>LPNX011090761.1:6152-72815 GCA_001517045.1 Pseudotsuga menziesii | reverse complement strand
TTGGGAGTGGCCAATCTCAGAACAGCCAGGAAGTTCAAATCAGAACTTGATTGCTTTATGAACAGCTCTGGAAGTGAAATAAACTTCCACAAAAGTAAGATTATGGCTGGAACAGTACCCCTCTTGAAATGCTGAACATCTCTCGAATTCTGGACATGGAAGGCATTTCAATCTGGGACACCTTCAACTACCTGGGCATCCCCATCTTCAAAGCCTCTCCTAAAGTTGTCCACTGGCTGCCTCTTCTAGACAAGCTCAAAAACAAAATCCAAGCTTGGGGAGCAACCTGGCTCAACAAAGCTGGCAAAATTGTTTTAATTAACTCTGTCATCACCAGTCTTCCTATTTACCAGTGTTCAGTTCTGTTAGCTCCCAAAACTATAACGAACAAGATCGAAGAGATGCTCCGGCGTTTCCTCTGGGAGGGGGGACGAAACAATGAAAAGAAGATGCATCTTGTCAGCTGGGACAAGATCAAAAAGCCAAGGCTAGAGGGGGGCCTTCAAATCAGAGATGTTGCCACCCAAAATTTAGCTATGGGTGGCAAAATCCTCTGGAACATGATCTCAGGCAAGAACACTTGGAGCAAGAAGATCCTCCGGAAAAAATACTTCACAGGTAACAGGAACAGATGCCTTGAAAAGCCTCCCAAAAAACAGACTGGTTCTCCTATCTTCTTGCTGTGTAAAAAATCCCTGCCTTACTTCACAGCCAAGCTCACTTGGATTCCTGGAAACGGTGCAAACATAAACATCTGGGACGATTCTATACTAGGAAATCAGTCTCTTAACAGCCTGATCGAACTGAGGAACATCCAGGCCTGGATCTCTGCCAACAATAGATGCATGCTGTGGGATATCTCCACATGGGGAAATGATGATCAAAACTCTTGGGTCAGCTGGAACGTTGGTAACCACCCGGAGGATCTTCAGGAGGAAGCGAGGTTACTGTTGGACATGCTTCAAGGGAAATCACCCATATCAGCCAGATCTAAAGACAAACGGGGCTGGGGCTCTGGCACTGGCAAATTCTCTGCCTCAGCTGGTTATTCTTCTATCCTGGAACGGCCTTGGGCTCCTCCCAATCCAGACCCGTGGAAATTCATTTGGAACTACCCGTCCATTCCAAAAATTGACATTTTCATTTGGCAGCTTCTTCACAACAGCATACTCACCAACGAAAATCTGAGAAGGAAAGGATGGGCTGGCCCTTCACGCTGCCCCCTGTGTAGAAACGCTGAAGAGAATGCAGACCATTTATTTATAGCCTGCAACTTCACTCTTGAGGTCTGGGAAATAATGCTTGGCTCCTTCGATATCTGTTTACCCAGCACAGTAATGGAAATGGTAAGTCGCTGGCCCCATCTTTATCCTTACGATTTGAGCAAAAAGCATTTAATTAAAATCACTTGGATGTGGATTCCCAAGTTCTTGTCATGGAAAATATGGTTGGAGCGGAATAATAGATTATTCAGGGAGGAAAGCAGGGTCCCAGCACAAGTTGCTATCAAAGCCCGGGTTATGTTGACTGAAACTTTAAATATTAAGGCTCCCAAAAGCAATACGGCCCCTCTCTCTAATGAATAAGACCAATGGATTAAAGATTATCAGCCTGTTCAAATCAGCAAAGCAGCCATGAATCCGCCCCACAAAGCCAGCTGGGAAATTAGACTAGCTGAAATGGACTTTATCAAGTGGAGATCAGTGCTAAATGAATGGTGTCTCCTTTTCGACGGGGCCTCGAAAGGGAACCCCGGGCAAGCTGGAGGAGGCAGTATTATTCTCGAACCGTCAGGCAAAATCCATCTGTCCTATGCATGGGGCCTAGGACAAGCTTCCAACAACCAAGCTGAAATCCTGGCGCTGTGGCAAGGCCTTACCCAGGCCAGAAATCTGAATATTCAAAAGATCAATATATTCGGTGACTCCAGGCTGATTATTAAAGCGGTTCATACCAAGAAGGTGCCCTCGGACATCTATCTTGGCCAAATTTTCAAGAAAATCTGCCTCCTCCTTTCTCAATTCAGGAAGTATAAGGCTCAGCATGTGCTACGGAATCTAAATAGTCAAGCGGATGCTGAAGCCAATCGAGGAGCTCTTTTGAACAAAAGCCAGCTATCTGTCAACGGAGGAAGCTCTATTTGTGCAATTCCATAAGGATTAGGAAAGGAAGACCTCCATGATTAAAATGTAATGGACTTAAGCTGGAAAAGAAAACCAGAAAAGTAAATCTGAATCTGTAGGCCCTGGTAGCCCATTTGCCAGCTTTTAATTTAAATTTTAACCGTTTTTGTAAAAAAAAACAAATAAATTTGTTGAGGCAACTAAGACAAAAACTGTTATTTCCCCACCTTGATGGTACACCTTGGTCTTGTGGGTGAAATGGTTGTCTTCCCACTATGTTGAACTACGACCACCTTTAAGGTTTCTAGTACTGAGGCCTAACCTTGTGGGCTACCTTGGACTGAGTGGTGGCCTTTGCTAGGACAAAACCATGATCTCTGTGGGTTTTTTGGACAGAACCATGAATTTTGTGGGTTGTTTAGACAGAGTCATGACCTGTGTAATATTTTTGGACTAAGTCGTCACCTTTTTTGGGTTGCTAAGCTAGGTTGTGACCTTTGCTGAGTCTGCTAGACTGAACCATGACTGTTATTTGGGTTGCCTTGACTTCATCTGTGGTCTACTGACTATTCTGAGGTCTTTTATGTTAGTGTGTTGTTGTTGGTACCTACCATAACCTTTTTCTAGGGCTATTGTGGTTCTTGTTCAGCCTGTTATAGTATGTTGAGCATGTTTAGACTTTATAGAGGTTTATTGTGCTCATTTTCGGCCTCCTTGAGGTTGCCACTATGTATGGAAGTGTGCCACATTCTGATGGACGTGCTAGAGTGTGGGTTAAGGCTGCCTCTACACATTTGAAAGGATTTTCTATTTGCTTAATGTATGACTATCATAAAAGACTGTCATTTATTGCAGCAATGGGATTGAAATTTCATCCTCATTTTTAGATTGTTTTGATTAATACCTTGAGGTCTGTATTTGTACACTATATTTGTATCACTCTTCCCTACAATTACCTATTTGACTATATTTGTAGACTGTATTTGTCTCACATGGCAAGAAGAATATGGCAGTTTGGGTATTGGAGCCATGGTATGGGCTGTTGTGATATTTAGACACTTAGGAGTTAGTTAAGTTCAACTTGTGTAATATATCCATTAGGTAAAAGTGTGTTTCTTTAGTATGCATTAGTATGCATTTGTAAATATTTTAATCCGATGGTCACGATATGCTCTAGACATAAAGTGATCCGACGATTCAACTTCTCTTAGATCATACCTACCATTGATCTGTGGCTTAACACCCAATTGGTCCATGATCTCTATTTAAAGAGCATGGAGGGTCCTTGGCTAGTTGATCGATTATGAGAAGCTCATGTAACTTTCTTTCTTTTGCATAATAAATTGCTCCAAGTAGCTATTTGGTTGGGGTCGTGGATTGTTTCCCTTTCGAAGGTTTTAACCACGTGACAAACATCGGTGTGTTGATCTGTGATCTATTTGTGTGAAGTAGTTGCTCAAGGTGTTTAGTCTTTTGGGAGTACCCTGTGTACCTGAACATGGTATCATAGCATTTATGAAGAGCCGCTTCCGGTTTTGATCAAGATTTGGAACCGGTGTTGCCGAAACTTTGAAAGGGTTTCTGTATCTAGTTTTTCTATGCATTTGTGGCATGTGGGATCTATTCCATTTCATCTGGAGTGCCATTTTCATTGGAAAATAATTTTTGTTTCACCAAAAACCATTTCCGTTTGTTCGAGAAACACCCATTTCGACAAATCTGAAGGTATAATGTTACAGTGATGAATTTGTTTTATTTTTTTTCTAAATCTGTCATATTTTAACAGTTTTATTATTAGATATTTATTGTTTTAGTCTCGGACTGTTTCCTTCCCTGGCTGCGTATGCTTTTTGCCGTGCACCTTGCGCGATTGCAGTGAATTGGAAACAGTAAGAGAAATTTTTTTTCTTGTCTTTTCAGCTATGTACGCTCTTTTCCATGCACTTTGTGCGATCATGACGAATTAGAAACAACGAGAAAAAATGAAAACATAGACTTTTCGGGTAAGCTAACCAAGATCTAACCCCACCCATAGTGTGAAATTTTTATTTTTTATTTTTTCATTTGTTTGTGATTTGCAGGAAAAAAAGAAAAGCACGGAGAATGAGAGAGAAGAGTAAAATTAAAAAATAAAAAATAAAAAATAAACCCTTCCTATTTCCATTCTTTTACGTACCTTTTAAACTTAGCTCACTTGGTTCAAAGTTGCTTTATTCCTTGACAAGTCTTGAGTTCAAGTCTTATTAAGTTACTTTTTAGTGCATGCAATTTCTATTTTCAAGTTACTTTTTGTAAAAGTGCATCTCACTTAAATAAAATAAAATAAAGTGAGTCACTTAAGTTTTTAATTTATTGCCGCATTATTTAAAAAGTAACATTATTGTAAAAGTGAACATCACTTATTTTACAAAAAATGATTCGCTTAAAAAAACAACTTTCTTGTAAGTGATTGTCAAAGGTTTCTCTTGGGAAGAAGGGGGTTCTTTTTTTTATTTAGTCAATTTAATATCTGCCACGTCACTATTGGGGACATCTTCAACATTTTCTTTGATTAAGCATAACTTCATCATCCAGAATCAGTTTTCAGTGTCGTTTTTTTTAAAACTGCATATTTTTTTGAGCTCTTTGCATCCAAACAGTTAGTTTCTGTTCTTTCAGTCATTATTTTACAGTATGGCCACCCCTTGTGATATTATACTTACAAGTTCTAACTATTTCTCATGGAAATCTCGTATGGTGGATGTTCTGCGAAGTAGGAAACTTTTTAGGATAACCTCAGGGAAAGAAACAGAACCCACTGATGATGATAAGAAAATTAAATGGGCAAATAGATGTGATGAAGCTCATGGATTGATTGGGATGTCAATCTCCATTGATTTGCGATTCCACATATCTGGAATTGATGAACCTGATAAAGCTTGGAAAAATTTGGAATCTGTGTTTGGTAAAGATAATGAAATTCAGGGTCATCAACTTGAGAATGAGTTTATTTCCTTGAATCCAAATGATTTTTCATGCATTCAAGACTATTTATCTAAGTATAAAACTCTTAGACTCTTTTGTGCAGAATGCAAGATTAAGAAATAAGACAAACACTGTATTTATCATATTCTTTCCAAACTTGGACCTGCATATTCTGTTTTTGTATCTACATTCTACTCCATGAAAAAATCATTGACTATAGCTAGCTATCAAGAGCCTAGTCTTGAATCATTTTGTGATTCCTTAATTAGAGAGCAATATAAGTTCATTCATCTTGGAATAATTAACAATGCAGATACATCTGGGAAAGACTTATTGTCCCAATAGAAAGAAAAGTCAAAGCCTCCCAAGAAACAAAATTTTCGCAATAATAAGCCAAACAACAAGGGTCCCAAATCCTCTCAGTCAGCTCCTTCTTTAAAAAATGACGAAGGATCCAATCCAAAAGGAAATAAGACTGCGCGTCATTGTAGTTTTTGTGGGAAAGATAATCATGATGAATCTAAGTCTTTCAAGAAGATGGCATCCTTGGAAGCAGCAATGAAGAAGCACCACATCAGCCTAGATTCATCTTTAGAATCTACTTCTCATGGACATGCACTTTGTGCTTCTGGTTACTCTTATACTGCATCTTCTTCTTCTTTTTCTACTTCTACTTCAATTGAATATCTCATTGATTCTAGAGCATCTTATCATATGGCTAAGAATCAAGCCATCTTTTCTACTATGCATGAATGTAACACCAAACAAATATTTGTTGGTGATGATAGATCTCTAAGTGTTGTAGGATCTGGAACAGTTCCAGTAGAAAATGGTCATTTCAGTGATGTACAATGTGTTCCAAAAATTCTTGTAATTTGTTATCAGTCTATCAAATTACTCATTCAGGTGAAGGTAAAACTATGACGTTTACACCTCACCAAGTTGTAATCAAGGATTTTAAAAATCCTCAAAATTTCCTTGATATTGGAACTGTTGATGATATTACCAGGTTGTACAAATTTAACAACTTTGGGTCATCACCTTTTCCTTCAGTTTTTGTTGCTCATAGTGATAACTTGAGCAAACTTTGGCATGAGCGATTTGATCACTTAAATTATCGCTCATTGCAACAACTATGTAAAGACAATATGGTGACTGGTCTTCCGATGGTATCTTGCAAGGATGGTGTTTGTTCCGGTTGTGTACTCGAAAAACATCATTGGGACAATTTTGACAAATGTGCTTCTTGGCACGCCTTGGTTCCCTTTGAGCTTGTGCATAGTGACTTGTGTGGTCCTCTTCCATCTGTTTCCTTTTCTGGTTTCAAATATTTCTTAACTTTCATTGATAACTACTCCAGATGCACTTGAGTTTACTTCCTAAAACTTAAGAGCAAAGTATTTAATATGTTCTTTGCCTACAAGGCCCTTGTTGAAAAACAATCTGGTCATCAAATTATTAAGTTAAGATCAAACAATGGAGGAGAATATGTTAACAACAAGTTCACTACTTTATGCACTGAACAAGGAATCCAACAACAACACACTGTTCCATATACACCACAACAAAATGGTGTAGCTAAATGGAAGAACCACACTTTAAAAGAAATGGCTAATTGTATGATCCAATCTAAGGGACTAAGTCTTCAGTATTGGGTTGAGGCCATAAATTGTACAAATTACTTAGTTAATCGCACGCCCACTAAAGTTTTACAAGGTATAATACCGAAAGAAGCATGGAGTAAAATTAAACCAGATGTAAGTCACTTCCGTGTGTTTGGTTGTGAAGCATGGGCTCACATTCCGGATGAAAAATAGAAAGCATTGCAGCCTAAAAGTGAAAAGTGCATATTTGTTGGATATTCAGAAGATGTAAAAGGTTATAGACTTCTTCAGCAACATTCTCATGATATAATCATTAGAAGAGATGTTAAATTTGATGAAAATCTCTTGGCCTGCAGGCCTAACTTGGTGGGTGTGCCATTTTTGGCCTACGAGCCTGATTCGACGATTGTGCCTTCTTCTTCTTCTTCCAACTTCCTTGATAGGTTTCCAACTCCAGTTTCTGATGATGACAGTAAGGATGAAAAATCACCTTCGCCTGCTCATGTTCCTCCAGTTGCACTAGCACCAATGCTTCCTCGATGGGTCAGTTCAACATGTGAAGCAACTGATGATCTTGCCAATGATCCTAGAGATCAACGTCGAACACGTTCTCAGTTTCAGTGAGCCTCTTCTCTTTTGGCTCAAGTTTCCAAGAATCATGATCCATAAAATTTTGTATAAGCTTTAGGAAATCCAGATTGGGATGCAGCTATGGATGAAGAATATCATTCCTTAATGGCGAACGATACTTGGGATCTTGTTCCTCTTCCAAAAGGAAGAAAAATTGTCAGATGTAAATGGGTCTATAGAACTAAGTATGCATCAGATGGAAGTGTTGAAAGACTTAAGTCAAGGTTAGTTGCCAAAGGTTTTTCCCAAGTTGAAGGGATTGACTACAATGAAACCTTTTCTCTTGTCACAAAAATGAATTCCATCCGCCTTGTTCTTTCCCTTGCCGCCTTACATAAATGGGAAGTCCATCAAATGGATGTCAAGTCTGCCTTTTTACATGGTGATTTATAGGAGGAAATTTACATGGAACAACCTCTTGGATATGTTCAAGATAACTCTAGCCTTGTCTGTCTCCTTAAGATATCCTTATATGGCCTTAAGCAAGCTCCTAGAGCTTGGTATGCTAAAATGGATAGCTTTCTCCTTGACATTATTTTTTCTAGATGTCATTCTAACCCCAATGTCTATACCAAGAAAGTAGGAAACCATCTCATCATACTTGTTCTTTATGTTGATGATCTTATCCTTACTAGTAGTGACCCTAAACTTATAACCCATGTGAAATCCACTCTTAAGCAAAATTTTGAAATGTCATACTTAGGACATTTGCATTATTTTCTTGGTCCCCAAGTCTTGCAAACCAAAGAAGGAATCTTTCTTTCCAAGTCTAAGTATGCTTGTGACCTTCTTCGTCACTTCCACATGGAAGATTGTAAACCAGCCCCTTCTCCCTTCCAGTCTGGAGTCAAACTTTCTGCCACTTGTACTTCCCCTGAAGTAGATGCCACCTTGTATCGTTAGGTTGTTGGTAGTATCTTATACTTGAATCATTCCTGTCTTGACCTTTCCTTTTCCATTGGTCGTGTTGCCCATTATATGCAAACACCTCATGAAATTCACTGGAAAGCAGCAAAAAGAATACTTCGATATATTCGAGGTATAATTCAGTTTGGGATTCATTACAGTACAGGGGGGGAAACCTTTGTTGGTTGGTTTCACTGATTCAGATTGGGCCGGCAATCTTGATGATCGAAAGTCTACTGCAGGTTATGTTTTCATTCTGGGATCTGGACCTATCACTTGGGATTGTAAGAAACAAAGAGCTCTTGCTCTTTTTTTAGCAGAAGCAAAATATCGAGCCGCAGTTAATGCCAGTCAAGAAGCTTTATGGCTTCGACAGATCCTTTTAGAGTTTGGATTTGAGCAGCAGCAAACTACTCCACTTTGGTGCGACAATCAAAGTGCCATCAAGCTTGCCAAATATCCAGTTCTACATCAGTGTAGCAAACACATTGAGCTACACATGCACTTCATCAGAAATCTTGTTCATGATCGTGTTATTGAAGTGCTCTATTACCCTATAGATGATCAAGTTGTAGACATCTTCACCAAGTCTCTTACAGAAGCAAAGTTTTCTAAACTTCAATCTATGTTAGGAGTTCAGGAATGTGTCCTTAAAGGGGGATAGGCTCTAATGCCTCCTTCCTTCTCCTAATAGTGTCACTTTTGTAAATCCTTCAATCCTATCCCAAGTTGTTCTTAAGGGGGGATGTTAGGATATTTAGACACTTAGGAGTTAGTTAAGATCAACTTGTGTAATATATCTGTTAGGTAAAAGTGTGTTTCTTTAGTATGCATTAGTATGCATTTGTAAATATTCTAATTCGACGGTCACGATATGCTCTAGACATAAAAGTGATCTGGTGGTTCAACTTCTCATAGATCATACCTAGAATTGATTCATGGCTTAACACCTGATTGGTCCATGATCTCTATTTAAAGAGCATGGAGGGTCCTTGGCTAGTTGATCGATTATGAGAAGCTCATGTAACTTTCTTTCTTTTGCATAATAAATTGCTCCAATTAGTTATTTGGCTGGGGCCATGGACTGCTTCCCTCTCGAGGGTTTTAACCATGCGACAAACATTGGTGTGTTGATTTGTGATATATTTGTGTGAAGCAGTTGCTTAAGGTGTTTGGCCTTTTGGGAGTACCATGTGTACCAGAACATGGGCATTGGAACAACTAGGTGATCCAAATGACCCATTATGTGGTCATTTGTGGGTAGAATGTTTATTTGTGGATTTATAAGGTCATGGAACCCTTGTACATGATATGAGTCCACTTGCACTTGTACTTGATAAAGAAACCATGTATATGGTGACATGGCTCATGTTAGATCAATATAATAATGATCATTGAAGCATGGATCTTGTAACCATGTACTTGGAAGATTGTTCTTAAAACCATTTCACATATGTTAATGTAGTCAACTCAGTAAATTTATGAAAAAATGTGTATAAATAGAAGGAAATTTTCCTCGTTTCATAATCGAAGAAAAAGTTCTTAAGATCATCTATGAATTTGGATGGATAATAGGAAAACCACATGTCTAATTTATGAAGTTTTTTCAAGTGTTTAACCTCTAAAATTTGAGTCTTTCCACTGGAGAAGCAACAACCATAGGAATATTATGAGGCACCCACAGTATGAAATCAAGTTCTGATCTCTATGAAAGATAGTCGTAGCAAGGAGCATAAGAATTTTTTTTGGTGGTAAAGAGCTCTCTTAGAAATTGGGTATATAACAATAGAGGAAGGTGATTGAAACATGACTTAAGGAAATCAATTGTGTATAAGTTGAAGTGTGTCAAATCTCTAATTTTTTGTGAACCTAAAGGATTAAGGAAGCCACAGTGGAAGTTTAATATCCATCTATGATTTCGAGTGTACAGTAACAGAGGAAGCTACAGTATTGATCTACATTTACAATAGAGATAGTTAAGGTTTTTTCATTCTTGAGTTTGATTTCAGTGGCTACAGTACATTGAAGGATCCATGCAACAAATAGTTGTTGAAGCTCTTTTCCATTGTGTTAATACAAAAACGATGGGTTAATCCTTTTTTGTGTGAATATAAGTATTAGTCTAACGTTGTCAAGGTGAATACATAACCTTTGGCAGATTTGCTACAAACTTGGAGAAGGTAGACTAGGGAATTGATTGTTTTCCACATAGTTCAAGTCTGTAATCAAGTTACTAGTGTGACAAATACATGTTGGAAATCATATTATGGATAAGTTCGTGGACATGAGAAGACCCTATATGAATGACATATCTTTGAAGACATGGTTAGAAGATGATGAGCTTTATAAGATTGAGTTGATGACATGAAAAATGACAACGAGGTGACAACAATGAGAAACCTACATGTTGGTTGGACTCTACACATAAAGGAAAATACATGGGGAAACCTACAGACTAGTAGGTCGTGATGGCAGTCTCTCCATAGATTGCCAAAAGGACCAAAAACATAAAAAACGGTAGCTTATGTTTCTATGTTGGTTGTTTGGGTCAATAACGCCCATCCAAAGACGTATTATATATAAGTCATTGCATATGAGAGAGATATAAATTCACATAATCCATCACAGAGATAGATTAGTGTTAGAATATAATAAACCATTATTTTATCTCCTGGATGGACTCAAAGTTTCCCAAAATGTTAAACAAGTCTATCCAAAGCTCTAAGTCTAGGTGATTGAACCAAGTTTCCAGTTTATGCAAGGTTTATGAAGAGACCAGTCTGGTAACACTACGAATGGGAATAAGAACTGAAACATATGAATGCAACGCAATACTAATGGGATGGAGGATTGAAGAGAAGATAAGGAAACAAAGTTTCTTGCCATTGACATTTGTTAACTTGTTCCGGGATGGAATGGCATTACACTACCTTCACTTCAACTTTAAAAAAAAACCTACCTACTTCAATGTTTTCAAAAAACCTACCTACCTACGCTTCAGTATTATAACCAATATTATCAAGGAAATGTTAAAAATTCATAGTAAACCAAGAAACTTACCTATGAATTTAACCTATAAAATACCTAAGCTTCAATATTATAATGAATATTATCAGGAAAAAGTTAAAAATTCACAATAAACCAAGAAAATTACCTGCAATTTTAACCTACCTACATAAGCTTCATTATTATAACCAATATTATCAGGAAAAAGTTAAAAATTCACACCAAACCAAGAAACTTACCAGTGTTTTTAACCTAACTACCTACACTTCAGTATTATAACCAATATTATCAGGAAAAAGTTATCAATACACAGTAAACCAAGAAGCCTACCTATGATTTTTTAAGGGAAGAAAGTTATGTTGACTCTAGAGCAACATAATTTATGGCCCACCTCTTCAAGAGCCTCCAGGTTCTCTCTACTGTTGTTTTATCCATGGCAGTGATTGCAATTAAATACCGAAATTATAAACCTCAACAGTTTGTTGAGGCCTGGAAATTCGCAAGCAACAACAACAAGGGATTCTCCCCAGTCAACGTTCCCAACTAGCCTGTGACTGTTTGGTATGGGGAATTCATTCGGTTTGCGGTCTGGCTACCGTAGGTCAAAGTAACAAAAACAAAGGTTTTACCGGTTGTGGCCCGGTCCACCGTGTATTTTTTGACTTAAGTATGATACACATATGCCTAATTAACCATGCAGGGTGATAAAGGATGCAAGGAGCAGTCACAACGTGATGCGCAGGTTCTTACCTCTCGTCTTAGAACTCACAAGCATCTCAATCACATATGCAGTAATAAAACTAACTATCTACCTCTCTATCTATCCCCGGGGAGCAAAATTGTAACTTAGTTATGAGTAATGTGTATTGTGCATGCATTATAAAGAGAAATTACAGATAGTTGATATTCCTTCCTACAACACATGAATGATTAGAGATATTTAGACAATCAGATAGCCAATTGTTTATGAACAGCATACATTACTCATGGTGGTAAATCCACAGAATGAACCAGAAAAAATTCAAATAAGAACATATGCTCTAAGAGTTAGAACGATCTCACGGTTTATGGACAAAAGATGGAAAAACAAAATAGTTCATCTTTCCGCAATCCACAGCATAACATTTGAAAGTCCCACCAATCTTTCTCCAACAGGCAAACAATAATTCTTTATTGCAAAAAAAAAGTAGTTCTTCTTACAATATCGCTTTTCATGTCTAACTGGGAAAAAGTCCCTATTCCTTCTAAGCCTTCTACATTTATACAAAAAGGGCGAGACTGTTGGGCTACCCAAAGTAACCTTTGGGCTTCCCAACTCTTCACCTCCAATGTTTCACTTTTCTCAAATGTTTTTACAAAATCGTTACAAATTACAAAAGTGACCAATCTTTTACGAGGAGGGTCCCACTTGGGTGTCCAGAAACTTCTTCCATGCCAAAGCTTCAGAGGTGATGCCTTCAAAGGCACAAGATTCCAGAAACTGAATGTTGATCTCAAACTTCGCAGCCTGGTTCTTTATAGACTCAATTCTGGCTGTGATCAACCGAAGCTGATCCTCCAAAAGCTGCACACTGATGGCTGAATGATCTACTTCACTCCTTAATATCTGATCATCCAGGGCTTTAATATGCTATACTTTTCCTTCCTCCTCCTGATATCTCTTCTGCAACATCTCCACAAATGAGTTGTGGTACGGGAAAACATGAAGCCTCTGTTCAGCCTCTATTTGGCACCGATTGTAGGTAATAAGGAGCCTCCTGAAAAACTCTGTGCATGCTCCTTTTGTCTTTTTAATGGCCTTCTGAAATCCTCTACGGTATTTATAGAAAACTCTAGTAAGTCATAATCCCGCTTGAGGGCCTGTTTATCCTTCGATGGTAGCTCTGCTAGAGTTTCTTCATTATTCTCCAGCCTTACCATTCTTGTAGTCAGGACTTCAAGGACGTCCTGAGATCTATCAACAAACTAAGAGGAGGTTTCCAAGATTTCCTCTAATTGGCCATCTACCTGCAGAACTTTGCATCTCTCCTCTTCTATGGCAGTCTGGAGCTGCAGCATCTTGGCCTTTTGTGCCAACAAATGCTCTTTGAATGGTTGGAGGTTGACCTGCTGCTCCCTTGCTTCCTCTAAAGCAGTGGCTAAAGAAGAAATCTGCTCTTGAAGCTTTCTCTCTTGTTCTTGAGCTTGCTGCTCATTTGCTTCTAAGGCAGTCTTTTGCTGCTCTAAGTCTCCTATCTTTCCCAGCAGCTATTCTTTCTCTAGACAGAGCTCTTGATACTCTCACTGCACTCTCTCTAGACACTCATATGTAGTTTCCCTAACTTGTTTCGCCACTTGGAGGAGCCGCAGTTCATCTCTTGAAGATCTCATTTCTTCTTTCATGTCCTCATATTTCCTTTTTAGCTTGTTGTTTTCCTCTCTCTCTTTTCTCAATGTGTCTTTCAGTTGAGCCGAGGACTTCTTGGATTGCTCCAAGTCTATCATAATCTTGTCCACATTGTCTTCCGAGGCTTGAATCAATGCACCTCCGGCTCTAATGGTGAATATTGGATCTCGGTCTGTTCCAAACACAACAGGCGTATCCGTTATCATTTTCCCAGGTAGACCTCCAGTTTCAACCTTCCTTTCCATTCTCTTCACTATCCTCTTCGTCTCCTTGTCATAGAAAACAATGTTAAAATCAGGTATTTCTTCCCCTTTCTTCTGTACAAAGGGGACCAGCTTCAGTGTAGGGACCACAGACTGTCCAGGTGTTCTAGCAGTCGGTACTTCTGGGTCCTGAACCTCTGGGTTCCCCATGTCCTAGGTCTCTCCTCCAGCGGTGTCAGAGGCTGACTGTTCTGTCTCTGTCTGTGTCAGCTTTAGCCTCTCTGTTTCTTGCTTCTGTAGCTCCTCATCAAACTTCTTTTTTCTTTCTTCTTCTTCTTTTCTCGTGTCTTCTTTTGCCTTTTGGGATGCTTCTTGGGCAGCTTTTATTTTTTCTTCTTCTTCTCCCTATAGCCACCCTGCAGCTTCCTGTGCCAACCTTTGGGCATCTTCAATTCTCTTTCTGGCTTCTTCATCAGCTTTGGCTTGTTCATCCACTCCCTTCCCACCTTTTGTGGTAATATTCTTCTTGAACCTTCTCCTTAAGGCTGTTAGATTCAACGCACTACAAAATATGGATTCTTCCCTATCCCAATGGTGGGTGTATTCAAAATGTACGTTGTTTTCCTTGCAATGTTCAGCTACTTTACCGCGGGAGTCATTTCAATGGAATGGCATCTCACCAAAATGAAACCTTTCTAATTCTTCTACAAACTCATTAGCTTTTTTGACTCTCGTAAACCTGTAACTTCCTAACTTGAAGGGCAAAGGAGGATAGGCGGTCTTCTTATGCTCAAATAGAAAGCTCCCTATTCCATCCAGGAAGACTTGCCTGACGGCCTCCTTATGGATGATGTAGTCTGTGGTGTATCGGGGTAATAAGGAGGGCGCTCTGGAACCCCCGAACATTCTAAAGTAAAGGCCATCCTCGGTCAAATAATACTCTGCATATTCTTCAATCATTTGCAGTGCCTCTTCTGACATGCAGTTACCTTCCTTCAGAAAAATGAGGCTGTACAATGGCATGATGAAGTGTTCACAGACTTCCCGGTAATGACTGTGGTACTTGTGTGCCCACAATGGCTTATATGCAAAATACACTGGCATCCTTTCTCTATCCCAGATACACCGTAGTCCAGGGAAAGGATGATTCCACAATATGCAGTCGACAAGTATGGAACTCATGTAGAATTTAGACCTCTTTTGGGATACTCCTCCCAGGGCTGAGGGAAAGCAGGCAGATAAACTGTTTGATACTATGTTGGCCCAGTTGAAAATGGTCCCCTGGGTTGCAACATAAAAAATAATTGGCATTCATTCCAATTTGAATAACCTGCCATGAGTTCTTCCAAAAATCTGGTTAAGCATTAAAGCTATGAACCTATATGGGGTGCTTAAGCTTGCTATATCATATTCACCTGTTGGCCTGGTCCTGAAATGTTTTCTAGGCAACAACATTCTTTTAAGAGTCTCAACCAGGTCCATTCTAACGTTGTTCAGCCAATCATCAGATACAAACACTTGTGCTTCGGGTAGGTGGTATGCCAGGGCTACATATCCTGGTCTATAGGAAGCATAGACCTATTTGTCAACGTTCTCCAGGATCATCTTTGTTACATCTTCCCAGGGGAGAATCCAACCAATTAGCTCAGAGCATGGGAACAGCTCTAGTCTTGTAGCGATCTTCATTAGCAAATATCTCTCAATGTTGGTATATATGCTTTCTTCCTCCAAGCCCATATCGGGCACTTCCTTGCGGGTGATTAACCTATATATTTCCCCCCATTGGTATTCAGGTTCGACACCAGATATACACTTGGTGTCCTCATATATGTACTCAGTCTTGGTGACAACTTCCACTTCTGGGTCCTCTTCAACCACATGGGCCTTCTTCTTCTGTCGCTTCGACATCTTGAATTTAGAATCTTCCTGTTATACATACAATTATCATCATTAAGACCTTTCTACCTAAGCTGCAAACATTGGGACAACAAGGTGCAGTGTTTAACTTCATCTATGTTTAGCACGATGGAAATAGTTACATGAAGAAAAATGTGCAAGATAACACTGCTTTCTAATATCAAAACAACTATAACAATAAAATCGAGTGGGAAGCAAATGTACATAAAAATGAAGCAAACTCGGGCTATTCACGGGCGCCATGATCATGGTGCTGCGCGGGAATGACACTAGAAAATATTCAAGCTTTTTAGTGGTGCTTTAACAAAATACTACCCATGCAATTCTGACCAATAAAACTACATGCAGTGACATATCCTCTTCCACCGGCTTGGGGTTCGAAACTGAGCGCGAATGGGGTCGTGCGGAACCGCGTAGATAAAAAACGGATGGGGTTCGATGAAGCGGGTAGCACGAAAACAAAGGGGGAGAGGGAAACCATTTCAAGTGCCACAAGAAGGCCATGAAAGCCTCCCCCTGCAAAAACATCATCACACATGGCGGATTGGTGCAAACAACGTAACGACCGTTTGCACCAAACCCCCATTACTAAGCGCAGGGTTGCATAAAAAATGGCTGTGGGAAAAACTACTCAGTGGGTCAAAAAGCCCCCCCCTTTTCCGCGGAAAGTAACGCCATAAAATCCCCAATATATAGGCATGTAACTTAACGGGTAAGGGAAGACGGCCGTGGGAAACACCCAACCATAGATAAACAACCAAAAGCTTGAATGGGATGGGATAAGCAACGAGGAGCCTACCTGGTAATGCTGCGTAGACGGTGGGAAGAAAAGCGGTCAAGCTTCCACAGTTGAGCCACTTGGATGCGGGTACTGACAACGGGGTCCTTCGCTAGCTCAAGAGAACGACAGCGTAGGATAATGACAGAGCACGACAGTTGAAAAATAATAGAATAATGAACAAGCCCGCCCCCATTCATATATATACAAATGTAAGCGGCGGGGAAAAATTAAAAGATCGAACGACGGAGAGAAATGGGTCGGACGTCGAAATCCTAACTCCTTCCGCAACGTCGGGTGGCCAAACCATTACTCTATCTGTGGGGATAATCGAGAGAGAAACAATAACACGTCAGATCTTTAAAACATTGGAACGAAAGCAGAACGAGAGCCATAATGGCGGATATCTAAAGGATAAGTCATTTCGCCATAGGCACATTCTTTATCGGAGGAGAAAAACACTAACTGACCGGAAGGATAATGCTTTTCACAGCCGCAACGACGGAAGAACAAAGGACATCATGCCTCGCCAATAAGGTCCGAACTGGAAGAGAAAATAGCTAAAGGCTCAGAAAGGTAATGCATTTGGAAGCCGCAACAACGGAAAACCCAAGGCTTAAAGAGCGGAGAGAACAACAACGCGGGGTTTGAACAATCAAAGCGATGATCGGGAGAGTTTAGATTTTACCGGATGCAACGGCGGAGAAAGAAATAACAACATGTTCCGATTCGAAACCAAAAACTCAGCTGATTGAGGGAAAAGTATCGGAGAAAACGTCAAATCCAAGACCTGTCAATATTCCGCAACGGCGGGAGCACCAACCAAATAAACTTCCGCTTCAAACATGATGAAAACACATTTAAAAGCAACGAAAAAGTTTGAACAAACAGTGGATTGTTTCCAGCGTTAGAGAAAGAATCAAACAAGTGATAGATCAATCCAAGCATTAGAAAATCATTCTGAAAAAAAATAAAAAATCATTAGAACAAATCAAAGAAGAAAATCAAACTGATTCAAGCAAAAGGAGGGTCCTGAAATTTTTTGAAATTTTGGGAAAATGTTGCAGCTGCAACAATTGGCGACTACCTGGTGAACCCCAGATTTCTAACTTAAGTTCTTCCCAGTGCAAGACCGTCTGGATGAAAAGTTGAAATCCTCTAGCTGTTTGTATTCCTAAGCTGGCCAAATTATGCATTTAAATCATTAAGAAGCAGTTCATTCATTGGGAAATGTAACATCAGAAATATTTGCAAGTCTGAATAACTCTTTTGAGGCCAAATAAGTGAGATTCATTTTACCCTTGTCCTTAGGTAGCTTCAGGCTTGGACACCACAAGATTGTAACATGTAGTAAACAACATTATCCCTTTGTTCCTCATTCCCATGCCAACTGCACTTTTGTGCCTTTTGAACTTTAGTTCTTGTGAATCCTCCATTTGCCTTTCTTTCTGAATTTGATTCAGGCTCCTCTATCCATAGTGTCCTTTTGTGTGAGAGAAGAATTGACTTTTCATCTCACGGACAGAGAGGAACTTTTGGCAATTTGAGATTCATGCTTTTGATAGTTTGCTTTGATCTGTATTGTTTCTTTCAGGAGTTTTGACTCTTGATAGCTTTTAGCTTTTCTGAAATCATGGCATGGGATCATTTATATATGATGTACTATTTACTTAGCTTTTTTTCTGTGGGTCCTTTGTTGTCACTCCCTTGGACATTTTAGATGTGGAATGGATGGAGCCTCGCAATAGTATTCCAGACCTCTTAATTCTGAGTCATTTACAGGTGTTAAGTAGAACTTTGATGAATGCATGGCCAATTAGGAACATTGCTACTAGAAGACCTGCTATGTTTTAAAAGCACAGTCTTTTGCTCAATATTTCAGTTAATTAAGAACCCTGATGTTTCCATTGCAACCAAAAGTTTGCCTCTTTATTCAAAACCAAAAGAACTGATAACAGAGCATTTAAAACAAAAGAAAACATCATCAAAGCAATAAATCAAATGGAGACAGCATTAAAGCATTAAAGAAAAACAACTCAATTTATTTATGTACAAAACAAAAACAAAAAGAAAGAAAAATGTGTGCCCGCCCTTAAATTTTTTATTTTTTTATTTTTAAATCCAACGAGTTGAAGGGCTAGGCTGTAGTGTGGGTCAAAAATCTACCCATGGTCTAAGTGTACCATTTTCGAAATCGAAACCATGTCTACTAGTCTACAGTCATCTTTATCAGCCTGAGGAAGTTGAAGGAGCTCAGGCTGAGTGTCAATTCTAGAACTGGCCTTTCCTGAGGTATGATGTTTTAGCTTAAGCTCGGTTAGATAATTTCCCAGGACAAAATCAGTAGATTCATTACCTTCTCCTAGCTTAGTGACAGTGTGCTTCATGTAAGGTTCTCTCAAAATTTTAATTTGATTTGGGGTACCCTTGAGAGGTAACAATAAATGAGACCAATCTGAAGCAAAATAACCTTTTAATCTGGCAGACCAATCTTGGTTGAGAATAAGCCCATATCCACCCGGTATGTCGGCCACCATAATGTCAATAAATTGACATATCTTGTTATTTGCAGAAAAGAGAATGAGAACATTTTTCATTTCTCCCACTACTTTGACACCTGAGCTATCTAATTGCACTACTTCCCATGATGTGGACTCTGGCTGTCCATTAATCTTTTTGCAAACCTGAAGTGGCATAACATTCACTGCTGATCCAGAGTCTACCAAGAAATTATGCACATTATGATTCAGCATTTCTAGGGTCAAAAGAAAAGGCGGGGTTTCAGCTTTTTCTTCCCAACTTGGTTCTATGTCTTCTTCTCTTGGTTGGTTTTGAGTGGGTATATCCTCTTTAAGCTCCTCAATTTCTTCATTGTTTCCTTGATCAACACCTGCCTGTTCTTCCACAAGTTTGACAGGCTCACTGATTGGCTCAGTTTCTTGGTTGACAGTGGTGACTTAGTTGTCTTATCTTTAATATTTACATCAATCTGTCTCTTGACTGTCTCTTGCAATTTTTTAATCTTCGAAATTATTGCATTGTATTTAATTGCTAGGTCCGTATCTTTTGTTGCTGTTGGTGTGCATTCAGATTTAAAAGCATTCTCTTATGTGTTGAAAAGCGAGCTACCATTCCATAAGAACATGGTATCATCATCTTGTTTCTCTATGGTCTGGTTTTTCTCTTCTTCCTTACCACTGTCTTTAGTCAATTTAGAGTCCAACAACTTATTCATCACCAATGTCATCGAATTTAACCATTGGGGACACTTCTTTTCAGAATGAGGTTGTTGGTGAAAAGTGTAGAAATTATCACCCCCTACTTCTGTTATGTTCATTGATGGTAAATTTGGTGGAGGTATTTTCCATTGGTTGCTATCCTCTCTTTTTGGGTAGTAGGGTTTGTAAGTTCCCTGAACTTCCCTCTCTTTCTTCAGATCTATTACTCAGTTGGATAATTTCTGAATCATTTTCAGCATTCCCTGATAATCATGTGATTGTTCATCTTTAGGTTTAGACAGCAATAAGTCTCTTCTCCTGGTAGTTTTCTCTTCAGGTAGATCGGGATAATCTGCTACACTTTCCTTTTCAGCCTCTACCCTTTCTGCTTCTTCATAAGTCTCTACCAACGTGGGTCGTGCTTTCATTTTGGCAAACATAGCTAATTCAGGTCCTAGGGCAGAGGTGAAATATTCAATTAAGACCTTGTTAGAGGGTCTGTCAGCTTTAGAAAAGTTCTTTAGGTATGTTGAAAATCTTTGAGTGAAACTATGTACCTTCTCATTCTTCTCTTTTCTTAACAAACCAAGACCTTTCATTAGTGAGGCATGTGTCTTTTGGGCTGAGTACTTACCTCTGAAAATCCTTTCGAAAGTGTCCCAATCAGGAATAGAGTTTGCAGGTAAACTGAAATACCAGGATGTTGTTGCTCCTTTAAGGGTGTGAGGGAACAATCTGCAGACAACATCTTCATACTCCCCAGCCCTTAACCCTTCTATTGCTAGATAGAAGCTTTGCAAGTGGTCATCTACATCAGTCCTCTCATCGGGGTCAAACTTAGGTAGCAACTTCTCAAAAGTGTGAGGTAGGTTATGCAAAGGAGGTGTTAGGTTCAAAGGTGATCTACCTCTCAAAGCCAGAAATGGGTTGGGCTGATTCACATTTATACCAGCCATGATCAAGGTGAATGAACGGGAGTCTGAGTAAGAAACACTGTAAGATGAAATTGGGCTTACTTGCTTCACAGGTAGAACCAGAAATCGTATGTACTTGGGTTAAGTCAAATGATTCCAAACCTCTGCTGGTGGGGTAGTCTTGGGAAAATAGGTTTCCACCGCCAGCCATGCACTGGCGGCCCTCCTTCTAGCGCTAGAAACTGTTGAGGCCTGGAAATTCGCAGGTAACAACAACAAGGGGTTATCCCCAGTCAATGTTCCCAACTAGCCCGTGACTATCTGGTATGGGGAATCCATCCGGTTTGTGGTCCGGCTACCGTAGGTCAAAGTAACAAAAACAAAGGTTTTACCGGTTGCGGCCCAGTCCATCATGTATTTTTTGTATTTTTTGACTTAAGTATGATACACATATGCCTAATTAACCATGCAGGGTGATAAAGGATGCAAGGAGCAGTCACAACGTGATGCGCAGGTTCTTACCTCTCGTCTTAGAACTCACAAGCATCTCGATCACATATGCAGTAATAAAACTAACTATCTACCTATCTATCTGTCCCCGGGGAGAAAAATTGTAACTTAGTTATGAGTAATGTGTATTGTGCATGCATTATAAAGAGAAATTACAGATAGCTGATATTCCTTCCTAAAACACATGAATGATTAGAGATATTTAGACAATCAGATAGCCAATTGTTTATGAACAACATACATTACTCATGGTGGTAAATCCACAGAATGAACCAGAAAACATTCAAACAAGAACATAGGCTCTAAGAGTTAGAACGATCTCATGGTTTATGGACAAAATCTGGAAAAAAAAATAGTTCATCTTTCCTCAATCCACAGCATAACATTTGAAAGTCCCACCAATCTTTCTCCAACAGGCAAACAATAATTCTTTATTGTAAAAAAAAGTAGTTCTTCTTACAATATCGCTTTTCATGTCTAACTGGGAAAAATTCCCTATTCCTTCTAAGCCTTCTATATTTATACAAAAAGGGTGAGACTGCTGGGCTTCCCAAATTAACCTTTCGGCTTCCCAACTCTTCACCTCCAATGTTTCACTTTTCTCAAATGTTTTTACAAAATCGTTACAAATTACAAAAGTGACCAATCTTTTATGAGGAGGGTCCCACTTGGGTGTCCAGAAACTTCTTCCATGCCAAAGCTTCAGAGACGATACCTTCAAAGGCACAAGGTTCCAGAAAATGAATGTTGATCTCAAACTTCGCAGCCTGGTTCTTTATAGCCTCAATTCTAGCTGTGCTCAACCAAAGCTGATCCTCCAAAAGCTGCACACTGATGGCTAAATGATCTACCTCACTCCTTAAGATCTGATCATCCAGGGCTTTAATATGATGTACTTTTGCTTCCTCCTCCTGATATCTCTTCTGCAACATCTCCACAAATGAATTGTGGTTCAGGAAAACATCAAGCCTCTATTCAGCCTCTATTTGGCACCGATTGTAGGTAATAAGGAGCCTCCTGAAAAAATCTGCGCATGCTCCTTTCGTCTTTTTAACGGCCTTTTTGAAATCCTCTGCGGTATTTATAGCAAACTCCAGTAAGTCATAATCCCACTTGAGGGCCTGTTTATCCTTCGATGGCAACTCTGCTGGAGTTTCTTCATTATTCTCTAGCCTTGCCATTCTTGCAGTCAGTACTTCAAGGACGTCCTGAGATCTATCAACAAACTAAGAGGAGGTTTCCAAGATTTCCTCTAATTGGCCATCTACCTGCAGAACTTTGCATCTCTCCTCTTCTATGGCAGTCTGCAGCTGCAGCATCCTGGCCTTTTCTACCAACACATGCTCTTTGAATGGTTGGAGGTTGACCTGTTGCTCCCTTGATTCCTCTAAAGCAGTGGCTAAAGAAGAAATTTGCTCTTAAATCTTTCTCTCTTTTTCTTGAGCTTGCTGCTCATTTGCTTCTAAGACAGTCTTTTGCTACTCTAAGTCTCCTATCTTTCCCAGCAGCTGTTCTTTCTCCAGACAGAGCTTTTGATACTCTCACTGCACTCTCTCTAGACACTCCTGTGTAGTTTCCCTAACTTATTTCTCCACTTGGAGGAGCCGCATTTCATCTCTTGAAGATCTCATTTCTTCTTTCATGTCCTCATATTTCCTTTTCAGCTTGTTGTTTTCCTCTCTCTCTTTTCTCAATGTGTCTTTCAGTTGAGCTGAGGACTTCTTGGATTGCTCCAAGTCTGTCATAATCTTTTCCACATTGTCTTCCGAGGCTTGAATCAATGCACCTCCGGCTCTAATGGTGAATCTTGGATCTCGGTCTGTTCCAAACACAATGGGTGTATCCGTTATCATTTTCCCAGGAAGACCTCCAATTTCAACCTTCCTTTCCATTCTCTTCACTATCCTCTTCGTCTCCTTGTCACAGAAAACAGTGTTAAAATCAGGTATTTCTTCCCCTCTCTTCTGTACAAAGGGGACCAGCTTCATTGTAGGGACCACAGACTGTCCATGTGTGCTAGCAGTCAGTACTTCTGGGTCCTGAACCTCGAGGTTCTCCATGTCCTGGGTCTGTCCTCCAGCGGTGTCAGAGGCTAACTATTCTGTCTCTATCTGTGTTAGCTTTATCCTCTCTGTTTCTTGCTTCTGTAGCTCCTCATCAAGCTTCTTTTTTCTTTCTTCTTCTTCTTTTCTCGTGTCTTCTTTTTCCTCTTGGGCTGCTTCTTGGGCAGCTTTTCTTTTGTCTTCTTCTTCTCCCTGCAGCCACCCTGCAGCTTCCTGTGCCAAACTTTGGGCATCTTCAATTCTCTTTCTGGCTTCTTCATCAGCTTTGGCTTGTTCATCCGCTCCCTTCCCACCTTTTGTGGTAATCTTCTTCTTGAGCCTTTTCCTTAAGGCTGTTAGATTCAACGCACTATGGAAGACGGATTCTTCCCTATCCCAATGGCGGGTGTATTCAAAATGTATGTTGTTTTCCTTGAAATGTTCAGCTACTTTACCGTGGGAGTCGTTTCGATGGAATGGAATCTCGCCAAAATGAAACCTTTCTAATTCTTCTACAAAATCATCAGCTTTTTTCACTCTGGTAAACCTGTAACTTCCTAACTTGAAGGGCAAAGGAGGATAGGTGGTCTTCTTATGCTCAAACAGAAAGCTCCCTGTTCCATCCAGGAAGACTTGCTTGACGGCCTCCTTATGGATGATGTAGTCTGTGGCGTATTGGGGTAATAAGGAGGGCACTATGGAACCCCTGAACATTCTGAACTAAAGGACATCCTCGGTCAAATAATACTCTACATATTCTTCAATCATTTGCAGTGCCTCTTCTGACATGCAGTTACCTTCCTTTAGAAAAATGAGGCTGTACAATGGCATGATGAAGTGTTCACAGACTTCCCGGTAATGACTGTGGTACTTGTGTGCCCATAGTGGCTTATATGTAGAATACACCGGCATCCTTTCTCTATCTCAGATACACCGTAGTCCAGGGAAAGGCTGATTGCACAATATACAGTCGACAAGTATGGAACTCATGTAGAATTCAGACCTCTTTTGGGATACTCCTCCCAGGGCTGAGGCCAAGCAGGTAGATAAACTGTTTGATACTATGTTGGCCCAGCTGAAAATGGTTCCCTGGGTTGCAACATAAAAAATAATGGGCATCCATTCCAATTTGAAGAACCTGCCATGAGTTCTTCCAAAAATCTGGTTAATGAACCTATATGGGGTCTTTAAGCTTGCTGTATCATATTCACCTGTTGGCCTAGTCCTGAAATGTTTTACAGGAAACAACATTCTTTTAAGAGTCTCAACCAGGTCCATTCTAACGTTGTTCAGCCAATCATCAGATACAAACACTTGTGCTTCGGGCAGGTGGTATGCCAGGGCTACATATCCTAGGCTAAAGGCAGCATAGCCCTGTTTGTCAACGTTCTCCAGGATCATCATTGTTACATCTGCCCGGGGAAGAATCCAACCAATTACCTCAGAGCATGGGAACAGCTCTGGTCTTGTAGTGATCTTCATTAGCGAAGATCTCTCAATGTTGGTATATATTCTTTCTTCCTCCAAGCCCATATCGGGCACTTCCCTGCGGGTGATTAACCTATATATTTCCCCCCATTGGTATCAGGTTCAACACTAGATATACGCTTGGTGTCCTCATATATGTACTCAGTCTTGGTGACAACTTCCACTTCTGGGTCCTCTTCAAACACATGGGCCTTCTTCTTCTGTCGCTTCGACATCTTGAATTCGGAATCTTCCTGTTATACATACAATTATCATCATTAAGACCTTTCTACCTAAGCTGCAAACATTGGGACAACAAGGTGCAGTGTTTAACTTCATCTATGTTTAGCACGATGGAAATAGTTACATGAAGAAAACTGTGGAAGCTAACACTGCTTTCTAATATCAAAACAACTCTAACAATAAAATCGAGTGGGAAGCAAATATACATAAAAATGAAGCAAACTCGGGCTATTCACGGGCGCCATGATCATGGTGCTGCGCGGGAATGACAGTGGAAAATATTCGATCTTTTCAGTGGTGCTTTAACAAAATACTACCCATGCGATTTTGACCAATAAAACTACATGCGGTGACATATCCTCTTCCACCGGCTTGGGGTTCAAAACTGAGCGCGAATGGGGTCGCGCGGAACCGCGTAGACAAAAAATAGCTGGGGTTTGATGAAGTGGGTAGCACGAAAACAAAGGGGGAGAGGGAAACCATTTCAAGTGCCACAGGAAGGCCATGAAATCCTCCCCCTGCAAAAACATCATCACACAGGGCGGATTGGTGTAGACAGTGTAACGACCGTCTGCACCAAACCCCCATTACTAAGCGCAGGGTCGCATAACAAATGGCTGTGGGAAAAACTACTCAGTGGGTCAAAAATCCCTCCCCCCTTTTCCGCGGATAGTAATGCCACAAAATCCCCAATATATAGGCATGTAACTTAACGGGAAAGGGAAGACAGCTGTGGGAAACACCCAACCGTAGAAAAAAAATCAAAAGCTCGAACGTGATGGGATAAGCAAGGAGGAGCCTACTTGGAAATGCTGCGTAGACGGCGGGAAGAAAAGAGGTCAAGCTTCCACAGTTGAGCCACCTGGACGCGGGTACCGACAACGGGGTCCTTCGCTAGCTCGAGAAAACGACAGTGCGGTATAATGACAGAGCACGACAGTTGAAAAATAATAGAATAATGAACAAGCCCGACCCCATTCATATATATACAAATTTAAGCAGCAGGGAAAAATTAAAAGATCAGACAGCGGAGAGAAATGGGTTGGACGTCGAAAGCCTAACTCCTTCCACAACGTTGGGTGGCCAAACCATTACTCTATCTGCAGGGATAACCGAGAGAGAAACAATAATGCGTCGGAGCTTTAAAACATCGGAA
Source organism: Pseudotsuga menziesii (assembly GCA_001517045.1). Classification (NCBI taxonomy): domain Eukaryota; kingdom Viridiplantae; phylum Streptophyta; class Pinopsida; order Pinales; family Pinaceae; genus Pseudotsuga; species Pseudotsuga menziesii. The sequence goes on along the minus strand of LPNX011090761.1, from coordinate 46,748 downwards.
CAGAAGCGGAATGAGAGCCGCAACGGCGGATATCTAAAGGATAAGTCATTTCACCATAGGCACATTCTTTATCGGAGGAGAAAAACACTAACTGACTGGAAGGATAATGCTTTTAATAGCCGCAATAGTGAAAGAACAAAGGACATCACACCTCGCCAATAAGGTCCGAACCGGAAGAGAAAACAACGAAAGGCTCGGAAAGGTAATGCATTTGGAAGCTGCAACGGTGGAAAACCCAAGGCTTAAAGAGCGGCGAGAACAACAACGCGGGGTTTGAACAATCAAAGCGATGATCGGGAGAGTTCAGAGTTTACCGGATGCAATGATGGAGAAAGAAATAACAACATGTTCCGATTCGAAACCAAAAAATCAGCCGATTGAGGGAAAAGTATCGAAGAAAACGTCGAAGCCAAGACCTGTCAATCTTTCGCAACGGCGGGATCACCAACCAAATAAACTTCCGCTTCAAACATGCTGAAAATGAATTTAAAAGCAGCGATAAGGTTTGAAAAAACAGTGGATTTTTTCAAGCGTTAGAGGAAGAATCAAACAAGTGATAGATCAATCCAAGCATTAGAAAATCATTCTGAAAAAAAATAAAAAAAATCATTAGATCAAATCAAAGAAGAAAATCAAACTGATTCAAGCAAAAGGAGGGTGCTGAATTTTTTTGAAATTTTGGAAAAATGTTGCAGCTGCAACACAGTTGTAAATATCAATCACAATATCCTCAACGAGTATCGAAGGTGGCCTAATAAATGACAAACAAATGCCACCAAATTCACACTACTTTCCCCTCATAACCCACGAAACCCTCCTCGTCTCCAGCCAATGCAAAATATTTGGCGCCAACGGTATGCTTGGACATCTTATTTGACGTCAACGATCTGGTAGAGTATTCATTGATGGAATTAGAGGATGAAATATCCACGGGTTCAAGAAAATCGGCCATTAATGCTGTCAAACATAGGTGGGTCGAGAGTTGTTGGCTCGAGAGCTGCATTTGCATATAGATTTTTGTTTTAGTTATATTTTCATGTATGTGTTTTATTTTTATTATTTTATTATTATATAAATTATGTTAATTTGTTATATATTATATTTTTTTAATAATTATTATAAAACTTGTTTAGTTTTATAAAATAGGATTAATAAAAAATTCAATTAATTTGTGTTTTATATAAATATAATATCTGTTTTATTATTACATAATATTTTTTTAATGGTATTTTTGTTATGATAGTATATATAATAAACTTGGATTGAGGACATTGGCCGAGAAGAGTTGTGCACATCATGAATCAGGTGAGTGGTGATGTGAGATGCAAAATTTACCTGGTGACTAATGCAGAAAAGAGGTTTAACTTGATAGTGATAAGGAGAGGTCATCACTGCATTATACATATAATATTCTGCAAGGTCAGGCCTGTAAGAGGTCGATGAATCAATTTTTTTACCTGAAACTCCGAAATGGGGTCAGGCCTCTACATTTACTACATATGGATTTGAGACTGATTCTGGTTCAACACCCTAGTTTAATTATAATTGAGTCTTAAATTGGTTAAAATATTTTTCTTGGTGCTTCCATCGGTTCAATTAATGGATCAACTATTACGACGTTTAAAGGAACTGATCCTGACGAAGCTACGTCGACTGGTGAAGCTAGTTCGATGGTCATAGATCATGATCACTATATTGAAGTTAGAAAAGGACCTCAGTATGGGACTTGGGACTCTTACATTGAAGGATCAACAACTAGCTACGATGCTTCTAGGTATCGATATGGTATTGGTTCTACCTAATTCGTAATTGTAGGAACCTAATTTTCCTTTGGTGTGCGCTTAACGACTTGCTTCAATGGTGCAACAGGGATAAAGATGGTTAAGAGGAAATTCATGCAATTGCTTTATTGGATCTCTGAAGATCAAGGTGCATGGCACCATTATAGTCGAAAAATTATTTTCCAACATATATATCATTTGGGATTTGTGATCCCAAATATATTGTATCTAGAAAGCAATATGAACGCCTAAATTAGCACATCATTTGCAATAATACAAAAAACCCTAACACTATCTCGACCACCAGGGAAAAACACTAGATATTCCTAACCCCGCAAATTCCATTTTGGATTTAGAATTGTTAACCTACACATGGTCAGAGATAGAAGGTAGACAAATCACAAAATTTACACTTCATTGTCAAAATTGCAATTTTCCATACACAATTAAAAATGACTAATTCATATTCTTCTATCTAGTCATTTTTAATGCTGTGACTAACTTGGTCATTTATGTTAGTCAATTTTAACTCTGTCACTTATTTTCTAGTCATATTTGTTAACTCGTGACTAAATTAGTCGTTTATAGTCGGGTTAATCAAAATTGCTCATATTTAGTAGTAAATCACTTGAAAAACCTATGGTGACTAGATTTTTTAGTCATGTAGTCACTAATTCCTAATTTTGTACTAGTGTGTGCCAAACATGTTTCCTTCACTGCCATACTTTCATGAAACATTTCTAGTTCTTGTGCCCATATTTATCACACACATAACATCTTATAGTGTGACAATATTTCTCTATATGTCCAACAAAATTTCATCTCCAACATGTTAGAATATTGCATGTATTTTTATATCTAGAAGTGTTAGCATACCTAGGTTTCTCATTTCTTGTAGGAAGTTCATGTTTTCTATGAAATATAACTTGTTGGTTGAAGCCACCATTTCCAGCCTTTATGAATCCAATACCAGTCCTATCTTCTGGAGATTGTTGGTAACTTAGGATTTCATCTGGGATAGTCAAGTTGTGGTTGAACTTAATTTGAGTTTCTTCATCAATGCATATTTCTTATTTTCCTTCTATTATGCTAACAATTTTATCTTTCAAGTGTGAAACGTCTGATTCTCTTAGCACAATTTGTTTCTATAATAGCTCATTAACTAATTCTGACCTCTTCCAGGACTTTTAAAGTGCACACCCGTTTTCTTCTAGTTCCTTGATTCTTTATTTTGTGCACAACAATTCCTCTTCCTTGGATTCCATTTGTTTCTTCAAGTCTTCATCCATATCCCTAATCTGCTTAACTTGTTCTTCTACCATTTCAATTTATTCCTTTAGTGCCTTGTTATATTTTCTTGATTTATTCGTATCTTCAAGTGTGCTAATTAGTTCACCTTCATAGTTGGCTCAAAAAAATTCCTTATCTTCAGTCTTTCAATTTTTTTTAGAGAAACTGAACTTTTTAGACTTCGACAATGGTTGTATAACTTAATCATAGGAGTGTTTGTTGTCGACATTTTTCTCCAACTTGAATAGTTCTTTTGAGTTGCTTGATTTCTTCTTTTCATCAAAATTTGGAGGGGGCAAGTAAATTCCATTGTACGCCCATTATTTTGCAGTTTTAGATATACTAGTTGGAGATCCTTTAGTTGATGATTTTCCTCCTGTTGCATTCTCATCTTGGATTAGGGCCATGAACAATACATTCCTTGGACTATCATCATTTTTTTCTTCATTTGAAGCACTAATCTCCCGAGTGTATAATCGTTTCCTCTTCTTTTGAAGTTTCTTCTTGTTCACAAATTTATTGTGTTTATGATTGCCTCTTTGTTATTGATATTCTTACTCTTCCTCTCTTTCACTATCCTGGTTTTTTTATTATGTTCACTTTGAAGCGAAATGTCAAATCCTGCCACATTTAAAACACTTAAAAGGTTGTTTTCCCTTGTACTTTCCTTGTCCTATTTTTAGTTTTATCACAAAGAGTGCCTCTTCTTCATTTGATGTGTCAGCTATTTTCTTGAATTCATTTTTGTTGAGCTTGGGATTCCCTGTTGATTTAAACACAACTTATTTCCTCGATGGATTCTCAGGTTATGTTCTCATCTCATATGCTATGAGAATTCCATATAGTTCAGCCTTGGTCAGGTCGTCCAAATAACTTATGTCTTCTAAAACTGACACTTTCGCATGAAACCGTGCATGAAGAGTTCTCATGATCTTTTGTACCACTAAATTTTATTTAATCGTAGCTCCAAGTCTCATTATTGAGTTTACTATCTCATCCACTTTTAGGAAGAATGTGGAAAAATCTTCCTCATCCTTCATTTTGAGAATTTCAAACTGTGTCGAGAGTGTTTACAATTTGTCCTTCTTGACTTTGTCATCACCTTCATAGATACTCCTTATTTTATCCCATACTTCTTTCACTAAGGTGCATTGCATCACTTTGGTAAACTCGACATCTGCTAACCCACATAGTATGCCATTCTTTGCTTGTACATTCTATTCATATCGATTTCTATTTTCTATATCAACCATCATTATTATGGAGGTCGCGTGATCATATTTATCTTCTGACTCATGCATCTTTCAAGAATTCATATTAGTCTTCCACTTATTTCCAAACATCCATACCAAGGGACTGCAGATAAACTCCCATTCGGATTTTCCAGAAGGCATAGTTTGAGCCATCAAATCTTGGAACCCTGTTGGTGGAGAGCGCTTCTTGCTTATCCCTTATCCATATCCGCACTTGATCCTTCTTCCAGATGTTAGTATGTTACTGAAGACATCTATTTTGATACCAATTGTTGGATTTATCTTATTTCTGGGGGGAGGTGAATCAATAATTGCACAGATATGCATAATTTTAACTTATGCATATTTTCACAAATTAAGACTTTTCAACATCCACAAGAACAATTAGAACAATGCACAAATACTTGAGAATAACTCTCTCTCTCTCTCTCTCTCTATATATATATATATATATATATATTAATGGGAGATTTCAATCTCCAAACATGATCACACACTCGTTTCAAGTGTTGACTTGATCCCAAGTACAATCTTTGGGCTGTTGGCACTAACCTACAACAACTTCAATCTACACAAGCACCAACTCACAAACTTCAGACACTGGCCTTAACAAATATCAGTCTGACTACACAAACTATGACTTGTTGCTTCAAGATATGACATGTGGATAACTACACTCTGTGGTTGTGGAAGCACCGACTTTCGTTTGTTCTCCAACACCAACTGGAAGGAGGCTACGACCCCCTGAGTTTTATGTGTACCAACATAAAGGATGCACCAATAGAACAGATGCACAAACACCATGATTGTATTCTCCAGTGCCAACTAGAAGGAGGCTATGACCCCCTACTCCTTTCCTTGTCTGACATACCTGATATGAAATAAGATTGTATGGAAAAAATGCAAATAGAGAAATACATTATCTTCATAATATGAAACTACTATAACTTCTTATATATGCGTATGAACAAACAATTTCCCAAAATATGATGTGCGATATTTACTGTGTCTGTGTCCTTTTAGTTGATCTACATTTTGCGTCTGAATATAGTTTCTGGCTTATTCACACTTTATGTTCTGTGATCTGCGTCTTTTCTAAGAAAGAACTTAGCACATCAAGAATACGGGTATAATTTTCTTCTAGTGCACTTATTTTCTTTTCATCAGTGAATGAGTTGCACACTTTGGATCTACTACATAAAGATACTATTTTCAATCAATGAGACATTAATACCCAAAATAAATTCCGAATATTGTCAAACAATTATCTCAAATCTTCATTCTTTACAAGATTACTTCACCACATCCATCTCTTGCTTATTTATAACTTCTTGACTCAAGATATGTGTCCAGTTGGTGAAGTTCCTTAACTACGGATAACACTCCTATGGATTGTGTTTTCAACAACTTAGGATCTATGTTAGCATCCCACTTTACGCATTTAATCTTTGTGTAGTGTATGACACACATATGCCAATGTCCTTGTGGGACTTTTACACACATCAATTCATTACTTATGTGTTCTTTACAAATCTTCTTATCACATACCATATTATTTGTGGGACTTTTAAACACATATTTGTTTCTCTTAATTCATAAGTCTCACAATTTTTATTTGCACACATGTACCATTTTCAATGTTCTTCTATATGTATGATTATATCCGCATTTGCGACCAAAGTCATGGTGGTATATTTACTTTCATGTGACTTCCATATTCTCCCATATGTATTTCTTCAAGCTGGCTATGTGAGAGGAAGTCCTTTAGAAATTCAATTTGATTCTTTTGACTTCTAGTCCATCTTATCTTTGATCCTTTGACATCAATGACAATACATGTTCAACAAATCACAATGCATGGTCTCTGTGTCCCCCCAAGTAACAGAACCTAGGCTATACTTTCCCCATTGGGCCTCTAGTTGATTAGACATAATGATGTCCACAAATTTTACTAATTTTATCACATTGGAGGGATGTTTTTATATTTTATTTAACATTTCAATAAGTTTTGTGGTATTTGTTTTTGGATTACACTGTGTTCAAATTTTGTAAACTCGACGTTTCGAGTGGATATTCCACCCATCATCAGGGGAGGAGAAGAAGCTCTGATGGGTAGAAAAGAGTAGAGGATTACTGTATAAATAGATAAAATTAAAAGAGTTAGTCATTGAGTAATAGATGAGATCCTAGGGTTAGCTGACAATAGATGAAAAGTCAACTTTAAAAAAGTGCATAAAATAAGGACTAACAAAAATATTTTGATTATAAAGTGAGGATAAGAAAAAGGTAAGTTATTAGGGTGGAAAAGAGTTTAAAAAATGATTAAAAATAATTTAATTATTTTAAATAATTTTTTTTGCTCTTTTCAATCCTAATATTAACTTACCTTTTTCTTCTCCTCACTTTATAGTTAAATAATTTTGTTAGTCCTTATTTTATGCCCTTTTTTGAATTTAACTTTTCATCTATTCTTGGCTAACCCTAGGATATCATCTACTACTCAACCACTCAATAAAATTTATCTATTTATACACTAATTCTCTACTCTTTCTACCCATCAAATCTTCTTATCCTCCCTTGATGATGGGTGGAATTCCCACCTGAAATGTCCGGTTTACAAAATTTGAACACCGTGTAATCTGTAAACAAATACCACAATGATTTCCCACCTTGAAAATATGCATACTTAAATTTCAATAAGTTGTTAGTTTGACCTATTCAAGGTTCAATACTATACTTAATCCATAGAATAATTAACTTCCTTGTTAAAGTACATTGTATTTTCTATAATGCAATTCTTAATAATACCTTGTATTCTATATAAATTTGATTTGATTCTAAGTCATCGTTAATTAGTGTGGGACTTGTTGGTCAGGATTAAACACCTTTGTAACCTAGGGTCTGGGGTTACCAACTTACTACTAACCTTGCAGACAATTAGCTTTAATAGAGTACATAAAGGAAATAGCAAGAAATACTTGACTCACTCGATTACCTACGGTTGATCCAAGCTTGCTCTTCTTCCGCTCTGCTTCTCTCCAAAGCTTCCAGGGATGCACCTCCTTCACCTGCAAAGAGAAAATTCTCTAAGCACAATCTTATACATGTATATATGAGAGGTTAGACAAACAATATATCTAGTGCATAATCAAATATATTCATCAACCATAATACATGAAAGAGACTCAACACAATGTTGGAAGAATAATTCTCTTTATTAACAATCAATGAATGAGATAAGAGTACAACCCATCTTCTGAGACAAGGACTCCTCTGCAACCAAAGGACTTTGAGTTCTACTTCTCCAAGACTTCTGAAGATATACCATTAGCATAACTTTGCTCTCCAAACTTGATTGATTAATGCCCTCCCCAAGGCCTCTATTTATACTTTGGGAAATAGAGTGGTTTCGAAGGTTGAAACGATTGGGATAGTTAATGATTAGGGACCAACTAATATCCATTAATGGTGATTTATATTTTTTAATGTCGAATCAAGATGTACGCGACTATTAATATAGGCAACCCACGTATGACACGTGAGTTGCTTAAAGGAAACCCGCATATGCTGATGTATGTGGGTTGCAATGGAGATAGTCGTGTACAATACGTGAGTTGTCAATGGGAATGGTCACGTACGCATGCGGGTTGCAATGAAGATAGTCACGTACACCATTCAACACTTAGAAAAATAATATGGTAAGCTAGTTCAAGGGTAAATGCATCTCATGTCATGCCCATCAATAATGTTTTGGCAAAATTCAATCATAAGATGCCCTTTTGTGTACCAACTTAAGGAATGTCGGCCTTCGAACGGAGAAGTGCCATTTGGGTTGATAGTAGATGCCCCCTAATGTGTGAGGTCAGAGGGAAACGATGGTTGAAATACATTATAATATTAATCTTGGAGAACTCAGAAGTCCAATGGAGCAGAGGTAGTACCTGAAACAAATACATAATAATGTCATATACAAAGTCATATCTGAGGATGTTATGTTCAATATACTAGAACACTAGCTCCTTTACAATATTTGAGTACATCATATAGTACGGGTACAAGATCACATATATTACAAAGGTGGATCAAATCCATAATATACAATAACGATGAGTCTTCAAAGATCTGGAAGCTATGTAAGTGACCACAACATAATCTTACGCAACTTAGTCCATAAATGTGAAACTAAGGTCTTTGTCAAAAATCCCAAAGAACCAGTACAATCCAAACGATGTGAATAGATGTTATTGAAGACGAACATGGATAGGATTCAACAGATTGTCAACCAATAGGTGATAATTGACAACTAAAGCAAAGGAATTCACAAAAATGAAAGTGAATCCTAAGGTATGATCATCAAAACCCTAGGTCTTCGTCGTCAGGAAGTGTTGACGCGGAACCATACTGTGATAAGGAAGGCAATAGATCCTCCAACAGACCATGAGAGTGACTAGGAACTAGGTAAAGGAAGGGAGACACAAGTAATAATAGATAAGACAATGGTGGAATCAGGATATAGATTAGATACAGGGTTAAGTCCTTGAACAGTGAGCACGACACATAGATGACCCAAGGAAGCTTTTAACTTTACAGATAGTACAACTAGACTTATCTGCCATGTAGGAGACATGATCAGATTCCCCAGGTAGAACTGATAAGAGGAGGAGTAATAAACTCGAAGTAATAGTTGAACTGAAAGTGAACACTAAGACATGAGTATCGAAAAAGACAGAGAGTGCTATGCTCAAGGAGGACATGCTGCCACTGACTGAGAACCAAAAGAAAACTTCTTCCTTAATTTCCCTGTTAAATTTTAACAAGTCCAGGAAAGTCAACTCGATTCTCTCTTCGTTTTTTGACAAGCTTGAATAGAAGAGGGAATAATGCTTGATAGTGTCACTGATTCGTGGATTTTATGAGCCCGAACTAGTACATGCTCACTTGGTGTTTTCATGTTTAGAGAGTCTGAAAACTCCGAAGAAGACTCCAAGGGGGTCCTTTTTCGTGCAATTTAGTCTCCTGAGGCTGAAAAAGTATAAAACATACAACATAAGAACTCTCTTAACTTCTGTAGAAGAAAAGATGAACCTTTTTCGTACTTAGTCAGGGAGGTCTGAAAAAGGTTAAATTACCACCTACCCAACGCTCCTTCAACAGCACCATATAACTTGAGTTTTACGAGTGTGAAGGAAAGCAATATCACTCGGAAAGATCCATTTGAGTACGAGAAATGGGGCTTACAACAATAAACTCGATGCTTTGTTCTTGGTATTTAACGAGCATGACAAAGACATGAAGTACACTCAAAATCTTTTTCATGTTTAGGTCCAGAGCACAAAAAAGAGAAAACTAAGCTCATACCGGGAGTTCCTTTTCCGTAAGTTTAGTCCCTCAGGTCCAGAAAAGTGATAAACCTGTACCTGAGAATACTCTTCTCAATTCCGTAGAAAAGAGAGTGATCCTTTCTCGTATTATTCCACATGGTCCGAGAAAGATATAACCTACCACCGATGTGGATGCCCATTCACATATTCTTAAAAAGCTTGAATGGACAAGTTTACTCAGTAGTCAAGTCTGTTTTGAGGAGTTAGACCTGGACCTAAAGAAACTCCATAAGGGCAGGGAGTCCTATAAAGGGATAACTTGTAAAAAGAGACCAAAATGAGGCTCAATTTGGCATGAAAAAATAGATAAGAAGGCTCCATTGAACCTATGATAGTTGCAGCATGAGTATTGAAAGACAATAAGTAGGTTCTAAATGAGGATACTCATGGGAGGAAAGACCTATTCACGGAAGAACAATGGTATCAACAAGGAACTAATGGTTAAGGATACCATAGTCCGTGGTCGAAGTGTTAATGCTAGGATTAAGATGGATTAGGTATAAATGCAAAATTCATGTGAAATGACCAAAAAACCATCCTATATGAGCGAAAAAACAACTTAAAACGACCATAAACCTGTCACATAGAAGAAAAAGATATGGCATTAGTTTAAAAATATGAACTATAGGGAAAAAACCCACTTTGAAAATAATTTTTCTATAAATAGTTCAAAATATTAATAAAAAACTCCCCATTTGATTTTTATCCATAAAAATACAAGTTTTACCTCTACCTTTGATTGCTCGGTGTGGACGATTCGGTGGACGATTCTCGAAGCCGCAAGTGTCAGGTGAAACTACATTCCATGCTCTTTCATTTGATCCAAACAATTTTCAAATTTGAGCCCAAATTCATGATTTCAAGTGCCCTCAAAGCATGAACGTTGTGTATGCGGGTATGGTATGTTAATAGTCACGTACATGCGTTCTGTACGTGGGTTGCCCGAAGGAAAGTCACGTACAGTACGCGACTTGTCCAAAGGACAGTCGCATACACTGCGCGAGGTAGAAAAAGCATATATAGGGTTAAAAATTCAATTTTTTATATGAATCTAATGGTTTAAAATTGCTTGGTTATTAGATTGAAAGATGGTGCTTGAGTGGAGGGAGAGGGAACATGAAGACATGGACCAAGAAGCTCTACAAGATTCCCCCACGGTGAATGTTTTACGTCAAAGTCGGTTATTGAAATTTTTTTGTGCCTCACCTATGTGGTCAAATGTCTACCTTTTAGATTTCTTGATAAATTATTGGGATCATGACCTAGGCATGCTTGACCTTCAAGGTGAGTTTCTATAGGTTACATCGGAAGATGTCTATTTCATTTCTGGTTTATCACGACAGGGAGCTCCAGTGAACTTAGAAGGTACCAGTAGAGGTGGTGACCTTCTAAGTGTATAGAACTATATAGACATATATTGCGAGACATACACTCAAAAGAGGGTAAGCTGCATCCCTATTGTTCACATTTGCAACTTTCCTTTACACATATTGGTGAGCACTATAGTAAGGGTTGCAGGGTCATCATCACTTCACCTTGCAACTCGGAACCAAATGAGACTAGCAGTGGACTGTATGCAGGGAGCCCTATATGATTGGTGTTCAGGAGTGATCCCGATAATGAGGAAACAACTCTCTGACTACAAAAGAGGCATGCAAAAGAATTTTGGTTATTCTAGCATGTTGGTAGCCTTTTTCCTTGAGAGAGTTCTGGATTTGAGTCCTGTAGTACCATTACCAGTTCGTTCTCCCCGTCGGCCTAGGCTGAGTAGGTGGGGAGATATCTTCCTCTACCAGGGAGGTGGTGGATCGGTCTAGAGTGTCTATGACGATGACTTCTACTTTTGGTGGGAGTGACAATTGCCAGCTTTGGAGCAGTTTCCGTATGTTGGGTTAGATTCCCAAGGTGATACTGACCTTTTCCTCCCTCCTGGAGGAGCATGGGGAGAGTTAGGTATTTTTATTTTCAAAATTTCAAAATTTTTATGAATTTTAATTATAAAGATATATACATATGTATAAGAGTTCTAATCCTTTTTAAAAATGTCAAAATGTAGATATTGGACCAGTCTTCCCTACTGGGAATCCACGCATGTATGTGTGTCTTGTTTTGGGAGAGGACCAGGATTTGATTAGGGTTCTTGAGGGGAAGCTGGCCAGGCTTACCCAGAAATTACCTACCTTATGGATTGATCACATCCCTTCCATCATGCAGGAGGTAGTGGTTGGTGTACCACCTATCTGGATATTCCTTCTAAGGTGGGTAGCTAGAGTAGTACTTGCGTATATAGATGTTGTTGAGGCTACTGAAGTCGAGGAGGCTGAAGAATCCCGAGCGCAAGGTGATCGGGGGGACCAGGGTGGTCAAGCTTAGACTTAGGAGCATTTTATGGACTTTGATCCATGTTTTGTATATTTTTTGTATATTATACAGTTATGAATGGATCTAAGGATCAAAAAATCGACCTATCTATATGGACATATATTCACACACACACACACACACACACACACATATATATATATTTTGTTGGTTTATTTACAAAATTTTTTATGTGTCTGCTGTATATTTTCTATGCAAAATGTGTTAAATGCCAATCCAAGATATAATTAGCATATGCATCAGTTAAACAATTTTGATTTCTTGGAATATGATTGAATATAATGAACTCAAAATTTCTTTCCAATAACCTAACTTGCATAAACTGACGTAATAGAATAGGGTTCCACACTTGATAAGCTCGATTGAGCTGGGAAACCACCAGTTGAGAGTCCAGTCGGACTTCCAGCTGAGTGATACCACGTGGCAAAGCATCCGATAAAAGCTCAATGACGTAATCAAGCACCTCCTAAGGAAAGTAACTGTCATGAGGGTGAATAAATGACCCATGCAGCTGAAGCCAAATTACAAGTGTGGCAACTGACACCATCAGCAAAACCTATGAACCACTCGAAAGACATCTGTAACAACCAGCGGATGGTATAAAAACACAAACCGATGACCTATTGTACATAAAAATACATACAATAAAATACAGGAAAAATTTCTAAGCCTAAGCATAGTACTTTTTAAGGTAGAGCCCATTTCTAGGCTTAGGAAGCTTATTCCCTTCGAAATCAATTAATTCATATGCACCCTTCTTTAACACCTTTGAAACGACATAAGGTCCCAACCACATAGACCTGAACTTTCCTGCCCCTAAGGGTTCTTTGTCTTGATCCCAGAGCAAAACAAGCTCCCCTTCAGAGAAAATTCGAGGCTTGACCGACTTATCGTATTGGCTTTTTACCCTATTTTTATGAGCTTCATTTGTTGTTAGCGCATCTCTACGTTGTTCATCTAGATATTCTAAATGTAATAGACGTTATTCCAACTCAATCGTATCAGGTAACACATTAATAGCAATTCTTAAGGACGTGATTTCACATTCAACCGGGGTAACTGCTTCCATTCCATGAACGAGTTGGAAAGGAGAAAACCCTGTAGCAGTTTTCACATTGGTCTGATATGCCCAAAGTGCAGGATACAACATGATGTGCTAGTTGGAACGGGTTGCAATAATAGTACATTTGAGGATAGTTTTCAAAGTTTTATTAATAGCCTCGACTTGACCGTTTTCTTGAGGATAGAATGAAGATGAATGTTCTTGTCTAAATCCTAGCATAGTGGTCAATTCAGTCATCATACTATTTTGGAAATGACTGCCATGGTCAATGACAATCACCTTAGGGATACCGAATCGTGTGATAATTTGGTTGAAAACGAAAAAAGCTCCAGTTTTCCCATTTCGTAAAATAATCTACATCGACAATGATATATTTGTGCCCCCTAGCTGAGACTGCATTGCACGTCACGTAATCTATCCCCCACTTCATGAAGGGGCCCACTGAGATGACGGGAAATAACGGAGCAGGATACAACCGCATCTTTCTGGTGTAAAGCTGACAAGAATGACAGCGCTTCATGGATTCCACACAAGCTTTAAAGATCGTGGGACAAAAATAACCGGCACGTAATATCTTCTGGGCCGTTGCTAACCCAGATAAATGACTTCCACATGCTCCACTATGGGCATCATTTAGGACAATCTCTGGTTCCTCGTGGTAAGACATCGACGCAAAACAGAATCTACCCCCATACAATATAAAGTATCTCCTATAATGAGGTAGTTCTTGGCATGTAGGTGTAGTTTACGTCATTCTTCTCGCGAGAAGGTTGTAGGGTACTTCAAAGTCTAGAGATATATAAGTATATCTCCGTACCAGGGGTCAGAGGTGGAAATCAAAAAGATATGCTCATTTGGGAATGAGTCTTCTTCGGTGGCTACATATTTCTCTATTGGAAATTCCGCAATGAGCTCAGCAAAAACTAAGGATTTTTTGGATTTGGTGGATTGAAAATCCAAGTCAAACTCTTGGAGAATGACTATCCATTTGTTGAACTTGCCTCCAACTATCCGTCGAGACAAAACATATTGAAAAGGATTAACATTTGCCACTACTGTTGTGGTCCTTAGTAAGATGTAGTGATGTAACCTCTGAACAGCATATACAACTGCTAAGGCCAACTTCTTGACGTGGGAATACCTAAGTTCAGGTTCAGCTAAAGCACGAATGAGATAGTAGATGACATGCTCTTCGAGCGTATCATCCTCCTGGATTAGGACTACCCCTATGGTCGACTCATATGTGGCCAGATACAATATAAAATCCCTAGAGTAATCTAGCGGACACAATAATGGGGCCGACAACAAATATCTTTTTAATGCCTCGAATGCGAGTTGTGCAATTTCATCCCATACAAATGCGGTGTCCTGTTTTAACAGGCACATGAAACCTTTAGTAATCTTTGCATAATTTACAATAAAACGTCGAAGGAAATTGGACTTCCCCTGTAGGCTCTCAAGTTTCCTGATAGAATGAGGAGGCAGATTTACAATGGCCTCAACTTTCAAAGGATCCACCTGAATGCCTTTGTTAGAAACAATGAATTCGAGCAGTCTCCCTGACTCGACACAGAAAATGCACTTGTGGGGATTCAAGCGAATTTTATAGTATCTGCATCGTTCAAAAATCAAACGCAAGTGATCTAGGTGATCGATCCTCTTACGAGAATGTGCAAGCAGATCATCAAGGTAGGGTTCGACAATGTCCTTAATATCGTGAAAGGAAAAATTCATTGCTCGCTGAAAGGTTTCCCCAGCATTTTTCAATCCAAAGGGCATTTTCTTGTACACAAAGGTACCCCAAGGACAAATGAAAGTTGTTTGATGTTGGTCTTCTAGTTTAATTTGGATTTGATTATATCTGTAGAAACCATCCATAAACAAAAAGACTTCACTTCCTGCATAAGCATCAATAATTTGATCTATAAATGGCGTGGGATAGTTTTCCTTAGGACAGGCTTTGTTTAAATCTAGAAAGTCAGTACACATGCATATGTTCTCTTTCTTTTTATCAATAGGAACAGGGTTGGATACCCATTTTGTTAAAGCTACGGGATAAATAAAACTGGCTTTCAATAGTTTCTCCACTTCAACCTTCATTGTCGCCGCTTTACGCGGGTTAACAGGTCTCAAGTTTTTCTGAACGGGTTTAGCATCAGGATATGTTCGAATTTCATGCTCAACTATTGATGGATCAATGCTTGGCATCTCCTCATATGACCAGGAAAAAACGTCGTGGAATTCCTTAAACAAGGTTGTATAGATTGCAATCTCCTCTGGAGAGCAGTTTGCACCGATATATACATTTTCCACAATGTTTGGATTTACAAAGATGTTCATAGGGATAGTAGCAGAGATATTTTCAATATTTCCCTTAGCAAACATTCCTTCCCTTGGTAAGGGATTAATAGGCGTATCAATATCATTTGCCAGTCTCATATGGAACTCCTAGTTCTGTATTTTGATTAATTTTGGAAGAAAAAAGGATTGATGGTGAAGATCTTTGCATATCTTGTCTCATCCACACATAGCTTCCAGAATGGCTTCATCCGAAGGTAAAACCATATCTAAGCAATCTCTATAATGCAAAGAGTTCTTTTCCCAAGCAAGCAAATAGGATTCTTCCAGATCCTCTAAGACTATGAGAGGGACCGGATTGGGATCAACAACGGTATGAACGATAGCTTGATAAGCCACCTCTGCTGCTGATAAGGGCACTTCATGTTCATGATGGGAAGGGAGAACCCAAGGATCAGTCCTGTCAACAACCATAGCTATGGAATTCCTAACACTAGTAGAACCTATGTAATTAATCAGAGCTGGAAGATCAAATGTGCCCATCAATGATGCGTACATTCCAGCCCCTAATTTCTCTGAAGAAGGTGTAACCTGATCAACCAATGGTATGGTGGAGTCATTAGTTTCCATACGGCCTTTTCGAGTAAAATTGAGTTGGTCAACAGTAACCAACTTCCCTTCATGTGGAAACACTACCACCTAAACGATGGTCGATGCAATATAAGACATGGCATAAGTCCAACTTCTCCTCAAGAGGAAGTTATAATCTAAAGGTGCATCAATCACCTCTATCTCAATGAACATTGCTTTGACTGCCAACTTAATTTCAAAATTCGATAGGATACCTTGCAGATGGAATGACCTCCCGTTGAAAGTAGTAAGTAGGGTGTTTGACGGAACCAGCTCTGGGGATCCAAGAGCTTTCCAACAGGACAAGGACATAACACATGTAGAAGCACCCTCGTCGACAACTTCCCTTCGAATGGTCTTTCCACCATGGATGACATCTATCGATAAGGCTACACGATATGGTAGGCAAATTTTGACATCAGACAAATTAAATTTTGCCATGAGACTCGATGAGTCCATACTGCCTAAGGCTGTCAAGAGTGCATCCCGCTGGGCGGGACAATTCTGTAACACCTCTAAAGCCAACATTGCACAAGGAGTCTGGGCTAAGTATTCAACTATAGAGTAGTTTTCTGCAACCCTAGCATTAGGATTATGCAAGGTTTTCTTAAAGACACCTTTCGATTGTATCTTGGACATAATTTCGACAGGTTTCTCAATTGTGAGAGGGTTAGAAGTTTCACCTATTGACTTACCCTTCTCCAAGGTCTCTTTTTCATAGTTTTTGTTCCTGGTCTGTAGTAAAGTCTTGGATCAAACCATGTTGATATAATTGGGGTCAGGAGCATTTGGGGTGCCCCCTGCTGCATTTGAAGCTGAAGCTGAATTTTATCCTTGGGGAAAAGGATCCTTCAGGATAGTTGGTTGTTGGGCTTTTAATAGCTTCTGAGCTTGTTCCATAAGGGGACATAGATGATTAAGGCGATCTTCATGGCACAACTTACATGGGAATTTCACCTTATTCTTTTCTTTCTTGCCCCCATCAGCATTGTTTGTGGGTTTTTGCTTGTTTTGGTTTCCTTCACCCTTTTTTCCTCTCTTATTTTTCCCACCGGGCTACTGGTTTCCCTTCTGAGAGGTTTGTGTAAAAACATTTGCATTTTGGGGTGAGGGGGCAGCCTTTGCTACCTCCGCCGTAGAATGTTTGACGAAAAGCTGATGGAGCTGTTTGGCCAAAGATTCTACAGTGGGAGAATTTACAAAACCAACCACACCATCAACATGGGGTCCAGGCTTAGGTTTCTCTACATTGTGTGTTGGCCTCCGTGCCTCAGTGATAATCTCATATAAGATCCCAGACTGAGAATATATCAAATCTACTTGCTGGGCCTTGAGGATAACTTCTTCCTCATTCGTCACTCCTGAAGTAGATACATCCTTAGATATGTAATGCAATAGGGATTTAAGCAACCATTCTAATAAGAACTCAGGAGGTATAGTGGATTTAATAAGGCTCTTCCATCTTCTCCACTCTTGGATGTGATCCGAAATATGAGTGGCCTTGTTCTGCCGGAAGGTATATAAAAATTCTGTCCCGAAATCATAACGGACAGGAAGTTGGAAGTGACTAAGGAATGCATTAGCCAAGTCCGAAAAACTGTTAAACGTAGCAGAAGGCAATTCAATGTACCATTTTGTTGCAATACTTGTCAAAGTTATTTGGAACAGCCTCAACCGAACTGAATCCTCATTCAGTGAGTTGGAAGAGCACCATAAATGGAAAGTGGTGGCATGAGCTCCAAGATCATCACCAACTTTGCCTTCGAATTTTTGGATATCTGAGGGCAACTTGGTAGGGACAGGTGGCCAAGAGGGATCATGTATCACCGGGTCATTCATCAGTTTTAAAAAATATGGAAAGATTAATGTTACTAGGAACAAAATCTTGGGTCTAATCGGAGCACTAAAAGTACCAGTTTGGGGATTAGAGGGACTTGCCCCCATATTCCCATATGTGAAGGTGGGGTTGCCCCTTGCTACCGGTTGTGAAGTGGATGGGTTTCTTTGGAAAGGATTCCATCCATAAGCCAATGGGTTGTTAATGTGAGGTGCAGTACAAGAGGTTCTGGCTGCCCCAGTAGAAGCTGGGGTTTGAAATACAGTAGCAAGTATCCCTCCACTAAAAAGCAAAAAGGGAGAGCTCGTGAACAGAGCCGAAACCGAAGTTTGAAAACCTTGCCCATAAGGATTAGTGTTTCCAAACTGCACCCCTACATATGAAGGTGTTGGGCCTACATATGGAGTGGATGGGGGAATGTGCCTCCCATTCCAAGGAAATCCTTGGTCAAAAGTCAAGGATCCTATAGGACCACTATGGGCAGTGTGTGTGAAGGAAGTAGGAACTGTAGGTACACTAGGAATCCTAGTGACCATACCACCAGAAGCACCTGCTATACTTGTGGGAGCCGCTGGTTGAACCACTCGGCTGGCTGGAGTTAACGGTGTAGTAGGTATACTTGTTCTAGGGGCACCTACCAGGGGAGGTAGTACCCCTTCAACCAGAGCGGTTGAGGTGGAGATAAAAGAACTTTCTCCTGCAGTAGAAATTATTCTTCCCACAGGGACACTAATCATGGGTAGATCAAAACGACGAACCTGAACGAACATAGGATTGTTTAAGTCAGTTAGAGGTGAATTAAAATTCCTTGCAAACTCATCATCCTGCAAGTCTTCTATATCAACTGTGTTTAAATTAAAACAATTTTCCTTAAGTTCTGGTTCATCGGGAACTTCACTAACCCCTATCGGTTCAAAGGAACCGTCTATGTCCAATCTTCGCCTTTGAGGGGGAGGTGGAGGTTCCAATGTGATAAGTGGAGGAAGGTTTTGCAACCTTCATGACCTTCTAATAGATTGGTCCTCCACGATTATAAATTTGACTCTTCACACCCTAAGGTCGGCTAAAACACAGACAAACTATAGAGCAATCACTACAAAAAATTTCCTAAAGTCTCAACAATCACAAGGGTGTAAGGTATTCTTTCCCAAAGAAAGCTGATAGATAGTTTCTTGGCATCCTTGAAGAGTTTCTTAGGCATAAGTGGAGGAATCAACCACCGCCCTCCTACACTTTCAACAAGGGTTACCTTCCAAGCCTGTCCAAGGTGAACCAGAAATAGCCTTCTGGTTTACCAGTGTATAAACCCTAGATGTCCAAGAGACTCGAGGCTACCTTAACTATATCAACAGTCTGGGGGGATAGTCATAAGATTGATTCGTATGCATGGGTAGGGTAGCAAAACCTGAAAATATGTCTAGGACAGAATCCCCATATGCGTAAAAACCTTAGTCTACATTTTGACAAGGAATCAGAGGGTTATCTCCTCAGTCCAATGCCTCCACACAGCCTCGTACTTAACTCCCATTTGAGAGGAGCTTCCCAGATACTATCAATAAAGAGAAGGATTTACCTATCGATTGGCCCACTATGTCTGAATTTAAGTACTTATGGGGAGTTTACACTCCTATCCCACTAGTCTTGCCTAAGCTAGTAGATGTATGACCCTATAAAACAAAATTAATAATAAATTTTAAATTATAGCATTCATTTTAAGGGTTGTTTTTACTCAGAAGGCAAGTGGAGTGAAATACTATGATATTGTTGACTCGATAAGAAAAGTAAAAAACAGGTGTATAAATCAATTCCAAAGCAAATTATCACTACTTAAAACAAGTTTTTTTTTCTTTTGTCAATATGAACTAATGAAAATGCAACTAGGAAAGAGAAAACTAAGACTTATTTTTGTAATTTTTGAGATTTTATTTAAAAACTGAAAGTAAAACTACCATATGCTTTTCTTTTCTCTTTTCAAATTCCTCAAAGATTACTATGCACCTAAATGCAACAATTCTTGAGTATGCTTGAATAATCTAACTATATAAAGTAAGCAAAATGAAGTATAGCAGAATTATCAGAACCAAATATCAACCACCTAAGGAAGACTTGGAAAACACCTAGCTTGGGATGACACAATGAATGAAAAACACTGAAATCAATCAAAGGCAAGTGACAAACCAACACTACTTGGAAATAGCATGGGATATATGGTATCTAGAACCCTGATCACTGATTCAGACACACGACACTTGGACCTATAACCAACAAGAAAATCCACTTCAAATTGCTAAAAGAAAGACAATCCAACCAATAAAAACTCAAGGGATTACCAAAAAGCATGAAGTATGGTTAACAGGGCTATCAAACCTATAGTGAAATGCCAGTACTAAAGACCACAAAGCAAGACAAAATCCAAAGAAAGACAGGGACAAGCAACCCTACCCAAAAATTTTGTTACTCAGACTTGTACGCAGCTGTCTATAAGAGCAACCCATGTACTGTACACGACTGTCCAATACAACAACCCGCATACACAGACCTCTGTACGCGACTATGTCGCATAACAACCCGCGTACAGGAGTAAAATTTTTCAACAAAAAGAAAAATTATGAAGGTCTTCAAACACCACTATAAGTCCAAACCAAGAAAAAACACCACACACTGAATCAAAGCAAAGATTGGGCAAGGATCTACAAAGCTAACCCACAGCAGGCTGGGCTTCCCAGCGGAGTCGCCAGTTCTGTTGTTCAGGATTAAACACCCTTGTAACCTAGGTTCTGGGGTTACCAACTTACTACTAACCTTGCAGAGAATCAACTTTAACAGAGTACATAAAGGAAATAGGAAGAAATACTTGACTCACCCAATTACCGACGGTTGATCCAAGCTTGCTCTTCTTCTGCTTTGCTTCTCTCCAAAGCTTCCAGGGATGCACCTCCTTCACCTGCAAAGAGAAAATTCTCCAAGTGCAATCTTATACATGTATATATGAGAGGTTAGACAAACAATATATCTAGTGCATAATCGAATATATTCATCAACCATAATACATGAAAGAGACTCAACACAATGTTGGAAGAAGAATTCTATTTATTAACAATCAGTGAATGAGATAAGAGTACAACCTAGTTTCTCAGACAAGGACTCCTCTGCAACCAAAGGACTCTGAGTTCTGTTGCTCCAAGACTTCTGAAGATATACCACTAGCATAACTTTGCTCTCCAAACTTGATTGATTAATGTCATTCCCAAGGCCTCTATTTATACTTTGGGAAATAGAGTGGTTTTGAAGGTTGAGGAGGTTGAAACAGTTGGGATAGTTAATGATTAGGGCCCAACTAATTTCCATTAATCGTGATTTATATTTTTTAATGTTGAATCAATATGTACGCGACTATTAATATAGGCAACCTGTGCATGATACACGAGTTTCTTAAAGGAAACCCATGTATGCTGACGTACGTGAGTTGCAATGGAGATAGTCGCGTACAGTACGCGAGTTGTCAATGGGAATAGTCACGTACGTATGTGAGTTGCAATGAAGATAGTCGCGTACGCCATTCAACACTTAGAAAAATAATATGGCAAGTTGGTTCAAGGGTAAATGCATCTCATGTCATGCCCATCTATAGTGTTTTGGAAAACTTCAATCCTAAGATGTCCTTTTGTGTACCAACATAAGGAATGTTGGCGCTCGAATGGAGAAGTGCCATTTGGGTTGATAACAGGACTTCAGTGCAAAAAAAAATAATAAAAAAACAAAAAGGGGGGTAAACCCTTCTTTCCAGAATTTCCTCTACTTAATTTTTTGGTTAGCTCAACTGAGTAGATATGCAACTCGAAGCAATTGGTAAGGTTTATGCTCACTAGGGTTTCCATTAGGTTTGTTGTGTTTCTTCTTTTTTTGGTGTGAGTTTTTTGTCCTCGAGGGGTAGAGACTAGGAAGACTGTGGCCATCATAGATGGTGACCTTTGGCTTGCACCTCCATTCATCCACCTCATCATGACCTATCATGGGTGTAACCTATGCATCCATGTTCTCTCACAAATCACTTAGCTATGTAACAATGTGGCACAACTTGGCACTCAAGTTGCAGGATTATGGCTTCTACAATGAACTTAGCACTCAAGTTGTAGGATTATGGCTTATACACTAGGTTTTAAGTATCATAGTTTTTGTTGTTGTAGGATTATGGATTGTACCTTGTTTCTAGAGGGAGTCCCTATGGCCATCTCCCCCTTCTTCCCCACATATGGAGTGGTATCCTCTACTCCCCTCTCTCTCCTCGTCTTAACGCGACCTTGGTGTGGAATAACTTCTAAGTATGGAAACATTGGTAGCTTTGGAGTCTACGGTCTCAAGGAAACATGTTGGTTTTATAGGGTGGATTATAGTTGTATTGTTCTCTCCTAGAAACAACCCAACATAGGTTGAGGTTTGTTAGCACCTGCGTATTGTCGTTAGATAAATAGAGAAGTGGTTGGGGTTTTTTAAATTCCATGAGTAAGGATTCCTGGTAAACGGAGAGTGACATATCCTTCCATGATTTAGGGGTCGAGTATTTGGGAGTCATTTTGCTCTCAATTCTCAAATGAATAAACCCTAAACTGACTGCTATATTTGGGCTTGTCTACAATCGAGGGCTAGGTAAAAGGTTACATTTTTTTCTTATTTATTTAACATATATATAATTAATTTATTTGTTTGGTTGAGTAACATTCTTTATTTCTTGTTTGTGTAGGGTACTAAGGAAGCTTACTTCAACTTAAAGGCCTTTGATTTCCACCACAACGGCTACATGAAGCTCTTAGACTTAACATTATATACATCTATGTTTTTTTTTTGAAGAGGAACACAACTCCTCCTATGTGAAAGGTAATTTATCTAAATAATGAAATATCCTTGTTGGGGTTTTCTCTTATTTTTTCTATTTCTATTGTCCCCATTATGTACTTCTTTTTCACACTTTTATTTCTAGTTCTGTATAAGGCAACAAAATTCTAAACTTATAGAAAACTATAGTAGATGTGAGAAGAATTTAGATTTACAGGATAAAACTACTGTAGATGTGGATATGGCCATTAAGGTCCCTTGGTTTTTTATCCTAGTACTCTAATACCATATGTAGGGACCAAGTCACTAAATTCATATTATTAATCAACAATTTGTTATGTATATAAACTTTGTCTTCATTTCAACTGTTATGTTTATGTTATGTTTTCTACTGTTTAATGTTCATGTTCATTATGCATGAATAAATCAATAAAACTTAATCTATCTTACTTCTTCATGTCTACTATATTTTCTTTAAAGTTCAGGTATAAATCAATAAATTTCAATATACTTCTATTATTTTTACAATTGATAAAAGTAAGAGAAGATAAAAGTAATAACATGTACATTTTGTTTTTCAGAAATTCTTACAACATGTATATAATGAAAACTTTCAAGTATTACATAGGAAAATACCTATAGGATACTTAGGTTGTCCTTGCAATCTTTAAATAGATAAGTAGATCTTCCCTCGTAACAAAAGCTCAAATTCCAAATGGATTTACCACCCATCCATCTAGGAACATCTTCATTGGATCCCTATCTCCAAGAAACTGAGTTGGCCCTATGTGCTCAAAGCTTGAGAACAACAATCTAACTAGTTTTGAGTGTTTTTCCCAAAATAAGAAAATCAATCCTCCTTTTTCGATTTTCCCAGAACTTTACAATCCCCCTTCTTCTTCATTCCCCCTTCCTATATCTTTTCCTCACCGCCTTTTTCCTTAAGCCTTTACTATCCTTATCTTTCCCATTAATGTATCAACTCCCTTCCCCATCTACCATGTCATCCCGAGACATTTTTCAATCCATTCATCACTTGAACATGGGCCAAATCTATTATAAACAAACAATAACTATTCTTTATTTAGAACTAGGGATATAGTTCAATGCAAAATTAATTATTATATTAAATAAAAAACTATTTCCATTCTTTTCACTCATCAATTCATTCATAGCAAGTTATTGTTTAATGGTATACTTGAACAATAATATTGAAATACATGTTATCATTTAATACTATGACTTAACATAAATTATACACGTATTTTTACTTAATAAGTTATTATATAATAATATAACTCAACGTTTATCACTCGAACATTCATCCAATGACTCAACATTTATCACTCGGACATTCATCAATATAACTCGACATTTA
Organism: Pseudotsuga menziesii; assembly: GCA_001517045.1. Classification (NCBI taxonomy): domain Eukaryota; kingdom Viridiplantae; phylum Streptophyta; class Pinopsida; order Pinales; family Pinaceae; genus Pseudotsuga; species Pseudotsuga menziesii. The sequence goes on along the minus strand of LPNX011090761.1, from coordinate 22,622 downwards.
TCACTTGAACATTAATCAATATAGATCAACATTTATTTTTGATACTGAATATTTAATTATAAATAATAACTTAATTAATGATTATTCATTAACTAACTGATACTCTTTCATCTCTAATTATCATTTATTAAATGATGACCACAATCAATAATCAACCTTAAGCATAATTGAATCTAGATAATATTTATCTATTATTTAATTAATATTCTTTAAACTTTTTAAGCTAGTACCATCAACCTCCTATCATAATTACTTAATCATTCATTTACTAACTTTACATAATGCATAAATTCATCAATTAGTAATTAATTATAATTTTATTAGTCAAAATCACAATGTATCAATTCCCAATTAAAATATTCTAATTTTAATTCATACAAGCATATATAGATGAGTTATGTGAACGTAGGTATTGCTTACATACTTTTGTTAGGTACTACTAGTACTCAACCTCACATAATACATAATCACACAAGTTATTATCTGTTTATGCATACTTAAACAAAAAATTACAATGTCTAATAATTTACTAACTTACATCATATTAACCTTATGAAGAAACATAATGTATTTAATTACCACACAAGAGTGAAACACGGGTTTTAAACACACATGTATAATTAATTAAGTTTCTTTGCATAAATTCAATGTCATTCTTAACTACCTGCTTCCCTCTACCTAATTCACAACTACCTTCCACATCCAATCCTTCCTCTGTTGGACTATCATAGAGCATCAAATATATTGACCTAACTCTAGATAGAACCCGTAAGCAGAAGTGTTGACAACATTGACCAAGATTCCCTTGTAGGAACCCGGTAGTCATCATCACACACCTTGGGGAGTGCTTCGTAGCATAGCCCTCTCATGCCTCTAGGTTTCAAAGGATAAATGGTGGTTAATGCCTCCACCTCTCCTATGGGACAATGGTTAATGCCTACATTGACATAGAATTGTGTTGCCACTGTTTTTCTTAGGATTTCTTATCGAATAACCAATTTGGGTAGTTAATTTTTGTGTAACCTTGCACCTGTTAACACATCATGATAATAATCCAATAGTCAAACATAACAATAAATGCTTCACTCACATACCATTTCTCTTCTAGAATTTGTGTCATCGATGCACTTCCATTTCATAGGACCCAACTATCACTTAGTTCTTTTAAACTTGTAGGTTATCCTCCCAACATGAGATTGTGCAATATCATACAATCATTGACATGTATACATATTTCATTACTAATAAACAATAATGTAGCCATTTTTATATGCACCATGCACCTGGTATCACATTCATTTATTTGACATATACCTTTAAATTGGTATCCATGTACCCAACATATTTTAAATTTGCATGATAGAGATAGACATAAAGCATGAACACCATTAACAATATTAATATAACACACACACACAAAACTTCTAAAAAATAATAAATCCATAGGTCCATGACAATGAGAAATACCCATAGGTAATGGTAGATCACAAGGTAAATTCAAAATGGGGCATTATGGTAACTTTTTAAAACTTGTCCTACAAATCATAAAATTTCTCCAACCTAATGAATGATTTTGGATTCAAGTTACCAGGGGTTTGCGGGTTCCGTGTGATGTGGTTGAAATCAGTTATATTTTGAAAAGATTGATCATGTGTAGCTTCGTCGATAGCTATATCTTTGAAAGTATCCTAAGAAGTAAGAAAATGTATAATTTGCCTATCATCATCAAAGACTTTCCAATTGGTGATATTTTCTAGAGTTGATGGTCTATACATTAATTCAACAAAGAAGGCATTTGGAGCAAAACTTTCTACTGAAATTAGCTTGGATGCAACCTTGGCTTGTAAATATACATCAAAGTTTTGGGTTTGAGGTATATAGTTTATGTTAAAGGATTGAAATTATTGATCGAATTCCATATTTCAAACTGATAATTTTTAAGGTGGTTAGAAACACATTGAATTGAAATTCTAACCTGTCTAATGATAATTTCAGAATCTCCAAAAACTTTGATTACATAAACATTCAAACCAATTTCCTTCTTAACACCCTGTATGAGGGATTTATACTCAACTACATTCTTAGTGCATTCAAACCCTAACTTACAAGCAATGATAACTTTGGTTTCTCATGGGTCAATTAAAACACATCCAACTCTAGCTCCTTCTTTGGATCTAGAGACATTAAAAAATAAATTCCAACAATAATTATTTAACTCAAAATTGGTATTTACATTATATGCATTATGTACAATTTATGAATATGACACAATCTACGTGTAATGAAGAATATCATATTGGTTAGATGAATTGACAAATGGTGATATCTCCACAGGAAGATATCTAAAGAACGTGTCAAGACTATAATTTACCAAAGGTGACTCAAGGAACAAAACATGTTTGCTAGGATCATCGAGATCAGTTAGAGTATGTTTCAAATAAGGTTCTTTGTCAACCCTAATATTTTTCTGTTACCCGTTATATGGCAACCATAAGTGTGACGAATTGGTAGCAAAGTATCCCTTAAGTTTCTTAGACTAGTCTCTACTCAACCATAACCCATAGGCTTTTGGAACATTGGCTACAATAATATCAATAGTCTAATGGATTCGTGAGATACACGAAAGTATGATTAGTACACCTTTTAATTCATCCAAAACTTTAATTTTTTATCTATCTAATTGAACTATTTGTGTAGGACAAGGTTTCATATAAGCATTCAACATCTTGTAGATAGACATGGGCATAAAATTAGATGATTCCCTAGAATCCACCATGCAATTTTGTACATTATTGATAAAAATTTCATAGGTAAGTAAGAATGGTTGCGTCCTTAATTTATTACCAGTTGAAGGAGTATTAGAATTGGATTCCCTTGACCTTGTATCAATATTTCTTGTAGGTGTTTCAAGGTTGTTGTTTTCAACAATATTTCCCTTCCTAGAGTTGCTTGCAACAAGGCTTGGAGAACCTTCTATTCAATAAGAGGGAACTTTAAAAGTTCAAACATATAAATATTAGCTTTGATCTTCTTGAGGTCCTTTACAGGATCATGTTCTATGTCAGGCATGGCTATTTCTCTAAGGGCTTCAGGGTTTGTTTTAGTGTTCAGTTGAGAATTCTTGTTGTAATTAGATGAAGATGGAGGATTGGGGTACTTGTCTCTTGTTGTGGGTGTTTTAAGGCTGTTGAATAGCATAAATTGACCTATGATCTTCTTCTTCATAAATGATTGATTTTTTGGGGATTTTGATCCTCATTATTACCTGGTGATTCTTTGTCATCTCCTATTTGTTCATTAAAAGTAGATTGAAGACCTAGTATTAAGGCTCTCAGAATGTGAATCAATTTGTCAGTATTCGTCCCTTTCGAGAGGGAATTCTATTGATTAGTGAGAAGTAGATGAGGTCTTTTAAAAGGGGTTCTATAATAGCCTTGTTTTGAGGTACCTTCTCCTAATTTCTTCCTTAGATAATTACTTCGTTAGATATATTTTGTATCACTTTCTATAGACTTCAATATTAAGTGCATCCTGACCCTTCTTGTCTATTGGAGGTTTAGGAATCGGTTTAGGTTTATTACGAGAAGTAATAGGATGATAATTTTCAACACTAGAGCTTTGTTTCAAACTGAACATTTCTTTCTCAGATAGAATATCCTCCTCAAAAGTTTCTAGAAAAGTTGCTTTGCAAGATATTTTAACCCCCATGGAAATAGGAAGTGGTAAGGATTTAGTATAAAGCACAATGATAAGACACTTAGAAGGTCTATATGCAACATGGATTTTATTTTTCAGAGTTAAAAACCTTTGATTAAATTCCTTAACCTTTTCCTTTTGATCCATTTTAATTTTAGACAATTCCAATACCAATACCTTAGGGATTTTATAATCACTAAATTTGTTAAGGAAAGTTGATTCAAATTCATCCATGATTTTATTGATTGAGGTTCTAATGATAAGCACCATGTGGAATATTTTCTCTCAAAGGTATAAGGTAAAAACTTACATACAACTCCTTCATGTTCAAATTTTCTTAGCCTCGCAATTAACATGAATTTATTGATGTGGTCACCTGCAAATTGTTTAGTATCAGGATCAAACTTGGGAAGACATTTCTGAGGATGTTTTGGTAAAGGATGTTGAGTTCTAGGTATAGAAACTAAATATTGGTCAAGCCACAACCTAATCAGATTATTATCCATCCTTGGTGTGGTTAGAGGTCTATCTAACTAAATGTCCTCCTGATAGTTCCTCATCCAAAGAATTTCCATAGGAGGAATTTGGTGGTGAGTTAGGGGGTGAGGCTGGTAGACCAATTATTCCTGAAGCAATATTAGTCAATATATTATGTATGTTATATTTCAGAGACCCAATTATCATAGATGGATCATATCAAGGGGATTCATCAGTGCTAATATGGGCACACCGAGGCATATCTTGTTTTGATGGTGGTATGTTGGTAACTCTAGAACACACTTGGGTAAGAATATGATGATAGTTTTGGATAATTTATGTGATTTGTGCTATACTAAGTGTAGTAAATGAATCTATAGGTTCACCTCTAAGTGGTTTATAATGAGGAGGTGGGGAGGAAATGAATTCGGGTTGTGAAATGTTGATAATTTCTGAAGACGTTGATAGATTAGTGTAGTTGTGAGCTATGTTAGTGATAGGGGATCAATTTGTTGGAGGAATGCGATTTGTTTATTTATCTATTCAACTCATTCATGGCCCTCATTCTAGCACCATTTGTTAAAGGGAAAAACTAGCCTACTCATCAACGTGGGAGATGAAACTCAATCTAGGGATTTTCTAGGTCCCCAGTCATTTAGTGTAGCTGCCTCTGACAGGATTATTCTAGCCCATTTCCAACATATAGGTTGCTCCTTAGAAAGGAGACTTAAGTGAATTATTTTAACTAAAATCTAAGTGTAATACTAACTAAATATGTTGATGCAAACCTACGACTATTTTAATCCTAAAATATCAATCGGATAACCTGATAATAAACAATTAACTATTGAGAGAAAAGCTTAGTAAGAAATCTAAAGAAAATTATCCAAAAAAATTTATATAAAGATTAATTATGTTATAGTTAATCAAATATGAAACTGAGATCAAATTAGAACATATTATAGACTTGGATAATAAATTGTTTCTTTACAAATCCACGATATTTTCTATTGACATAAATCCCAAAATATTTCATAGAAATCAGTATGAAAAATTAGATTAATGAGAAATTAGATTAGAAAACCATTAATTATCTATGGTTGAATGAAAGTAGATTATATCATAGGAAGGATTTGTTGGGAATACCCAAAAAACCTAGTTTTTAACATATTCAAACTTGGATTAAAACTAAAATTGAAAAATTAAAATGAAAATATTTCCATTGTAATGCAAATCAAATAATGATTTATATTCTACAAAAATATTTCAAGAAAATTGATTCAAATTAAGATCTCAAGAATAATAAGTAAAACATGAAAAACATTCAGATTTTACTCATCGGGATAAATCTAGATTATAGAATAACCTCCAAGCTCCATTAATTAACTCCATAAAAAATCACAGAGTTCATGAAAATAAGTTATAGGTAGTTCAACATTGTCTAAGACTATTATGGAATATCATTTCACCAATGGTTCGATCTAGGCCTAAGACCCTTCTACATTACAAATATTACAAATAAAAATATACATGTTGATAAGTTTGTTCCACAAAAGTAGTAATAAACCTTCTAGATCTTAGAGATATATAACTACTATAATGGCCAGGATTTGACACATATCCTTTTGATTACATGGGAAATCTCTTCATAAACTATGTGATTTAGCTGAATTTATAGGTTACATATGAGGGAACGAATATTCTTTTTCCAAACTTTACCCAAAGTTTGTAGGAAGTTGGTAAGATGTGATTTCATGGCAATTGGATAAGAGATAAATGTATTCATAGAAGGAAAATTGAGTTGGATGAGTGTGTTGATATGTACAATTGAATCATTTATAATTTGTTCAGTATTCTTCAAATTGAGCTTACAAGGCATTGAATCATCCAACTCTTCAAATGTTTTGATTCTCATATCTTCAAGCATATTATCAGTTTCTGCCCAAAATCTTCCACAAATTTTCTTCCCTTTATCAATCATCCCTGTAACTTCATCACAAACAAAGTTCCAAGATTGAAAATAAATGTTTACCTTCTTAGATTTCATAGAATCCAATCCAAGCAATGTTTTAGGGGCATTTTTCATCAATGCAGTAATCCAATTGACTAACTGTTCAAAATCTCTATTTGAAACCTTATTTTCCTCCCTTTACTGATCCACTAAATTAGACAAGTGAACAAATACATTAAATCATACTGCATATCATTCATCTCAGAAATACAACTTGAATGTCCTTATACTCCTTGTTCGCCTCCAATGCTTCCACTTTAAACTCTTCTAAAGTGAGTTGCAATATGGACCAAAAGTAGCTTGATGAGCAAGGTGATGAATATTCTATTGTAGTTCCTTGATTTGACTATTATGCTCAACAACAATTTATTCTTCTCTTTTATTTTCATCAGATAAATAGTTCAATAGTTCCCTCAAATCATCCAACTTGTTTTGATGTTGGAATTTGAGTTAATATGTTTGTTGGCAAAGTCTACATGATGTGACAATTTTTTAGCTTCCAAGGAAACTAGTTTGTCCCTATCTTCATCAATAATTTTGTTCAAGGTGGAAATAGTGTGGTTATTTTCTCCCGCAAATGTTGTTTCAGCAGATTTCGTATTTTCATCCAAGGTTGCTTGTTTCCATATAATTTGATGTTCAGGAGGCTCACTGACTAAATCATCCACCGTTGTCCCCTTTACACCTTTCTTCATCACAACTTTATACCTCCTACTGAAAAATAATCTCCCAAATAGACTACCGCATCTTCTCCAAAATCTAGTGTATCTTGAGAGGATTAAACCAAAAGGCCAACATATGACACAATAGGCATGGGCTCAATAGTAACAATAGACAAGGTTGAAGAAGAAACGTTAGAAACTTGTGAATTTATTTGTATTGGTATAGGGGTAGGGGTATACAAGTCATGTTTTGGTTGTGACTGAGAGGTTTGGGTAATAGGAATAATGTTTTCAAACTAAGAATTTAAATCAGCACTATTTTTAATAAAATAAATACTATCAACTTCCATAGGTTTAGATTGTTCAATAGCAGGGGTTTCTACAAAGTATCTTGAAAACTTTGGGCTTTTGAGTGTATTTTCTCAACAAGATTAGCTAGAGGTTGATTTTTAATAGATGGAGCCGAAGGGGGAGTATGTACAAGTGTATGAGAAGGGTCATTTCTTGGGTTAGTGACTTGCCACATTAACTTAAGGTAAATTCAGTTGGGAATCAGTGGAAAAAGAAGTAGATGGGTTATTGGAAATGGGTAAAGATAGAGGGTCTGGACCTTCCTAAATAACTTGGGTGGATTGGAAAGATTCTTAGGTTTTTCTTAATCCAAATCAATAACTTGAACATAGGAATTGTCAGGGATAGGCTTAGGCATAGTAGTAACTGATACCTTTTCATATTTGATCACTAAATTATAAATAGTCTCAAAACTAGAACCAACAACAACATGAGTTTCGGGATTTTAAGGTAGCTTACCTTTGAGGGTGTCTACTAGTTTCATGATATTGAAGATAGTTTCAATAGGTGACTAATATTTTTATATACTATGTTGTGCCTTCTCTGTTGATTGTTGTACATGATGTTTAGTCTGTGTAGTGTTGAAAACTAGAGCTTTGTTCAGTGTCTCTCGCTCTACCTTCTTTTCCTCTTCTTCAGCTGCAAAGGCTTTGTTTCTCTCCTATAAGACTAGGATATTCTATGTTTTCTATGCTTCATGTATTAAGCTTATTTCCCCAGGATCAACCACCTTACTTAATACTTCTTCAAATATCAAATCCATTTAGTAAATTGAATCGTTTGGCTCTATTTCATGAATGTAGGTTGACTTGATTTGAGTTGTAGAAAAATGATTTTCCACAAAAGGTAGTGGATCATGCATTCTCCTAACTTACATGATAAATTTTTAATCCCTATGATATAACATCCATCATGTGTTCATGAGGGTAATTCTAGATCACAAGTTGTCCCAAATATAGTGGAAACCTAGGCCATGTCTTCCTTTTCAATATGGTGCATCTGTCATGAATACCTCCCACAACAGTCTGAAATGCAACCTCCTCAAGAATCATTACATCTAGCTGAAAAAATCTAGGAAGAATATGGAGTGAATTATGTCCCCAGATTCTAAGGTAAGTGAAAAATTCTCCACAATACCAATATCCCATAGTAGCAATCAATTGTCTTGCATATTCTAAACATCTTGGTGCATTGGTATTGAATATAATCAAATATGCAGGACTTGGGAAATTGTCACATATATCATATATATGAGGTTTATATATGATAGTAAATGTGTGCAAAGGGATTCTTGTAGTATAATTCCACTTAATTAGTGGAAATGTGAAGGATTAACACATAATGTCAAAGAAATAAGTAGACATGTAAAATTTGGGCTTCTTGGTGGCTGGAGAATCTTTCACCAATGTCATAGTAGGTTTCAAATTCATAGAAAAAACATGGGCCCAATTGAATACCTGACCATGATTTATGTTGTGGTAGACCAAAGGGGTTCATTCCAGTTTGAACAATGAACAATATTTGGATCCATATAACCAACACAACATAGAAGTGAATAGCTTAATAGGTTTCCTTAGGTGCTGAATGAGATACAACTTGTTAGTTTTTATTTGAAAATTATCTTTGTTAAACCATCATCCATTCGTTAATTCAACTACATTGGATTTATTTTCATATGCAACCACCAACCCTTGAGTAAGGAACTATTGAGGTGGTTTCAGGGAATGTATCCTAGAAAATGTCTCTTCTTTACAAAATGCAATAATAGTCTAGTTCATATCCCTGAAAGTATTTGAAAATTGTTCATAACAATGAACATTTTTTGGCTCCATAGAACCAACACAACAAAGAAGTGAATAGCTTAATAGGTCCCCTTACTTGTTGCATGAGGTACAACTTGTTAGTTTTGATTTGAAAACTATCTTTGTTAAACCATCATACATTTTTTAATTCAACTAAGTTGACTTTATTTTCATATGCATGCCACCAACCCTTGAGTAAGAAACTATTGAGGTGGTTTTAGGGAATATATCCTAGCAAATGTCTCTTATTTACAAATTGAAATAATAGTGTAGTTCATATCCCTGAAAGTATTTGAAGGCATGTCTACAAAAGCAATAATCCATTTGGACAAATAAATGTATGGAATCACACCTAGGTTTGCAACAATGACATAGTGGTTGGAACACCTAATCTTATGGAAAATTTCAACATTGTCCCTGAATTGGGAAAAGTCACCGTTGTGGAACAAACCATAGATTGATTCCTAATCTAAGCATTGAGGGTCACCATTTTTGTAGTGCGTGTTTGAGTAAATTACAAAGTTAAGAACTTTGTTCTTGAACTCATCAATATCTTCCTCTCCCATCCATGGTGACTTTGAGATTGTTTGCACTAAATAAATCAACATAAGAAAATAAATGAATTTAAAAATATAATTAACTAGGAAACCACAGTAAAATCTATTACCTAAATAAATTGCAAAGCTCCTAACATGTAAAACCTTCACTCAATTGTAAATCCACAAAATTAGGGTTTTGCGTAAGGTAAATAGGTGAAATGCATAAGTAATTTTGAATAATATTGCAAGTGTCGATTATTAATGGTAGTTTATCCTCTTAAAAATATTTTTTTGGGTAAGTTCAGATCTATTCTATTAAAAGGAAATAATGATATGAATAGAAATACAAAGCAGCATATCCATCTTCCAGATAAGAAAAATCAAAGAAAAAATACCAGTCTTCCTGAAGGGGAGAGGCAGACTGGAGTTGTCAAGGTGATCCTCCCTTTTAAAGGGAAAACAGATCCATACATAATCGAGTTTAATATTGTTGCACAAAAATATCAGTTTGAACTTAAGAAATAATGCTTTGAAGGGCCACTATCCCAGAAAAACAACCAAAACGAAGAAGAACTGAACCAAAAACTTGGAACTACAATTTGGTGAAAGGTTCCTCGATAATTGCCGTGCCAAAAACAAAACCCAAATGTCCTTCCTGGCCTTTGGAGTCGTCTGCTTCATCACCGAAATGATCCTCGTTTCTGGAGGTGCCACTGCTGCTGGAGCTGCTCAAGTCATCCTTGGAATCAAAGTTGTTTCGCTTAACCGACAAGNTTTCCTTGTAGGAGAGGTGACTTGCCTCTGAGGTGGGGGGGGAGGAAGGGGGTGATGTCCATAGGGACCGGTACAAAGGAAGAGACCAAAATGATAGGGGCATGGGAGGGAGTGGGGACAAGAGGAGTTAAGGGATCAGAAAGTACAGTAACATCAGTGCCAACGGGATTAGCCTCCGGAGCAGCGTGGAGGTTTACAGAGTGCAAGATGACAGAGATGCCCCATGACATGCGGAGGCACTTCATTCCTGCCTTATGGGCCATTGACATCCCTATCACCTGGATCTGAGGATCCTCTTAAAAACATTAAATGCATGCGGTTTAAAACAATGACTTAAAATAATTAACAAACATTAATTAAGATTTGACTTATTCTTTTGAATATTTCCGTACTCATGTCGGAGTGAAAAATATCGAGAAACACTTGTCCGATTGTGTTATGAAAATTACGATGTAAAATACAAAAAATGTCAAGCATCCGACATTGGAGACATTTAAAATGTTCTAAAATGTTTCATTCTGTAGCATTGGACCCATAATAACATATTAATTAGAACAAATAATAACATAGAGTCTGAGAACATCGGAAACACAGTTTTCAAATTAATAATGTTCATCCGATGTAATGATTTCGATATTATGGAACAAAAAAATAAATAAATTGGATTGAAGACATTAACGAGTCTGTAAAATTTCTAGAACTCATTAAATTAAAATTCAAAATACAATTCTGATGTTTGATGTTCAACTATTCAAAACATTGAAATGTTAATATGATTTTTCAAAAGAGATCTCGGACCTCAACAACATAATATTGGGTGGAAAACATCGAAGAAAATATTTATCAAAATATATATCATTCCGATGTCCAATGTTCAATAAAAATAAGGATGTCAAAACATTTTTTTTTCCAAAGAAAAAAATCATAATTTTATTCAAAATTATATTGTGCAAATGATCCACTATCAGAAGATAAGTGTTCATATGTTCAGTACATAAATGATAAAAAAGCATATACACAAAATAAACCAACAGAAAATGATACATCTCCATGATCACATCAGCAATACAAATAGCAGCCATAAAGACTGTCCAGTGTAGCATAGATATGCTATCCAAAAAAGATCATCCAAAAAAACAGCCATAAAATCCATCTGTCCATCACCAAAGTATATCCCATATATACTTTCTAAAAACATAAATCTGATAAAAAATGCATCAGATATCATAGTCCATATAAAATCCAACAGTGATTCTGTCCACTTGAATATCTGTCCACAGACAAAACCATAGTCCGAAAAGACTTCAAACAGACTGAGCAGTCTATCCATTTGGAAAATCCACAAAAAAATCAAGTCCAAGGTCATAAACCTTGAATCAAATCATATCAACAGGTCAAAATATAAAGTGTATCAACCAAACTAAAAGTCTTTCAGCTTGACATCCATAGAAACAGGTCTTAAAAAACCTGGAAAGTGTCATGTCTATCAGACCCATGATATTCAGAAATAGACCAAAAACCATTTTGAAATTTCCCACCATCATTAGCTAATCTGTCAGCTAAAGAGTTCCTTTCTCTAAAGACATGTTTAAAAATAGCCTGATCAAAACAATCTGTAAGTCTGATAACTTCTTGTAATATCTGAGCCAGTTGGATATTATGGATTCTGAATTTTCCAGTTATCCAATTAATGACAAGCAAGGAATCACCGAAAACCTAGATATGAGGAATTTGTTTGTTCAATGCCAAAATTAAAAGTAATTTCAATGCATATAACTCAGCAAGATTATTGGTCCCTACCCCCAACCCGGCTTTAAAAGTGATAAAATTTTCATCCTTGAGGAAAAGTATGCCCCCAACACCACAAAGTTGTGGATTACAAATGGCAGATCCATCGAAAAAACCCCACGGTTTGTTTTTATCAATAATTTCCTCATAAATGATTCTAATATTCAAAACAGCATTATCCTGTGGATAAGATGACAACAAACCCAAACTAGAAGCTAATACCTGCGCAGAAGATGGTATAAAATCATCAAAACAACTATTGTTTCTGGCCTTCCAAATAAACCAGGAAACAATGATAGGCAAAGATTTGAATGTTTTTACCTTTATGTTGAGTACCCAATTCTTCAAACAAGATAGAATTGAATCCCCAGCCCAAAGATTATGTAAATTGACCTTAGATTCGATCTCCTTCCAAAAAGTTTTAGTGTAAGGACAATCAACTCCTAGATGATAATTTGTTTCAACTTCACCTTTACAAAGATAGCACCTACCTGGACCTTCCCATCCCCTGTGATTTAGTATATCCCAAGTAAGTGCTTTTCCTGAAAAAAGAAACCAGCAGTAAATCTTAGATTTAAGAGGACATTTACAGTGCCAAAACATGTTCCACCACCATGCAATCTCCAAGTCAAGCTATTCCAGGATCAAATGCAAATATCCTCCTTTTGGTGTATACTTACTAGATTTGGCCTGATCCCATACAAGTAAATCTTCATTATTACTGAATCTGATATGGCTAGATTTTAGAATAGCTATGTAGCCATTCCAGGCATTAATATCCAAGTCCCCAACAAGACCTAGATCAACAGAGCTTAACCATCCTTGTTCCATCAAACAAGAAACAGTTGTTGTCCCAACATGTTTCAAAAAGAAGCAACCTGCAGAATGAAAAGTTTCAATCAAATGAGAGGGTAAGCTATGTCTCCATTTGCAACCTGCACAGGGATCCAAACCAATACACACATTAGCTCCATTACCAATCTTCCAAACCAGAAAATCACCAATTAGATCAAAGGCCTAGAGCACATATTTCCAACAGATTGAAATACCTGATATCTTCTTATCCCTCTTTCTGATCCAGTCCAGCACAATAAGTGGCCAAACATATTTCTACAAAACAATCTGTACCCACAGACCTGAACCATGAATAATGTTCCAAACATTCTTTGCAGCCAAAGCTTTGGCAAAAAGTGCAGGAACTTTCAAACCCCATCCACCCAAACTTTTTGGATTTGCCAACACCTTCCAAGAAGTCCAAGGCAATCCAACAGAAGATCCACAACTTCCAGACCAAAGAAATTTAAAGCAAAGTTTCCTGATTTTCTTAATAATCCCTATTGGGATCCAGAAATGCATCCAATAAACAAACAATGCTTCAAGGACAGATTTAACCAAAACAAGTTTGCCACCCCTGGACAACCATCTAAAACTCCAATTTTAATGCAATATTTAGCTTTGGCAATGAGCCAATCCCAATCTTTCAGTAAATATCTCCAAGGTTTTAAATAAAAGCCAAGGTATTTCATACCACTATCAATTTTGAGGACTGTATATGAAAATATATTTTGTAAAGAGATCAGCTCGGATTCATCTAGCCCAGAAAAATAGAAAGATGATTTATTCTCATTTATCATCATTCCTGAAGCTTTAGTAAAGTCCATCAATAATTCATACAACATAGATAATGACTGAGCAGATCCATCAGTAATCATAACAATATCATCCACAAAAAGTACATATGTCAATGATACAGTATTTCCAAAAGATATGCCTCTGAAAAACCCATTGCACTTAGTAGATAAGATAACCCTACTCAATCCTTCAGCAACAATGAGAAAAAGCAAAGGTGCAAGAGGACACCCTTGTATAAGTCCTATACCAGATCTAAAAAAACTATAAGCCATCCCATTAATTAGGACAGAAAAATTAACAGAGGTTAAAATGCTCATCACCCAAGTAATAAAGGAGACCCCAAACCCCATCTTGGTTAAAATGACCCAAAGGTAAATCCAACTGACTCTATCATAGGCTTTCGATAGATCAATTTTTAGAACCACAAACTTTAATCCTTTAACATGTATGGAATGTAAACCTTCCTGGATGGCACCCATAGCATCATGTATTTGCCTACCAGGCAAGAACCCAAACTGCTCCTGGGAAATATATCCACCAAGTACCTGCTTAATCCTGGTAGATAATATCTTACCAATGATCTTATAACTAAAGTTACATAAATAAATTGGCCTGTAATCATCAAAGGTGCAAGGATAATCCATTTTAGGTATTAAAACAATAAAGGTAGTGTTAAAAACAACAGGAATTTTTCCCATCTGCCTAGATTCCTCAATAACTCTTAACAAATCCAAGCCCATCACATCGAAAAGTGCCCTATAAACCTCTACTGGAATCCCATCCGAACCAGGACTTTTATCATTCTTACTTATAGTAAGGATAGATTTGATCTCCTCCAGGGTAACAGGTTTCATAAGGGCACAATTTTCCTCTGCTGTAATGGAGGATGGAAAATTTCCAGATATATTCAGAAGTTCAGTTAAGTGTAAATTTGAGTCAGCTTGGAAAAGAGTCTCAAAATGATGAACCCCAGCACCTGCAATAGCTTCAAAACCTTCCACCATGACCCCCCTATCATCTTGAATCTTCCATATAGAATTTGTATGTTTTCTTTGATTAGCAAATTTATGGAAAAAAGGTGTGTTATCATCCCCACACATCAACCAAATAGCTCGGCTCTTTTGTCTAGCTTCATGTTCTTTATCCAAGAGGATTTTTCTCTTACGAGATTCCAAATCAATCAATCCAGCCTTATCCTCATCAGACAAAAAACCAAAACCAAACTTTTGAGAAAAAGCAAGAAGCAAGATTTCTATATCCACTAATTCTTTATACTCAATCTCCTTTTGCTTGACAGACCAAGTTGAAGAGACTACCTTTAAACTCTTCAGGTTGGAAGCAAAATGAGAAGCCGGGAAATCATGAAGATTATCAGAATATACCACCCAAGTATCCTTTAAAATTTTAACCAAATCATCATGTTCCAGCCAGTGAGGATTGAACTTAAAAGGACTTTTCAACTGAAATCCCCTATTAAGAATTTGAAGAAAAACTAGTTGATGATCATAATCACCACCACTGCCCACCCACTGATGATAAAAATACTCAAAATCAAGCATATCAGCTGAAATAAGGAACCTATCCAATATTTTACTTATATTTTCAGTGCCAACCCTTCTATTGGACCATGTAGGAAGCATGAGAGTAGGAGTAATGTCCACAAGCCCAAAGCTTTCCAAGGTTTTAGAAAAAAAATCAGAGAGGGAATCATGTCTAGCCTTAAACCCCAAATTTCAAAAAGTCCCATCGAGAAATTCAGGTCCCCTCCTAAAATTAATTTTTCACATTTCATACAATCCAATTCCAACAATTTTTTCCAAAAAACTTCTTTGTCAATATATGGTCCATAAATGTTGACTAGACAGACATCCAGATTGAGTTCAAGAGAAAATAAAGATGCACAGAGGCCCGATCCCACTCCCCAAGCATTTAAAAGATGGAAAAATCTGGACTTCCAGCCCAATAGAAGACCTCTAGATTTTCCTTGAGCATCCAAGGATAAAAAATTCCAGCCCTTCAGAATAGATTCCAATTCCTCCACAAATAGTACTCCATTCCCCATAGATTCTTGTAAAAAAACAACATCTATATGTTGTTCTTCTATTAATCTACAAATGGCTAGTTTTTAGGTTTACTAGCCAAACCACGACAGTTTAGGGTCATAAAAATCATAGGGTAACCTTATCAGAGGCAACCACTGCTCTAAGTGCCCCAATATCAAAAACCTGATCATTCTCCATCAATTGACCTTCAATACATCCCGATACCCCATTACCCAAACCGAAATTAGATGATAAGGGGTAATTACCAGGAATTTTTGTGCATGATCTAAGAAAATAACCTGAACTAGTAGATTTTTTCGAACGGGAAATAAGCCCCAGATTTTTTAACACAGGAAAAGACAATCCATCATCCAATTTACCAACTGAACCCTGGTCAGGTAAACACAGAGGTTTAAGAATCTGAGTTTGTAGAGGATCATGAAAATCAGAAGAGCTAGTATCCAAACCCTCAACCCAAGGGCTCAAAGAAGCAGATAAAGACTTCTCGCTATCCACAGGAATAGACTGTAAACCCACATCCAAATTACCGGCAGTAGCCTGGTCGGGTAAAGAAGGAGGTTTAAGACTCTTATTGCTATAATCCAAAACCTCAACCCTAGGACTCACAGAAACAGATCTAAACTCAGTATCCACAGATAAAACCGGTTTAAATTTTTCTTTCCAACAAGGTTTTAG
>LPNX011090751.1:70368-92786 GCA_001517045.1 Pseudotsuga menziesii | reverse complement strand
GGATGAAGACTAGATATCAATGAGATAATGACTCCTCAAAAATTACTAACGATGGAACATAGGGTGGATAAAATATCCATGTTTTGTGGTTGTCATGCCATTACTGGGTAATGTGGTTACTCAACTATGTGCTTTTTCAACTAGTTAGTGGATTGGAAATAGGAGATTATTGCTTCCAATTTACATTACCTAGTCATGACATGATAACACATAGTTGTGGTTGTATTGTCCATGTTATGTGGTTGTCTCATAGCCCAATACTCATGGAATTAATTTTATGTAAAGCCTTTCATCTCATTAGTTAATGGATGCCCTCAAAAACTTATATGAATATAATTGATATTTGTTTAAAGGAAAAATGGGGTTTATATAATATGTTTGAAAGCATGATACTATTATATATATTAGAAAACCAAACACAGAAAGAAACCTTCAACTGAAATGCATAACTATAAGAGGGAAAATGGTAATTTTGTTATAAAATGAAGAGAGGGTATAGGAATCAACCAATGGTGGGCGTGAAATCTCCTCCCTTCCACTTGAATCAGCTCCAATGCCTGTACAAATCTCCTCCCTTCCACTTGATTTGCTCCAATGCCTCTTCAAATCTCGCTCCAAACGCTCCAAACGCTGCGCTGCGCTCCAAATCGCGTTTCTGATAATGAATTTGGGCTCGGGACTGTGTATATATATATATATTTTATAATTTTCATATCGCGTGCGCGTTTTATAACTACAAAACGCGTGCGCGTTTTGTAGTTATATAACGCGCACGCGTTGTATAGTTCTAACGCGCGCGCGCGATGTGTTTTCCTATCCTACATGTTTTATGACATGTCAGGCTGGGGTTGAACCATACCAAGTGCTATGTCAGGCTCGGGTTGATGTATTTTTTGGTAGCATGATGTTGTTTTTGAAAACTAGGATTGCATCTTAAAGGTCCATCATCTTCTTGCACTCACCCATAATCATATATATATAATCATAAAGTACAAAATAATAAAGTACACAAATAACACAGTCTACAAATCACCTCTACGCCATTGATCAAAAGATCGACCATCATGGCCACTACCGTCAACTGCACTATTCCCTTGGCCTTCCTCATCCACATCACAAAGAAAACAACCAAGGTCTGAGAACTACAGAAGTTAAAACCATAAACTCTGCAATTCAGTTACATACCACATATTTAAATATATATGAAACACAGATCTATGAAATCACCTCCCTCGAGTCGAGTGTCAGGTTTGGGAGGCTACCACCTATCTTCCTAGATGAGCCTTCACCAGGTCCTGTCTAATGAGAGCCAACCCACTCATCTGTAAACATCATGGTGGATTCAACACCCTCATATGCAACTATCTGTGTTTGCATCTGTTTCCACGACATGAAAATAGTTATATTAATGAATTACAATTTGAACTTGAGAATTACAATTTGAACATGTAAATTATAATCTAAACATAAATGTGCAAACAATTCGAACATAAATAACTAGTACCCTTCGACTGGCGTGTCGTGAGTAGGACTCGGGCGAGGCTGTGTAGAATCCTGTGCAATGCCCTTGCCTCTATATTTACAATATGAACAAGATAAATGATGAAAGTTAGAATAAACCAAAGTATTACGTGTTCAACAATCAAATCATTTAGAAATTCAAATTTAGGATGACAGTTAACACATACCTCATCGACATGGGAGGACGAAACTACAGTGGGACCTCGAACAAATGCATCACTTCCAAAAAGGACCTCCATGAAACCAGGCTCCTGCATGGAGGTCTAATACAAAGCAAAGTATAAGTTAAAAAAATGATTCATTTGAGGATACATTACAATCAAGACAATCAAATGACGATAATAAAGATATACATGTCTCGTAGATCGAGGAATGCATCTCTCATGCAGTCAAAAATATGCATAGCGGGCTGTGATAACATAATGCAACACTATGTCGTGATCCAGAAGGTGGATAATGTCATTTTCCACCCATTGTAACTCAGGATCTGTAGGTGCAGTGATTTCTATGTTTCTCTCTTCCTGCACAACCATCATGGTACCATGCATTGCCATGTGTGTCGCCTCTGCTAGTGCACTCCGCTCCTCAATCCCTATCTGAGATGACTTGAATACATCATGTGTCCTAAGAAATGTCTTGTTAGGGAGACCTACCAAAGGATCTACCTCCGGGTGAGCTCCAGGGTCTCTCCTAGCCCCAGGATGCGCATGACCGCATCCCCCACTAGCACCATAGAAGTTCGAGGGTGTGTCGATGTAATCAGGGTGCATCCCCAGGAAAAATTTTGCATATATATGTTTTGCAAAGTACATTGGGACCTAGTCATGGTGGGGAAACATGCCCCATGCTCCAATAAACCTGTCATAGAAATAAGGCGCTACATCCTCTAGCTTAAACTCCTTGAGTCTAAGTGGTTGACCAACGGGGTGGTCAGGAGGGATATCAATTAATGTTCCCTTCACATCATGGCCAGCTATTGCATCTCTCATTGTGGGTGTAATGCCCCTCTTACTCCTAGGTGCCAATGCATGTAGAGATTTTGTTTTTATGTTTACACTTATTACTACAGAGGAGTCAAATCTATTAGCAGCATCCTTGATCAGACTATTTCGTGTACATTGTAAACTAATCATTTGAGGATTATCTTTAATGTAATTCACAACATGTCATCATCCTAGTGCCATGAAGACGACTTACTATGCATGCCATAAATTAATAAGATAATAGTAACATTTTTAATTGTCTTTTTAACAGTTTTACCTTCCTGTACAAAATAAGGATTAAGGAGTAATCTTTCTTAAATAGCCATTCTTAGATTCAATTCATACATACTCAGACTTTCTACAACCTCCTCACCATGAGGACAAATAAAAAGGTAATATACCAAAAGCACCTAAGATAACAATCTCAAGGACACTCAATCGTGACGTCCCAAATGAATTGGAATTGATTCTTAGAAGGAATGCAAAACTGTTTTAGTCTACATTAAGACAATTTGGTTATGCCAACTTAAACTCATTTTTACATTGCTTGATCCTAAAACATCCTTAAGGAATACCAAGATAACATACATATTCTTTATTTTTCCCATGAGATCCTTATGCCATATTACCATCCTCCTAAACCAACTTAGTCGTAAAGGACAATTCATAATACAAACCACAAGAAAGAACAGGAGGATATTATCCTTACATCCACATGCCACTTACTTTATACTTAGCCTATATAGGAACATAAAAAAGTGCATAAAAGTTATACCCATTTATAATCACCTTGAGTCCATTTATGTTTACCTTGAGCCCATTTCTTGCAGGATGACTCAACTATTTGTCCTGCAAGCACATCATTACTCCTATACACCCACAATAGCCGTAGTTAACAAAGGCATGACAGGTGTGATGTCTCGCTCACATAATAATATACCCACAAGCTTTAATTATGCATGAATAAAACCATAACACCAATCTTATAGTATTTATTGAGCGATCCAAGTGCAAGCAACGGGCGAAGGGACAAAAATCCTTGAGGCGGCTATCAAGATACAACAGGGTTAGACAGTTACAGAATATGATAAAAATAATTGAATGCATATATACCGTATAGTGCCCTACCATACTTCATCGTCCGCATCTTCCTGCACTTCACAACTTAGCATTAAATATTCAACTATTCAAAGAGAAAATATAAACTTATTTATAAATGCAGCTAGCCACTTTAACAACTAACTCTAACAACTAGTAATTAAAACTTCATTTTCTAAGTTAAAGAATGATCCGACTGAAAGCTTCGCTTCGACTTTCCACCCAACCAACTGACTCTATCTGGCGTGCGTTCTTCCGCCCAGAGTCACCCCCGAGCTTGGACAACGAACCCACTAAGGTAAGGAATAAAGTTAGAACCCTTCCCAAGTTCCCTAAACATGATCTAAGGTTTGGCCACTCAGTTATAAAACATATTGCTAACTTGCACTTAACGCAAAACATAAGAAGATAACCTTTACAAAATAATTCTGGTGTTTATAAGCATTAATCACCCAATCTTTCCTTGAATGCTTCTCTCATAGGTCATACAAGAAATATAAAGAAAACGTTTATACCATGTTCAAATCTACTCATGCAATCATTCATATGCATCGAATCTACTCATGCAATCATTCAGATGCAGTTACTTAGACAATGGGAGCTATTGCGACCTTCCCTACATAAGAGAAAGGTAGAGGCCTCTGTTTTAAACCTTATTTCGTCAATGATTATGAATAAATGAGGAAATTTCTGAGCTATAAGACAAATATTAGCAGGATCACATCAATCTAAGATAATATTTATACACATGAACAGATTGGAGCAAGAAGATCATCTTTATACTGCCTTTCAGCATTTTGATAAAGATAGCATGAGTTCATGACACCCAGATCAGAACGAAGTCATGCATGAGACTTGTACGTATTCACCCAAAGTGTGTATCCCATTGACATCTCAACAAAGTGGAATCAGCAGTCGACATGGGAGCTGTGCATGAGTGCTTGCCTGTGGAAGCAATAATTTGAGTGGGAAATTGTATATCGCGACAAAACAAATTAACCATATGTGTGAGCGCGTTAAAAGATAGATCGCAGCATACACATTAGCACAATAAGTTAAAGGGGGCCTTCCAATAATTTGTCATAATAAAAAAATAACAGTTACAACTATATCATGCCCCAGTTCAAGTTCTTATGCACCAGACTAGAGTGTGTGAGCTGGCAGTCAATGAAGGATAGCCTGAGTTTAAGACACCCAGAAGAAGTTACAAATCATTCATGCATAATTCCCAAGTGGCCTGGGCAAGTGGCATATACAGTAAAAGACAAAATGTATGTGATATTTTTTTATTAAAGGCATCTCCATCTCTTAAAAATTATACACGATATTAACAATAGAAAAAAATACTTAAAATCGTAGTGCTAAACTATACTAGGAGTAAAGGCGAATTAAAGTTTGACTTAATTATCGATTTAGACTCGTACACATCAAATTAATCAAGAGTCATCTTTCATGCATAGTGAGTTATTATAGTAGGTTAAGGAGTGACAATCAACAGACAAAAGGAGGGGCACTTGTATGACATGAACGCCCAGATTGTGAAGGATGGTTAAAACTTCAAGATTTAAATTAGAACAGCAGTCAAACTTCCAATAGTTTTCACTTAGAAGAAACATTTATCATTTGTATATTGTGCTTCTAGAAAAACAAATGAAAAGGTAACAATTACCACTGACCATTTATAAAGAGCGATAGCTAGAAGAGCACACAGAACACAGTAATGCTGATAAATACACATGGTCTGCCAAATCGCAGCCATACCGACCTTGACTTGAGAATCCATAACCAGAACTCTGAAGGCATGAAAATACAGACGTTAGTCCCACAAAACACAGTGATTGCAGATAAATACACACGGTCTGCCAAATCGCAGCCACACAACATTTTCTTAAAACAAAGTACCTGCCATTCAATCAGATCGACTATACTAACAACATTTTAACACAAAGTAAAACTTGCCAGCATTTTAACACGAATAAAAACTTGCCATCACTGTATCCACCCAAATCTCATAGAGATAACTACTGCGATCCCACATAAACAGATAAACGATCCATCCATGAGATCATGACAACTCAGGACTGGTATCAACCATGAAAATTGGGACAAATACCAGACTGAGTACAAGCATCAAATCGAGACAACATAAAGTTGAGACTAAGCATAAAAACAAGACCACATAAAGATGGGATCAAGCATGAAATCGAATCAACATAATGCTGAGATCAAGCAGCGCCGATCCAAAGCATGGGATCGTGACATCATATACCAAATAACAGATACAGCATAACACAAGGAAGGTTCAACACATATGCCAGAATGGTTGCCAGAGACTCCCTTCGAGTTTATGGAGCAAGGCGCAAATTCCCCAATTCCCAGAATGCCCTCGACCATGATTCTTTCTCCACTTCCCCAGCTGGTTCCCCTCTCTTGTATTTTTAACTTCCTTAAAAATGATACAGGGCCCTCCAATTCTTCTCTTCCCATGCATGTGGGATAAACAAGAATTCATAACCCGGCAACTAGCTTCACTTTTAGTATTTAACCTTTCTTAGCTTTTTCTTTACTTCACTTTTAGTATTTAACTTTTTCTTTACTTCACTTTTAGTATTTAACTTTTTTCCATCTTGGCTTTTTCTTTATTTGCACTGCCATTTCTATTTAACTATTTTAACCCCCTTTAAAAGTGGAGAGCATTTGGGAAAAAGTGGAACATTCCCATTTTTAAAATATAAAGCTCTCACATGACCCCTCCCCTAAAGCACTAAAAAAAAACAACATTATTGTTTCTTCTTTTTAAAATAATTCCCAATAAAGTCATAAAATGAAAACTATGCCCCTTCATTTAATATTGGTCGTGCATCATCTCTTAAATGTTTTTTCCCTTATAAATGTATCACATGGTGTTATCCTTTTTAATATATATAAATATATATCTGTTAAAGAGTAATTATCATATTAGCCTCAAATTAATTCATCATATATAATGTAGTGTAAAAAGAAGCTTTTTAACCATACATAAGGCATTATGTAAATTAATATAAGAGTTAGCTCTCCATACTTCAACCGTTGCACGGTTCCTTTGTTTTATTAATTAAAACATTGTTTTTCTTAATCGACTCCACTTTAAAAACCAAGGACTGCCATGCTAGTGATTAAACCCTACTCCTTATTGTCTTAGTATTTGCAAGCACACAGCTATTTATTTCATTGATTTTCTCGGTTCCCTTTTTCCGGAAAGGTCTTTTCCCCCTAGTGGGTTCGTCGCCAAATGTCATTTTAGTCGTTCGAAGCTTTCAGTCGTTAACCCTATCAATTATAACCATAACTTGACAGAGGTTTATAGTGGATACTTACAATGATGTTTACTTACACTGTGAGCTCTAGGTCGAAGTGGCGAGGGATGTTACATCCTCTCCCCCTTGAATTAACACCGTCCTCGATTTTACCAGTTTTCCCAGCCTTGTCTCCTTTTATTCTTCAGGTTCTTAATGATGGCTTTTATATTCTTTAGTCCCTCTTGACAAGTGGGAGTAGGTCACCAAACCTGCATTTTAAGCATATATATGCATGTCTACTACATCGACATTGTTAACAATGCAAAAATCATGAATATAAAACCATACAATTTTCATAACGTCAGTTATATTTCCAATAAGGAAACATATAGATACCATAACCATTACCTCCATCACCACTTCCTCGTGGTGATAAAAAAAAAAAAAAAAATTCTCGCCTGCAATGACTCCATAAGTGGTCAGCACATCATATCATTGCTTCAAAGAACATCAAACTCTTTAACATAAGTTACGTCTTACTTTATTTCTCATTCACCAGATAAGAGTCCTTATACTAGTGCATTCTTTTCACCACTAAGGCATTCTATTGACTTTTTCAGCACAACATATTTCATTACTTACCTTGGCTGCGCTATAGCTCAAGTTCATAAGTAAATCTACTTACATGTCTTTGAAAGATGTGTTTCATACCTTACGAGTATGCATGGAAGATCAATAGTCTCCATGTTTGCACAGCCTAATTTCCTAGGCTTCTCTTGCATGCCCAGTATTTCATTGCATCTAAACACAACTTTTCATTCAGTTTCTCCATTAACTACGAAATGAGTGATATGTAATGTCATATTCATTTATGCAATCTGCTAATTTAGGATTTCTTTACTTAACCATTTATATGATTCCTATATTTTTGCTTTTGATTTGCTAATTTTGTGTGTGCAATGTGTTAATATTTAGAATCTTCTTTTATTTTGTTTATCATGATTTATTTTTTATTTTTTATTTTTTTATTTTATTATTATTATTATTATTATTATTTTTATAAGGTTCCACTTTCCATTACTTTATTTTCAAGTCATAAGTTTATTGTTTTAGTTATTAATTATTTACAATCTTATAGTTTAATAATTTCTTTTTGTTTCTCTAGGTGATATCAAGGGTGCCATGACCGTCTTCATGCCCTTCAAATATCCCACTTTCCGTGGTGGGGAGTTAGTGCGATGGCTGAGACCACGTTAACTCAGTCCAATCCACGTTGTAGAGAGGCTCATGGCTACTGAGGAATGAGGTCAACACCTCATTGCGCGCCCCTCAATTAATCCTCGTGAGTGACCGAGTCCGTGGCCTACCCTCACGGCAGCATGCCTCTTGCAGGTAAAAGCCTCTCTCGCTTTTCAACCTGCCACATGGAAAATATGTGCTAACCCAAGCACGATCAGAGTGTGTAGAATCACTAAGGGCCTCCCAACCCTGTCCACACCTGATGAACCAAACTCTCTACAGCCACCATCTACCTCTGCATTCTCTCATCCATCCAACATTAGGGTAAAAAGAATTTCCCTACACTTTCATTTATATCGTTCTTTTTCGAGATTTAAAAATTATTATTATTATTTTGAATTAATTTTTTTTTTTATTTCAACGGATCTTTTGTCATAAGCATTTATGTACTTGTGCCTTAATACTAACATTCATTTGGTATATTTTCGTATACCTGCATAATCCTAACAATATGCACTTTTAATATCATCATCCTTTCAGCATCACTTATGTTCTCATTTAGATTTGCACATAATGAATTTAGCTACACTTGCTAGGATTTTGGAAAATATATGTACTCTTTTAAATGATTTATTCATCAAAATTCATTGATAGCTACCTTGTCCCCTAAAAATGGTGTAAAGTCAAATTTTTGCTTACTTTACATGACAATATGGGACTTCTAAAAAGAGTGAAAACATTTCCTTATAAGTCACCTTTTATTCCTTGCTTATTAGCAAACAGAAGATACAGAACATTAAATTCCTATTCAGCAGTTCCTTACCAATAAGTATAAGTTCGTTAACAGCCAATCTAACTATTAATGTAAGCCCTAAAGGTTGCTTCTCAAAATAATTTTATTTGTCTCGTGCGCATTTATGCAGACTTACATATTTTTGCCAAAAAAAAAAAAAATTGTGCAACTCAAAAGGAGAGGTTAAGTTTGTCTTAATTGTGGATAAAAGGAAAAATATCTTCAAAATAAACAAAATATCAACATACCTCTGTACTTACCTTGTTGGGCCTCACCTTGAAGTGGACAGCCTATTCCTGCATAACTACAAGGTCAACCAATACATAATTACTTGAAGTTGTTGCTTTTTAGAGTACTTGTGTTGTAGATTCCTGTTATCTCAAGCCAACTTGATCGTCAATTTACAAAGACAAAATAGGTAGAATCATTTTTGAGCCCAATAGGCCCGAGTGTTTTGACCTTTGCTCTAATACCATATGTAATGCCCCTCTTACTCCTAGGTGCCAATGTGTGCAGAGATTTTGTTTTTATGTTTACACTTATTACTACAGAGGAGTCAAATCTATTAGCAGCATCCTTGATAAGACTATTTCGTGTACATTGTAAACTAATCATTTGAGGATTATCTTTAATGCAATTCACAACATGCCATCATCCTAGTGCCATGAAGACGGCTTACTATGCATGCCATAAATTAATAAGATAATAGTAACATTTTTAATTGTCTTTTTAACAGTTTTACCTTCCTGTACAAAATAAGGATTAAGGAGTAATCTTTCTTAAACAGCCATTCTTAGATTCAATTCATACATAATCAGACTTTCTACAACCTCCTCACCATGAAGACAAATAAAAAGGTAATATACCAAAAGCACCTAAGATAACAATGTCAAGGACACTCAATCGTGACGTCCCAAATGAACTGGAATTGATTCTTAGAAGGAATGCAAAACTGTTTCAGTCTACATTAAGATGATCTAGTTATGCCAACTTAAACTCATTTTTACATTGCTTGATCCTAAAACATCCTTAAGGAATACCAAGATAACATACATATTCTTTATTTTTCCCATGAGATCCTTATGCCATATTACCATCCTCCTAAACCAACTTAGTCGTAAAGGACAATTCATAATACAAACCACAAGAAAGAATAGGAGGATATTATCCTTACATCCACATGCCACTTACTTTATACTTAGCCTATATAGGAACATAAACAAGTGCATAAAAGTTATACCCATTTATAATCACCTTGAGTCCATTTATGTTTACCTTGAGCCCATTTCTTGCAGGATGACTCAACTATTTGTCCTGCAAGCACATCATTACTCCTATACACCCACAATAGCCGTAGTTAACAAAGGCATGACATGTGTGATGTCTCGCTCACATAATAATATACCCACAAGCTTTAATTATGCATGAATAAAACCATAACACCAATCTTATAGTATTTATTGAGCGATCCAAGTGCAAGCAACGGGCGAAGGGACAAAAATCCCTGAGGCGGCTGTCAAGATACAACAAGGTTAGACAATTACAGAATATGATAAAAATAATTGAATGCATATATAGCGTATAGTGCCCTACCATACTTCATCGTCCGCATCTTCCTGCACTTCACAACTTAGCATTAAATATTCAACTATTCAAAGAGAAAATATAAACTTATTTATAAATGCAGCTAGCCACTTTAACGACTAACTTTAACAACTAGTAATTAAAACTTCATTTTCTAAGTTAAAGAATGATCCGACTAAAAGCTTCGCTTCGACTTTCCACCCAACCAACTGACTCTATCTGGCGTGCATTCTTCCACCTAGAGTCACCCCCGAGCTTGGGCAACGAACCCACTAAGGTAAGGAATAAAGTTAGAACCCTTCCCAAGTTCCCTAAACATGATCTAAGGTTCGACCACTCAGTTATAAAACATATTGCTAACTTTCACTTAATGCAAAACATAAGAAGATAACCGTTAGAAAATAATTCTAGTGTTTATAAGCATTAATCACCCAATCTTTCCTTGAATGCTTCTCTCATAGGTCATACAAGAAATATAAAGAAAACGTTTATACCATGTTCAAATCTACTCATGCAATCATTCAGATGCATTGAATCTACTCATGCAATCATTCAGATGCAGTTACTTAGACAATGGGAACTATTGCGACCTTCCCTACATAAGAGAAAGGCAGAGGCCTCTATTTTAAACCTTATTTCGTCAATGATTATGAATAAATGAGGAAATATCTGAGCTATAAGACAAATATTAGCAGGATCACATCAATCTAAGATAATATTTATACACATGAACAGATTGGAGCAAGAAGATCATCTTTATACTGCCTTTCAGCATTTTGATAAAGACAGTGTGAGTTCATGACACCCAGATCAGAACGAAGTCATGCATGAGACTTGTACGTATTCACCCAAAGCATGTATCCCATTGACATCTCAACAAAGTGGAATTAGCAGTCGACACGGGAGCTGTGCATGAGTGCTTGCCTGTGGAAGCAACAATTTGAGTGGGCAATTGTATATCGCGACAAAACAAAATAACCATATGTGTGAGCGCGTTAAAAGATATATCGCAGCATACACATTAGCACAATAAGTTAAAGGGGGCCTTCCAATAATTTGTCATAATAAAAAAATAATAGTTACAGCTATATCATGCCCCAGTTCGAGTTCTTATGCACCAGACTCAAGTGTGCGAGCTGGCAGTCAATGAAGGGTAGCCTGAGTTTAAGACACCTAGAAGAAGTTACAAATCATTCATGCATAATTCCCAAGTGGCCCGGGCAAGTGGCATATACAGTAAAAGACAAAATGTATGTGAGATTTTTTTATTAAAGGCATCTCCATCTCTTAAAAATTATACACAATATTAACAATAGAAAGAAATACTTAAAATCGTAGTGCTAAACTATACTAGGAGTAAAGGCAAATTAAAGTTTGACTTAAATATCGAGTTAGACTCGTACACATCAAATTAATCAAGAGTCATCTTTCATGCACAGTGAGTTATTACAGTAGGTTAAGGCGTGACAATCAACAGACAAAAGGAGGCGCACTTGTATGACATGAACACCCAGATTGTGAAGGATGGTTAAAACTTCAAGATTTAAATTAGAACAGCAGTCAAACTTCCAATAGTTTTCACTTACAAGAAACAGTTATCATTTGTATATTGTGCTTCTAAAAAAACAAATGAATAGGTAACAATTACCACTGACCATTTATAAAGAGCGATAGCTAGAAGAGCACGCAGAACGCAAAAATGCTGATAAATACACATGGTCTGCCAAATCGCAGCCATACCGACCTGGACTTGAGAATCCATAACCAGAACTCTGAAGGCATGAAAATTCTGCTAGTCACACAAAACACAGTGATTGCAGATAAATACACACGGTCTGCCAAATCACAGCCACATAGCATTTTCTTAAAACAAAGTACCTGCCAGTCAATCAGATCGACTATACTAACAGCATTTTAACACAAAGGAAAAATTGCCAGTATTTTAACACGAATAAAAACTTGCCATCACTGTATCCACCCAAATCTCATAGAGATAACTACTGCGATCGCACATAAACAGATAAACAATCCATCCATGAGATCATGACAACTCAGGACTGGGATCAACCATGAAAATTGAGACAAATACCAGACTGAGTAGAAGCATCAAATCGAGACAACATAAATTTGAGACTAAGCATAAAAACAAGACCACATAAAGCTGGGATCAAGCATGAAATCGAATCAACATAACGCTGAGATCAAGCAGCGCCGATCCAAAGCATGGGATCGTGACATCATATACCAAATAACAGATACAGCATAACACAAGGAAGGTTCAACACAGATACCAAAATGGTTGCCGGAGACTCCCTTCGAGTTTATGGAGCAAGGCGCAAATTCCCCAATTCCCAGAATGCCCTCGACCATGATTCTTTCTCCACTTCCCCAGCTGGTTCCCCTCTCTTGTATTTTTAACTTCCTTAAAAATACTGCAGGGCCCTCCAATTCTTCTCTTCCCATGCATGTGGGATAAACAAGAATTCATAACCTGGCAACTAGCTTCACTTTTAGTATTTAACCTTTCTTAGCTTTTTCTTTACTTCACTTTTAGTATTTAACTTTTTATGTACTTCACTTTTAGTATTTAACTTTTTTCCACTTACTCATCTTGGCTTTTTCTTTATTTGCACTGCCCTTTCTATTTAACTATTTTAACCCCCTTTAAAAGTGGAGAGCATTTGGGAAAAAGTGGAACATTCCCATTTTTAAAATATAAAGCTCTCACATGACCCCTCCCCTAAAGCACTAAAAAAAAACAACATTATTCTTTCTTCTTTTTAAAATAATGCCCAATAAAGTCAAACTTTACAAAAGTCATAAAATGAAAACTATGCCCCTTCATTTAATATTGGTCGTGCATCATCTCTTAAATTTTTTTCCCTTATAAATGTATCGCATGGTGTTATCCTTTTTAATATATATAAATATATATCTGTTAAAGAGTAATTATCATATTAGCCTCAAATTAATTCAGCATATATAATGTAGTGTAAAAAGAAGCTTTTTAACCATACATAAGGCATTATGTAAATTAATATAAGAGTTAGCTCTCCATACTTCAATCGTTGCACGGTTCCTTTGTTTTATTAATTAAAACATTGTTTTTCTTAATCGACTCCACTTTAAAAACCAAGGACTGCCATGCTAGTGATTAAACCCTACTCCTTATTGTCTTAGTATTTGCAAGCACACAGCTATTTATTTCATTGAGTTTCTCGGTTCCCTTTTTCCGGAAAGGTCCTTTCCCCCTAGTGGGTTCATCGCCAAATGTTGTTTTAGTCGTTCGAAGCTTTCAGTCATTAACCCTATCAATTATAACCATAACTTGATAGAGGTTTATAGTGGATACATACAGTGATGTTTACTTACACTGTGAGCTCTAGGTCGAAGTGGCGAGGGATGTTACAGCGGGCCATTTATCAATACCCATCACTGTGATCCTTCTTCTCTAACATGCAGTGGCCCAAAGAGAACTCAATGGTTCGATGGACCTGTAGATCTTCAATAGATTGTCTATTGCCTCTAACATCATCCACATTGAACATGATGCAGGAGAGTGGTCTGAAATGGAGAAGACGTTAGACCACAAACTATCACTCTGACTGGTAATGTCTTGCAGCATGATGCGTGTGATCTCATCCTCCCATGGTGCTTCCTTGGGAGGGTCGGGGCCCTATTGTGCAGCTATGACACCTAAAAATTAGATGAAAACATAAATGTCAGTCAAAATACATACATCAACTATAGGTGAATTTGAAATCAATATAAATTAAAGGTAATGATACTGAAAGAAAAATATATATGCATTTAATGTACTTGTCTTGTGGGGAACCTCCGCACTGACACTACCAGTATACTCCTCATCAGTCGCACGCACAGAGCGGTTTCCAGAGTGGCTTCCATTCGGCTCCCCAACAAGAGCGTGTGTCGACGTTGGACGCCTGGTCGAATCTATGAAAATAGAGACATACAAGTTGATGATTAAATATACACATGTGAAACAATTTAATTTTATGTAATTAACAACAAAGAGTACATCATGCGCAATTGTATACTTACATGTCCTATGCCGAACTCCGAGGTGAGGAATGGTCGCAAATCTGCCAGTGCTCTGCCTTCGACGAACCAAAGAACCCCATTGTGTAGATGCATCTGCATGAAATAAATATTTATATTAATATTTATCAGAATAATAATATTTATATGATAAAAAATGATATAAATTAATCTATATTTTAGATATAAAATGAGTTTGTGTAAAAATGATGCTTACTAAGTCTAATATGCCTAAAATTTGTAATTTTTTCTACGACATAACTATCTCTTTGTTTTGATCGCATATTAAATTATTGTTTTCTTATATCTTTCTATAGGTTAAATTTAAAATCTTTCTTTTGTAATGATGAAGTCTTTCATGTTTGACAACCAACTCTAAATAGGTTATATTATGCTCAATGTGAAGTAAAAAAATGAAGCTTTTAATGATTTTCCTTAACAAAATATATTATATTTAAATATGTAATATAATAAATATAAAATATTACTCAATTCTTCAATTAATGTATTTTTTTATAATGACGATCGAGTAATATCAATCTCATTTAACTATGTGAAAATGAGGGAAAGGAGTTTAAGTCAAATGTTGATTAATCATAAAACGCTCCAAAACTTTGCGACCACTCATGGATTGGTCTCTGAATATGTCTACAATGTTGGGTGCTGACCTAAATTGGTTTGACATTGATCATGAAAACCAATGTTTGGTGCTGACCTAAAAGGGAATCCAACTAGATCGATGATTAAAGTGGTTAGGTATCCATGTACTCGGATCGATGGTTATTCCTTTATATGAACATTGATGGGTTGATGATGTTTACTTTCTCTTTTATTATTGTTTTGTTCATAACAGAAGTTGGCCTTCTTTCATTTTAGGTGTTATTCATGGTGTTGGAGCTGAAGGAGCCCCAATTATGGATTAATTCCCTTATTTCCCCATGACCATATTTACATGATAAGGCCCACTTCCATTGCCCAACTTCCACTTCCCAAGGCGCTTGTATCCCACTAGATATTAAAGAAGCGCGCACTTAGAATCAAGTGTCCTCCCCCCTAGATATTTTCATCTATCCTTAAATATTATCATTGGTGAGGTCTACAATAACATAGTTCTAGAAAATGTATATATATTGAGCATATCATGTTCTCTACATATCAAAAGTTTCCCATGGAATTTTCCACACTAGTTTGGAACCAAATATGTGGGTACTCTCTTGTTGTATCCCAATATCCCATTATTCGCACAGTGTTTGAGGGCATCAAATTTCCCTATAGACTCATACCTTATTTTGAGTAATGCCCCACTTGAGTGTTTTAGCTAAGTTGTGGGTACTCTTCCCATATATTAGCTATGTTAATTGACACTCTACAAGGATCCTGACAACAAGAATACTCAATAAGATCCTAAGGCACTTTCTTTCGTTCTTTAATGATGGTCAAGGTCCCACAAGATTCCTCTTCTATTTACTGTGATAAACTTGATTTAATAGAGATAGGGTATATATAGATTACATTAATTAATTCTTATTTATGTTTTTGGTTGATAGGGTATATTAATATATATTAATGATTATTTTTATGTGTTTTTTGTTATTTTTGTAGTCTAAAATATTAGAAAGAGATTCCCTTTTTTTGTGTTGAGAAATATTGGAAACAAA
Source organism: Pseudotsuga menziesii (assembly GCA_001517045.1). Classification (NCBI taxonomy): domain Eukaryota; kingdom Viridiplantae; phylum Streptophyta; class Pinopsida; order Pinales; family Pinaceae; genus Pseudotsuga; species Pseudotsuga menziesii. The sequence goes on along the minus strand of LPNX011090751.1, from coordinate 76,573 downwards.
ATTTATTATTTTTCTATTCAATTAATCAAAATGTTATGAACATAGTCTTTACAAATTATAGAAATGAATAATAATTTATGGTATTAATTCTTCGGGTAGATATTTTCAAAACTAGATTCATAGGCCAAGTAGAGATATGTGCTACAACAAGGTATTCTTTACAAATTGTACAAATGAAAAATAAATTTTAGTATTAACTCTTTAATTATATATTTCTAAAATAACTTTGGAGGTAATCAACTTATTTAAATAATCAAAAGTTGTAGGTACTTTCATATTAATACCTTATAGATTTTTATTGAAATACATAGATTGTGTACTTAGTAGGATATAAATTAAAAATAAAATGTCAAATTTCAAATGAGATCACTATGGATCTATTTGACAATAAAAAAGCTAAAACGACCAAGGCATGTCAATAAAACCATAACTTTGCACTTGCACTTCATGTCAATCATTGCGAACATAAAGAGTAAACAATTTTATTTTATTTTTTATATTTAAAGAAATGTGAAAATAATACAATCATTTACCTCTCCATAATTTAATTTATATGAGTGGAGGAAGTTCACATTGGAATATAGAGACGGAGATGGAATAATAAGCACAGTGCCCAAAGTTTTGTCCAAAACATTTTTGGAATTTGTAATAAAAATGCTATAGATCTATTTTCTTCCTCATTTGCTTATTTTTTATGGGTATCCAATGTTAAAAGGAAGTGACGTTCATCAACCAATTTGGTTGGACCACAACTTTTACAAATTGATTCATTGCAAGACTCCTTCCTTTTGAGGTTCAATTTGTATGTTAAGAGTAATTGTCTTCAAATTGACACTTCATTTAGTTGTTTAGCTTAGTTATGTTTGGAAATTAGTTTTAAATAGATAAGTTTATATTTACAACATTTTTCTCCATGGGTGTAGATCACTTGGATATGGAGTGCATTCTTAAGGAACTCCTTGCAATGTCGCAGTTTAAGCATTTACTAACCCTATGTTATGCATTTGCAGCAGCGTGGATGGTTGGAATGGAACGCGTGTTAGTATGTGATATTTATTGGGTTACTTTAATTACTAAGTGGATTTGTCTAATGTAAAGAAAAGTCCCTTTTTTTTAAGTTTAATAAGAGAATGTGAACTGATACATCTCCATTTCACACCGAATTGTGATCTAAAAATTATGGTAAAATCTAGTGCACTACAACTCAAACCTCTGGGTTGATGTAAGAATTTTTGTTTTCAATGTGGGAATTAAACATTATCCCAAGTAGGGAAACACAACTTAGGGAAAGGTATTTCAAAGTTTTCATTTTATTATGGTGATGCAAGAAAAGTTGAGTTTGACCAACAATTTAGAGAATCTTATCTTAATGATATATAGAAACAAATAGTATTAAGTAATATACAAAAGGTGAAAATGCTTTCCAGAAATAAAATAAATAATAATTTGTGAAATTGAAATCCTACATTTTATACAAAGTACCATATGTTTCATAATATTTAGCGAACACTCCGCGAAGAGATTGAGGTTTTTCGTTCCCTACCATAAGCATGATCAAGGATTTCAGACCTATCCAAAATGCATAAAAAAATTATGCCTATCCAAAATGCACAAAAAGCTTAATGGCACCAATATCCATATTGTTCTGCAAAGACACCCTAGTGGGGGATTACGAAGCTATAGATAATAGTTTGAGTTCTAGATATCATTGGTGGTGCTTGAGCTTAAGAATCCACATTAGGGTTTAACACCTTTATTTTTGGGTGACCATATTTTTTTCCTTAAGGTCAATTCCCATTTCTCAAAACCTACACCTTTCATATGTCGCTCTGATGAAGAAAAATGGTAGTGGGAAAGAGAACCCTTCTCGGTCATCTCCCAACATCTAATCATTTTGGATCCCAAGGCATATTCCAACTTGGCTAGTGGATTGTTAAGTGTTCCATTGTTTGGATCACTGTGAAACTGTTGTCACAACTATGTGGTGGACATTAATAATGAACACACATTTTTTTGTGAACAATAAGAAAAAGTCAAGAATCCTAACCTTATTTGTTAGATTTAAATGAACAAGTGAAAGGGGTGTTTTATGGTTTTACTTTATTGTATTCCTCTACAATATCAAGTTTTATTTAGTTTATTAGTTTTGGACACTTTATCATCATAAAAGTGATTTGATGCCATTCTTAAAATAATAATGGTTGGAGAATGGAAAAGGTTGGACAATTATACAAAGCATTCGTTTGTCTTCAAAAAGTAGTTCAAATTTTTGTCTTCATTTAAAAACTACACCTCGATTAACATGTGTTGTTCTCGAATAATGAGTTTTTTCACTTTTAGGGAAGCAAATTCCACCTTACTATTTGTAGTTCATGCTTAGTGATAGGATTTTGGGCCAAAGGATGTTCACTATAGGCTCAATCCCCATGTGATTCTTGCATCTAGCAATAAATATTATTGGATATGAGACCTGCACCTATAGAGTGTGGGATGAATGTAGAAGATGGGGTGCAGTGAGCACTAAGGAGAAAAAACGCGCTATGTATCATATTCATATACGCAAATTAACTAATCATATTAATTAATATAATATAATTTTACAATACAATACATGAAAAATTAAACCAGTTGTAGGGTTTTTAAAAGGTAAAATAGATCCTGAAGTCTGTGAATGTGCCGCGCGCGCTAGGGTTTCGCTGAAGCGCTCTGTTCGTGGGGGCCCTTGCGCCCTGGCATGGATCCGCCTGACCCCTCGGTGGAGGATAGGTTTCAGTCCATTGTGGCTGGCCTTCCTCCAGTTCATGTTGCCGCCGCCCCTTCCTCCTCAAAATTCATTAAGCGCTCGGAGGTTCCTGAAGTCAAGCTTAGTTCTGCCGCCTCCAAAAGAAAGGCAATCGCTCTATCTGAAAAAGGCCTGATCGGCCTGTTTACTGGATTATGGCCCTCGCCACGGTCTGTGGAAATCTGGCTTAATAAGAACTGGAGAACCCTAATCCAGGGGGAAGTTCAGCAAATCTTCTGCGGGAAAGGGTACTTTGCTTTTATCTTTGAAAAAAAGGAGGATCGCGATCTCATCTTCAGGAATGGACCGTATTTCATGGGTCCGAGAGGTATGTATCTAAACAAATGGGATCTCTCCTTTAACCCTGAAAAAGATATCCCAAAGGCTGTCCCTGTGTGGGTTAAACTCCCGCATCTCCCTCTCCATTGCTGGAATGATGAGGATTTTCGAACAATAGGGAATACCTTAGGAAAATACGTGGATAAATCAAAACCAAAAGCCCCTATGTTTTCCTGTGCCCGTATCTGTGTTGAAGTTGATCTAGAGAAAGGTCTCCCAGAGTCAATCATGCTTTCTATTGATGGGTGGAACCATTTGCAAACAGTTGACTACGAGCAAATCCCCTTCAAGTGCAAATACTGTCATGAGTACGGCCATTTTGCTAAGTTCTGTCCGAAGAAACCAGAGAAACCCATCTCAGAAAACCCTTCCAGTGAGGGATGGAATGTTGCAAATGGGAAGAAAGCTGCAAAACCCTCTAAGCAACAGACTAACTCAACAAAGAACCCCTCCGGAAACAGATTTGAGGCTTTGGAGACAGAAGATCAGGAAACAGAAAAACAGGTGGAAAACCCAGAGGATGATACTCAGCCGAGCTCAGAGCCATAGATTGTCACCACCTCGCATCAGGAGAAAGAAGGTCGAGAAGACGGTCCAGAAGTTCGTATGGAAAAGGAAACCCAAGAAGAAGACCCTGGAGATTATGGGGAAAAAAAAGATAAAACAACGACCTCTGAAGGATCTATCACTCGCTCGAGGGAAAGATTCAGCACTGAGGAACATACAGATACCTCTGTAGAGGAACAAGAACCCCTTTCCAGAAAGGGAAGAAAAACCAATAAAGCCATCAGAGAATAGAAGGCAGCAAGGGAAAAGGCGGCAGGGAAACAAGCCAATCTAGATTTTCTCGTCAAATCTTCACAAGCAAGCAAATATCTCCTTACTGCAGAAGAGGAAAAAAAGGAGAGAGAGAAGGCCCTCAAACAGCAACGTAAATAATGAAGATAGTCTCCTGGAACTGTAGAGGTTTGGGCGGTTCACAGAAGCTAGAAGTTATCAAAAGATTCAAGTCAATGGAATTTGCCACAATCCTTCTTCTTCAGGAGACTAAAAAACCTGCTGATGAAAGCATAGCCCTTCTCAAAAGTATATGGACAAATGGAAAAGGCCTTGCTGTTAGCGCCAGTGGAGCTTCAGGAGGACTTCTCTGCTGGTGGAACTCAGATAAGTTTGAGCTGTGTTTAGCAATTGAGAATAGGAATTGGATCATGTTAAAATTAGAAAACAAAGAAACTAGAAGAAAATTCTGGATAGGGAATGTCTATGGCCCAACCATAAATTCTCAAAAGGATAGTTTTTGGACCTCGTTGGAAGAACAGAGCGAGGATAAGAATCTCGAACCATGCTTCATAGCTGGAGATTTTAATGTCACTATCTCGGAAGCCGAGCGAAGAGGAGGCTCCAAGGTTAGGGACCCCTTCGGGGAAAGATTGGAAGACTTAATCTCTCAATGGGCTCTCTCTGATGTCAAACCCAAAAATGGCACCTTTACGTGGAGTAACAGGAGAGTCGGCCCTGGTCATATTGCAGCTAGACTAGATCGCTTTCTAGTGAGCACTCATCTCCTCGATCACCAGCCGGAAGTTAAGATCCTATCTTCTGCAGTTTCGGACCATAAACCTCTTTGTCTCTTTTTTCCGTCGGTGGAAAATTTGGGGCCCCTTCCTTTCAGATTTAATAGATTATGGCTAGAGTCGAGTGCGGCTAAGGATCTCATCTATGATTCTTGGAGATGTTTCATTCCAGGCACCCCCGCGTACACATGGGAGCAGAAGCTGAAGCGAGTCAAAGCTGCCCTCAAATCTTAGGCAAAATCTCATTATAAAGAACCAGAGGAGCAAAAGAAAAACATCTTGAGAGACATGGAGCTCCTTCAAGCTGAGATGGAAGTCAGTGAAATCTCCAAAGAACATCTAATTCAAGAAATCAATCTGGAATCCAAACTTCAGAAAATTCTTAGAGAAGAGGAGGAGAGCTGGAAACTTCGCTCGCACGTCTTCTGGCTTAAAGGGGGTGACCAAAATACAAATTTCTTTCAAAATCAATGCAGGGATAGGCAGTGATGGAACTCAATTCGTGAACTTAAGAAGGAAGATGGATCAGTCATCCAAGGACAAGCGGCCATCAGCACAGAGGTAAGAGCCTTTTTTGAACATTTATATAATGATGCTGAGCCTGTCTCAAATCGTTTGATGGAGGAAATGGTTTCAGACATCCCTGCTTTGATCAGTCAAGAGGACAAACTCAGGCGTGAATCCCCCATCTCTGAAGAAGAGGTCAAAAATGCCATTTGGAGTCTCCATCCGGACAAAGCTCCAGGCCCGGATGGATTCCCCATCTGTTTTGATAGATCCTTTTGGTCTCTTATTAAGAAAGATCTCCTGTGTCTTATCACCTGGATGGCAAAAGGAAACATGGGGGGAGCCACCAACTCGACCTTTTTGGCACTAATCCCTAAAGAGCCCAACCCCTCTTCCATTAAAAAATTTCGTCCAATATCACTTTGCAATGCTTCCTATAAGATTTTCTCCAAAGTGTTATCTTTGAGGCTTAAGAAAATCATCCCCTCCCTCATCTCTCCGAATCAAGGCGGGTTTTTTTCCGGTAGACAAATTAGTGATAACATCCTGTTAGTTCAAGAAGCCATTCACTCCAGCTCTAAAAGGGGGGAGCCCGGGATGGCCATAAAGCTGGACCTGGCTAATGCTTTTGACAGACTGAGGCACTCCTTTATCATTCTAGTTCTAAAGCGCTTTGGCTTTCCTGAGACCTTTATCCTTCAAGTTCAAGTTTGCATTACTTCTCCTTGGATAGCTCCCCTTATCAATGGCCGGCCCTCAGCTTTTTTCAAAGCCTCAAGAGGAGTAAGACAAGGATGCCCTCTTTCCCCTTTCCTTTATATTCTTGTGGCTGACTCTTTAAGTAGAAGACCAAATAGACTCCAAGCTGAAGGCTCCCTTCTAGGTCTCTCTTTTCATGGCTCTGTCCTTCCCATCAACCATGCTCTCTTTGCGGATGACACAATTCTGCTCGGCATCGCCTCCCCTCAAATAGCAAGGAATTTCCCTAGGCCCCTGGACATTT
>LPNX011090751.1:20183-70123 GCA_001517045.1 Pseudotsuga menziesii | reverse complement strand
GTTCGATGGTCCTTGCTCCCAGGACTGTCATCATCAGTATTTGCAAAGAAATTAGAAAATTTTTATGGCAGGGAGGGAAAGTTCAGACCAAAAAGTTTCATCTGGTTAAATGGGAAACAGTCAAGCGGCCTAAGCTTCAAGGTGGACTAGGCATCAGAGACCCTGAGCTGGTGTGCAAGGCTTTGGGAGCCAAACTGGTATGGAGGCTGGTCTCGGGAAAGAAAGAATGGTGGAAGGAATTCATCAGGAAAAAGTATATCAAAAGGCCCAGATCAAAACTACTGGATAGAGCCTGGGTTGGCAAAGGAACCGTGCTCTGGAAATTGTGTAAAGCTTCATTTAATATAATTCGTGAGAACAGTTATTGGATACCAGGAAATGGGAGGAAAATTGACGTCTGGACAAAAAGTATTTTGGGGCAATCGCCTCGCTCCTCCCTTCCAGATCTGCTTCCTATAGTCGAATGGGCTAGAGGACAAGGCATTAACACTCTCTTTGACCTTTCTCGCTAGGATTCTCATGGTCGTTGGGTTGGTTGGGCTCATCTTTCTCCCCCGTTACACCTGGCAAATGCTGCAGTCGCTCTTTCCTTATCCCTTCAAGGATTGTCCCCAACGAGTCTTTCAATCCAGGATCAGCTTGGCTGGGGCAATTATGGCCAATATAGTGTCAAAGAAGGATACAGAAAAATAAGCAAGGAAATAAATATGGTGGACAGGATTTGGAAGCAGGTTTGGCTCTCAAACAGCATCCCCAAAGTCAACAATTTTATTTGGCTGCTTCTGCATAACAAGCTGCTTACAGCTGAAAATATTCGGAAAAGGGGCATTTCAGGACCCTCCAGATGTGCCATGTGTAACTCTGATGAAGAAACCTCCAGTCACATTTTTCTCCAATGCAAAGTCTCGCTTAAAGCCTGGAAGATCATCCTTCCGCAGAACTTCGGTCTCAGTTTTCCTGAAAATATTTCACATCTCCTTAAGAATTGGTCCAAGCAGTTCCCTGGTTCCCTTAGGAACAAACCAATCCTAAATCGCCTCTGGTCTTCCATCCCAAAAAACCTATGCTGGCAGCTCTGGTTAGCAAGGAATCGTGCTATTTTCAAGGAACAAAAATTCACTCCCATCTATATTGCCGCCAAAGCCATAGGGATGATAACAGAAAAGTTTGCCACAGACAAAATCTTTTATCCCTCTCAGGAGTCCATTCCCGAGCCACTTTCTTCTTGGTGCAAACTTTTTCTAAAAGAAGATAGCTCCCTTCAGCCCAAAATTGGTCCTAAGATCCTTTCTTGGGAGATTCGCCTTCCCTGGAATGACTTTAACTCTTGGCTTCGGGAGAAAAACTCCTATGCTGTGTTCTTTGATGGAGCTTCTAAAGGAAATCCTGGGGAGGCAGGTGCGGGGGGGATTCTCTTGAATCCCGGAGGACAGGTCGAACATACTTTTGCTTGGGGGCTTGGAAGCAGGACCAACAATGAAGCCGAGTGGATGGCTCTTATTCAGAGCCTTCACATTCTCAGGGAAAACAAAATTCGCAAGGCCTTAATTCTTGGGGACTCTAGGCATGTCATTTACAAACTAAACATGGGATATAATGAAGGAGCCGTCCAATGTCGACGACTTTATGAAAAAGCTAAGGTCCTTATGTCCAGCGGATTCGAAGCATATCATATCCTCCGGCACAATAACTCGGCAGCTGACAGCTTAGCAAATGGGGGAGCTTCTCTCTTGCAAGGACAATATCGACAAAATGGAAATCGGCCTACTCACAAATATATTCCCTAGCTGGAGGTGTTGGGAGCCTTCCTTTTGGCTCTTAGTTTCTCAAAATCTTGAAAAGCAGTTTCTTTTCTCCTCCTCTTTGGCTGCTCTCCCTTTGTCCCCTCTTCCTTATCCCTCCCATCTTCCTACTCCTTTCTCTAACCCCCCCTTTCTTTTTCTTGCTCCCCCCCTTTTTCCCTTCCCCCCTTCCCCCTCTCTCTCCTCTCCCAAGCCTTATCCCTCCCGCTCGATCTTCGCCGTCATTTCCCTCCTCGTCTTGTCCTCTTTAAAGCCATATCCCACCTCCCCCTTTCCTCCCGACGCGTGGTCCCTTCGCTGGCGGCCTTCTCTCTCGATCCTTCTGGTTTTAATTGCTCCCCTGTATGGCAATTTACTCTCCTCTCCTTCGCACGCTCTAGCTCTCCTTTTGGTCCTCGACATGGCTTCTGCGGGAAGTGTAATGCCTATCCGTTCCTCTTCTCTTTTCGGTCATGGCTCCTCTGATGCCCTGAGATTCCTCCTGCAAGTTATCTCTGGTGTTTGTGAGGGAAGTTTCTATGGGTTTCCGTGGCAGGACCTTCATTGCATTCGCTCTGTGGTGAAAGAGAGAGTGGCTATTGTGGCCTTCTCCCCGTGTTCGTGCTTATCCCTTTCTGTTTCAATCCCAGCTGCTCTGAATTCAGGTTCTCGTCTTGGCAATAGCGCAGTCAGTTTGGTCATCGGCTGTAAGTGCACAGGTTGGAGACAGGGTACCGTGGGCACATTGGCTTGTAGTGACAGTGGGCTTAGGGTGTTTAAAGAAATTCTGGCTCTTCGTGTTTGTGTTGTCAATTCTGTGGCCCCTCTCGGTTCTGTTTCCTCTCTTCAAAGGCTGTTCGCCCGCATCTCTCTCTGGTCAACAGTAAGCGAAATGGCGCAGCCTGGGGGAAACTCTGATTTGATGGACATAAAGAAGAATTTGAGGAGACTCTACGAGCTGCTTTCCATGAGTGTTATGGACAACAGAGAGACGGCTCAGGTGATTAATAAAATGGAGGACACAGTTAGTTATACCTCGAACCAAGTTAGCAATCACGATGCTCGCATCGACGATAATGAGAGCTGCCTGCGGGAAATTCAGGGACAGGTTGAAAGAATTGCTGAGGAATTGCAGAAATTCATCTCTATGAATCAGAGTAGCAGAGTCCATGTAGCTTCTGATGATGTTGTGCTGCCAATGGAGGAGGAGTCTGTCCTGCAGCCAAGAGGCAATCCTTAGTTTTATTTTGTCTGGCTTTGTTTATATGTTTTTCTGTCTTTTAATTAGCAATCAGTTTGTAAGGGTGTACACAACCCTCGGTTATATAAACTCTGAACAGTCTCATTTTGAAATATGTAAGGAAACTCAATGGATGATCTCATGGTGCTGCCTCTCTGTTGAGCGCAGATACTCTATACCACTTTGCTTGTACTGAATGGCTGTGCACAGCCACTTTTAAATATATTTTCTTTCTGTTTCTGTTAAAAAAAATATATAATTTTACAATACATAAATTTTTAAATATTAAAAAATGTATAAATGTATATTCATTTTAATTATAATATATATATATATATATTAAATATTTAAATTTTAATATATATTAAAATATTTAAATTAAAATATATGGGTTGTTTAGATAAATGCCTCCGTCAGTTTAAGGTTCATGATTGTCTCCCGTTTAGGGTTTGTATTTTTCCTAATCTTCTGTTTATTCTTGGAGGATTGAAAAAATTTGGGCAACATTTATGCTTTCCCAACACACATTTCAAAATTAAACCAATAGCATAAACGTTGTCGGTTGATAGAAATATTTATAAAAACTAATAATTTAATGGTTAAATTTAACAAATTTAAATTAAAATTTTATGAAAAAATTAATGATTTGTGTCGGGTCAAGGGTTGATTAATTGTCTCTATGGTTCATATAGGTTTTGTTTACTTGGTGTCTTATGGATTTTTTTCAATCCTCCATGTATTCACGGAGGATTGAAAAAATTTGGGCAGCATTTCTACTTGTCGGCACACATTTCAAAATTAAACCGGCAACATAAATGCTACCGGTTGACAAAATATATATATAACAAAAAAATTAAATTTTAAATAAATAACAATTTTATAAAAATTCGGGAGCATTTTTGCTTGCCGGCACACATTTCAAACATATTTAACAAAAAAAAATAACCTAAAAACATGTATAACAATGGAATTTTTTTATTTAAACCTAAAACATTTAAAACTTAAAAAAAAACATAAAATTCGATTTAAATTTCAAAAAACTAATTTAGGATGTTACCTCTCTGCTCCACTGTATCATGGCGAAAGGTAGGTTGTGGTTGGGTTGTTTGTGGCTTGCATTGTATCTCGGTCGAGGTCCGTGGGTTGTGTTGTAGCTCGATCGAGGTACTTGTGTGGAGAAAATGTCAAAAATAGGTTGCAAGTCCCCACGACCTTTTTTATAATTTTTTTGCACAGGGACCTCGATCGAGGTCTTAACACCTCAATCAAGGTTTTCTTAAACCCTCGGTTGAGGTTTTGCTAAGCCCTCAATTGAGGTGTCAACAGCTTAATCGAGGGTTTAGAGAAGCTCAATTGAGGGTTTAAGAAAACCTCAATCGAGCGTTTGTTAAACCCTCGATCGAGGTGTTAAGACCTCAATTGAGGGTTTAAAAATTGCTCAATCGAGGTACATTTTTGTGTTTTCACCAAAAGCGCCTTGCCAAAAATTGTAACCCGGCTCCATGGATGCACCCATTAATTTAATACATTCCAAAGATCGAAATTGGGGTATTACAATCCCATATTGTTTTAGGAAATTCCCATCACCCTATTTCACTATGGAGCTCATGAGATTTTGTTCTTATTTTACCAATGTTGATTTTCTTCTTTACACTAGTTAAAATATAGAGATATGAGTATTTTTTTAATGGTGAAATTTCACCAATTGACTAATTTTTGGCCATTTAAATAAAATGCTTACATTTGTGTCTATTGTTTTACAGAAGATATGATTAAATTGGTAAAAATTCACCAAAACTTACAAGTTTTAATGGTATATTTTTATTATTATTATTGAATTTTCAGTTGTGTATCTATGTGTATGATTTTTTTTTATCCTGATAGTCACTTATAATTCTATACATACATATACTATTTGAATCCTGAAGAAATAGTATGACAGTAATCCTTTTAATCTTCTAGATTATGGTTAATCACATCCCTACAGTATCTAATTTTTTCTTATTCTCTAATTCTTCATCACACCATAACTTCTCCTTAACTTTTAATGACATTATCAATATTCTATATTGTGACCTCTTCCTTGGATCCCCAATAAATTAACCAAGACTTGGCATATTTATGCCAACCACGCTTAAGTTTCAAGTGGTTTTGATTGGAGTTTGAAGCAATCTTAGGGAGCCTCTTATTTCCCATGTTATTTATTTTTTCCTTGTACATTAGGTACATGGTCATATCCATGCTCTTAGTGGGGAATAAACTTACTTCCTTCAAGAGCATAGGATAAGGAGTATTGCCTTTAATTTTGAGTTTATTTGTGATAAAATGATTTTGTATTTGGTCTATCCTTCTCCTTGACTATCTAAAGATGTTGCAACCCCAAAATTCACATCCATAAGATATACCAAGAGTCAAAAGAGTCTCAAAGAGGAGTTTCTTGTTATCCCAAAGCAAAGGTTCCATTGATTTACAATTGTTTTCAAGTCCATAATACGTTTTTTCACCCTCTATTAATCATCTTCTCAATGCAATAGTTCCAATTAATATTTTGATGAAAATCAATTCTAACATATTTGTATGCAGTCACTTCCTCAAAATTATTTTGGTTATACATGAAATTAGCATAAGGGATCTCTTTGGATTTTTTGTCATGTTATTTTGTGAGTGTTAACATGCATACCCATACTAGAGAAAAAAGTCCTTAAAAAATTAGTTACTTGTCAATATCATAGAGACTTCTCACCAAAAGAACAATATCGTCTACATAGAGAAGAAGGATGATGGCTATACCAACCAGAGTTTGCCAGCATAGCCTATTTCTTCCAAACAACTGTCTAAATTGTCAATATGTATACCAAACAGGGTAGTGACAAGGAACAACCTTGCTTGACTCATATATTATAATTAATTTATTCCAATTAGTCATTGAATTTCATAAACTTGGCAATAACATTCTCACACAACCTTATCGTAACAAATCCCAAATCGAAACGAACTTTTAGCTCTTCTAATATATTCCAAAGGTTACTTACGGGAACAGTGTCAAATTCTTTTATAAAGTCAATAAACTAACACAAAATATTGGTTTTATTATTGTGACACTCCTCGATATGATCATAAGCATAATAAGGTGGTCCACAATTATATGATAGCTCATAAGCATATGTGGCCTATTTCTTTATTTCCATGAATTTCTAGTCATATGTTGATCCTTCTATAGAATAATTCCATTCAAATTGGGTAAAAGAAGGATAATCATAATGTTCCTATAATTAGAGAGATTGCTTTTATCTCTACTTTTAAAAATATGAGCATTTAGACTTTGTGTCCAGGGTTCGAGGAAATTGTGCATGAATACTAAATTGAAGAGCTTGTGGATGTGAGGGATGAGGATAGGCCCATCAATGTTTAAGATTTATAATTGGTATCCTTCAATGTATTTATCTTCCCTTTTTGCAACCTACTTAAGCCCAAACTCTATGTCTTGTTAGGAAAAAACTTCATGACTTGTAAGGAAAACACTTCTTCTTGTATATAAAGGGTTTGAATGTTGTCCACAACATCAGGGATTCATAAAGCTTTTTAAGGTGGGATTTTAGTCCCTCAAGGGAATGATATTGTTTTCTTTAGTTTTACAACTTATAATTTGCTTCTAGAATCACTTAGGATCTAGCTTGGAGAGGTGCACAAGCTTCTCTTGATTTCTATTTATATAATACATTTTTCAATTTAATTAGGACTTTGTTCCTATATATCTCGCCAAATTTAAGGACTTGTAAGAAACATCTCTATTGGATATTCTAGCATGCTTACACTCTTTATCATACCAAGGGTTAGACGTTCTATTTTCCATTTTACATGACATCTCGATAGAAAACTTGTGAATGGAAGTAGAGAGGGTTGTGGTAAAATTATGATCTAGAGTTATTCAATATTTTCCTTATTTTATATGGTATATTTAACTCATTATTTAAATCCCTTTAAAAAAATCACTTTTATTTTTATCAAAGGTAAGTGCTTTAGGTTATTATAATTCTCTATTATGGAATTTATGTGCCTATCAAGCTAAGAGTTAGGGTTAAAGGTCTATGGTCAAAGTCGGGCTCATGGTCATTTAAATAAGTCAAAATCTATTATTTGGTTGTATAGGGGAATATCATATATCATATTTAATATACATCATTACTGCTAATCCCTTGAATACAACTCATCTAGTTGGATTCCGACCACTTCATAAGACCATTGTTAATCATTAGATCTTGAGAACTCAGATATTTATTAGCTTGATAACAAACAAATTCTCAACCAGGTCTTAAATTAGAGTTTCTTTTGTATCAGCTAGCTAAAACAAGGTCCTCTAGGTCCTCATCTAGCCATAAAGAAATAGGTTGGAATCATTATGCAAGATAATACCAAAAAGTTAGTTGGTGTTCTAGCATTAAAGCCTCATAGCAAGAGGATATTGCCTTCATTTCTTAGACTATAAATGTCATGTTCTCATCCATTCTAAGGACGATCTCTTATGTACATTTTGCATCTTATAAGTTCTCAACTCTTGAGTTTTTAGTATAATCATCTTAAATCCATTTTAAATGATTAAAAAATTTGCACCTCAAAATATTTGATCTTGCTTGATGTTTGACAATGTGAAATTATAACATATCAAATCATTTTAAAAGTTGACTAAATTACACTCTATCATTAATTTTATTCTCTAAAATTACTTATTTACTTAAAAGAATTAAGCACTTAATTATACAAAGTAATTAGAATTATAATCTTTTACTCTTTCATTTCCAATTAATTTATTTGATATTGAAGAAAACTCTAATCATTATCTAACAAAGTAAATGATTTGCACATTTCTGATGTTTTTAGCCGGAATCTGGTGCCTCGGTTTGTTGTTAAAATTATGATTTTGGTTGTTGGAATTGCAATTTTGATTGCAAAAATGGATTTAATATCCTCGATTATCCCTTAGACATCTTGATTATACAATTCCAGTAACCCGAAACTACTATTTCAACAATTTCTACCGAATTTTTCCCAGAAAAATCGCCAAATTCTGAGTGCAAATCATCTAAACTTTAGCTTACACACTATCTAACCTCTCATAAATCATTAAAAATAATATTTATTTTTATAAACTTGACAACTCTTTATTTTCCATTATTTTATATTTTTCATTTAAAAATTAAATAACCATTCCCATCTACCGACAATAATGTATTTCTCTTTTTTCTTTTTTTTCTTATAAAAAAGAGGAACCGACAATAATGTGTTGGTCTTCGCTCTACCTTTACATTTTGGTCCCTCCATCTTTTAGTTTTACTAAGATGGTAACAAGATATTCTCACACATTACAAATGCGAGAAAATATTATGAAAGAGCTTTAATGTGCATGTTAACGTGAATAAAAGTACTCACATTTCACATGGAAAATACGCAGTTATATATAAATTCGAAATATTATTGCAAAGTTTTAAAGATAAAGTCTAACGTACATAAAACTTTTCTAGTATTATTCGAGGAAAGTATTGTATTTTAATATAAGTAAAGTAAACAAAGGCCACATACTATATTCAAAATTTTAAAATTTCGGATTAAAAAACTTCTGGAGTATCGTAATCAAAATCTCTAAAATGTTGATAATGTGTATAGCAAAAGAAATTATTTTAAAATTAATAAAGCATTACTTTACATCATAATAAACGAGAAAAAATACTGAAAATTTTGTCTATAGAGGATCCATTTTACACTTGATTTTCAGGATTTAAATTAACTTTGCTTATCATGCGTGCTTATCATGTTGATCTCTCATCTCATATCAACTTCAGGTAATTCAACACTTTCCTATCTTTCTTTCTGTTGAGGACTCGAAAGCTATGGTTGTTGAGGTCTCTTTGGAGGAGATTGATTTTGCTTTGAAATGTTTCAAAAAAGACCAAAGTCTGGGTCCTAATGGATGGCCAGTGGAATTCTTTCTCTTCTTTTTTGATTTGGTGAAGATGGATCTTCTGAAGGCTGTTGATCTCTCCCGGAGGGAAGGGAAGGTTAATGGGTCCCTAAACTCAACTTTCCTAACCCATACTCCTAAGTCTGATAATCTGAAGACCTTTGCGGATTTCAAGCCCATTTCTCTTTGTAACCTTATATATAAACACATTTCAAAGGTTATCTCTATTAGACTCAATCCTATCCTTTCAAAGGACATCTCTATTGAACAATTTGCTTTCTTAAAAAATAGGTAGATCCAGGAGCCTATTAGGATCACTCGGGAGATATTGCACACCATAAAAACAAAAAAAAATTGGAAGCCTTGGTGCTCAAGCTAGACCTCTCCAAAGCTTTTGACCATGTTAATTGGACTTTCCTGCGTATTATTCTCCTCCACATTGGTTTTCCCTTCTTGACTGTCAACTGGATTATAGGATGTGTCTCTTCAATTAATTTCTATGTTCTGATAAATGGCTCACCTTCGGGGTTTTTTAGTGCTTCTAGGGGTATTAGACATGGTTGTCCCCTCTTGCCTCTTCTATTCTTACTGATTATCGAAGGGCTCAGCCGACTGATTGGAGAGGCAAAGACTGCTGGGAGGAATATTGGTATAAAACTCTCTCCTACCTGGATTTTACCCACTTACTATTTGTGGATGATGCGATACTTTTTGGTATGGGTACTTTGGAGGAATGGGAGGCTTTTAAAGAGGTCTTGGACCTCTTCTGTGATGCGTCCGAGATGATAATCAGTTTGGAGAAATCTTCTTTTCTTTGCAACAAAATTTTTTAGGAGGCCTGCAATGCCATCAATGTTTTTCCTCCTTACAAAATGGATCAGATTGATAATGGTTTTAAATATTTTGGGTTTTGGCTAAAACCCTTAGTGTATGTTACTAATGATTGGCGATGGATTATTCATATTTTTGAACATAAGCTTGGCCACTGGACTCACAAGTTCCTTTTTCTCGGTGGTAGACTAGTTTTGATGAGATCTGTCTGATCTGGTATCTTAATATACTGGTTCTCCCTGGCTAGACTTCCTATCTCGATTTTGAACCGGCTCAGGAAGTGCATCTTCACTTTCCTTTGGGGTGGTACTGCAAATCCTCGGAAGCTACATTTGGTGCATTGGAAGGTACTCTCTCATCCTTTTGCTCTAGGTGGATGGAATATCAAACACCTGGGGTGGTTCAATATTTCTCTCAGAATTAAAAGTCTGTGGAACTTTTTGAAGAGCAATGGTCTCTGGCATCAAGCATTACAAGAAAAATATCTTAAAGGTGCTCCCTTGGAGGTTTGGCTCCATCAAACTTGTTTCTCTGTACATAATGCCTCTCACTTTTGGAATGGGTTTGTTCGTGTTCTTCCTTGGATATGCATTATTGTGGGTCGAAGGGTTGGTAATGGTGACTCAATAATTCTGGGGATCGATCCTATTGCTGGATTGAATACAAATTTTATCCTCTCAACATTAGAGGAAATTTGGGGTCTAAAATGGGCCTTATAAGAAAATGAGTCAATAATAAATTTCTGTGAGTTGGAATTCAAGAACCAATAGAATTTCAATAAAATGAGTCAACTTTGAATGCTTTACTTGACATATTTGCTATATAAAAAACTATTTTTTTGTTCGTATTTTCAAAATATCTCCCTGTGTTTTTACTCAAATTTCAATTGGGAGGGCTCGTTAGATGCAAAATTGAATTATGCTTCCAACGAGCATCCACACTGCATACTTTTGATAGACCTCGCTGCCCCAAAAACAAGAAATACCTAAAAACGTGATGATGACATCATCATCATCACATTTTTCCAGGTATTTCTTGATGTCATCATCACATTTTTAAGGTATTTCTTAATTTTGGGGCAGTCGGGTCTGTAAAAAGTATGTTGTGTGGGTACTCGTTGGAAGCGGATTTCAATTCTGCATCTAACGAGCCCTCTCGCTCGAAATTTGAGTAAAACACATGGAGATATGTTGAAAATACAAACAAAAAAGTAGTTTTTTCTTTCTTCCTCCAAAATTAATAAATATTATTTTATTATTTTCCTTAGGAGGCCCACTTTAGACCTCAAATTTCCTCTAATGGAGAGCTTCATGCCTACCTCAATGACTATGGTATATCTACTCTTAGTCAAGCTCATAATAGGGGTATCCTGGTGTCTTCCTCTTCCTACTAGCTGACTACTGGGGACCTTGAGCTGGGAGGGGATTGGAAAGAGGAATGGAATTTATTTATCAGTGGACTCTCACATGGAGGCATCAAACTCAATAATTTGGCCGGCCATATCATTTGGATTCATAACAAAGTAAATGGAGAAGCTACTACACACTTAGCATATAATCTTATCGCTAACAGTTATTGTGGGTCATCTTCTGGGTGGCAATATAAGCAGCTGTGGCTTTGGAACTTCCCATTTAAAATCAAGTGTTTCATCTGGATTTGTGTGGGTGAAAAGATTAGTACTTGGGACAGTTTATCCATACGCGGGTGAGTGGGGCCAAATTGGTGTTACTTGTGCAAAAATGGACATGAATCAGTAAATCATTTATTCATCTCATGTTCTTTTTCTCAGACTGTCAGGTCAAAACTTCGTTCTAGACATGGGATGTCTATCAATTGGATGGATCACACAGTGTTGGAGAACTTAAATCTTTGGATTGTAAAGACTCATTCATTGTTTTATTTACCTTTTTTTACATCTGGTGTATCTGGAATACACGAAACCGAGCCATTTTTTATGATATTGTACCTAAGGTGGATGTTTATTTGCAACTAGATTCTGGAATTTGTATTTTCTTTTCACGTCGAGGAAAAAAAATTGACTCTTTGGAATATTGGCTCTACCTTGGTGGTTTCTTATCCCTTAGGGTTTTTTGATGGAGCAACAACTTCTTCTGTGGTCGGATCGGGTTTCACTTTACATATCATCCCTTCTCATCTCGTCTAGGTCAAGTTGGGATGTGGTGTCAGCACTAATACTCAGGCAGAGTTGTTGGCTCTTTGGTCTCTTTTGGATTTTGTTGTTTCTCTGGGCTTACCCTCTCTCATGGTATGGGGGGACTCACAAGTGGTGATAAATAGGGCAAAGTTAGATGCCTGCTTGGATGTGATTGATTTGGTTCACTAGTGTGAACATATTGAGGCATTAAAATCCTCCTTTCTCACATTAAATTTCTCGCACATGTACAAGGAGCACAATTCGAGTGTTGATGCTTTATCCAAGGAAACACTTACTCTCAATTTGGGAAAACTATCCTATTTGGAAATAATGGAGGGAGAGTTGATTGTGAGTGATACTATCCAATTCTTCTGAAGGATGAGTACTTCCCACATTATGGATTACTCATCTTTATTCATAAAGATTGGGTTTTATATTACCTTCAAAAAGCATATGCCTTTGAAACTCTTTGAGTTTTTACTCATGGCATCCTTATTTGTTCAATCCGAGGGGGGTAGGGGCTTCATTTCCCCCCCCCCCCCCTCCAAGTGTTTTCTTGGATAAACCACCAAGGCTTGATATATGCGTTTTGGGTATGCGCGGAGGATTTTTTTATCCTTAAGGGATGGATTTTGGACTGTCAAGGTTTGCATTTGGGTTTCTCTCCGGTATATTATTGATGGTCATAGCTTTTGACAAAAATGTTATCATAGTTTTGTATTGTTACCTTTGATTCGAATGAATATCAAAGAACTATATTTTTAGAAGAAAAAAAATACACGAAAACAAGCCATTCTTTAAGGGGCAAAAGTTTGCAATGTGATCAACTCTAGAGGAAGCCAAACCTATTTGTGCTTGTCGTGATAAGAATTTAGATAATGCATTTTTTAATGTTTGTTTCCACCAATTACAAAACTTGGAATTGAAATACAACTTTAACCACATCTCTAATCTATGTAAGTATAGTTTCCGTTCACATTTCTCTCACCATATGTTTCATTATAATGATAATTTGGTCACCTAATATTTACTCTTTGTAAGTTCCTTGCGTGCGATTCCTCATTTACCTCTTTCATATCACACTTCTCGTTCTAATCCTCTTTAAAATCACATCACATTTCATTCGTTCTTACATTAACCACATGTCTTTAATCCACTTTTTTAAGTCACATTTCTTACCCTATGTTCCATTATAATGTTAATTTGGTTACCTTATACTAACTCTCTGTGATTCCTTACTTGTCTCTTAAAATCTATTAATTCACATCACACTTGTTTTTACGTTATGTTATTAAACCAACTCCCAACCTATACAAAGATTACATATTTAACTAACTCTCCCCATCACAAAACATAAAAATAATTCACTTCTAAGAATCCCTTGTTGTAACATGAAACCTACAACAAGGATGAAAAAGAAAAAGAACTCACATGTATCCAAAATAATTCCACACCAAAACACAATTCTCCACACTACCTTCCAAAATAATTCCACACCAAAACACAATTCTCCACACTACCTTACATTTGATCCTTTTGAGGAGTGATATAATGCATGGGAATGAGGGCAATAATTCCACACCAAAACACAATTCTCCACACTACCTTGCATTTGATCCTTTTGAGGAGTGATAGAATGCATGGGAATGAGGGCAATAGGGATAATCATAGCACCCCATATTTTTGGTCACGCAATGTAAACCACTTGAGTTTCACATTCATAATTACATTAACTCAAAAATAAATCATAAAAAATGAAATTTTATATTTAGCTAATATACCTATTGAATACAGAATAGGATAATATTAGGAGAGCTACAAGTAAAGTGATTGATGAACACATATAAGCATAATCCACAATTTAGTTTTATAAAGATGATTGGGTGGTTAACAAAAACTAAATATTAAACTAATTACAAGATCACTATAGTTAAACATTAAAATTAATTAATATAAACATAAAATAAATACTATTTAATAAAAAATAGATAAAAATAACAATAAACAAAATATTAAACTAATTAGTATAAACATAAAGCAAATACTATTTAATAAAAAAACCAAAATTTGATATAAAAAACAATAAACAAAACTAATATGAAGCTTATTTAAATCTTAATAAAGATGCATTTAAGCATAACAAGATAGGACGGGCATGAAATGAATCCATGTTGTACACTTGTTACATTTAAGTTAATTTTGTTGATCTATAATATTTAAACTTTTACTAGTGATTCACCCTTGTCAAGGGCTACATTCACTAGGAGAAATACAAACACCTACTAATAATCCACTTAATCATTACATAGTCAATACATAGGGGCTCAACAAAAGTATCATATCACATAAAAAATTGAACCTAGATAAGAAGAATAACAATTATTCTTCCCAAACATCTAAACTACATCCAATAAACTTTAAATAATATAATTTAACACATTAATATATACTTATTACATTATGACATATATAAAAATAAATTTTATAACAATTAAATATTTGCAAGTGTTTCAGCTATAGGTTTTGAAGCTTTAATGGATTAAAATAAAAATTGAATATATTTGTAAAATATTTACAGCTTTGTGTTGAAATTTTAAATTCAATTTAAAAAAAAATCTTTAATATGTTGCTTAGATTTAGGTATTCTCCTTCATTTTTGTATTTTATATTTTATTTGAACTTAGTGCATTTAATACTATTATTGAAGAATTTGTTTTTTTGCTCAAACTTAAATCTCATTTGAATCATGATAATTGTGTAGTATATGCATAGAATGACTTAGTACGCAAGTTTATTGGTTGTTGTCTAATAGCTAGTTTAGTTAACCACTAGGTTCAACAAAACTAGGCCTCAAAATTGAAAGAAAGGTACCAAGTTTTTGTAATTAGAAAAGGTTTCCTTCTATTCTTGTTTGAGTTCAAGTAGGATAGATATATTATCTTTATATCGAGTCCTTACTTCCTGGATTCTACATGAATGTTTCTTTCAAAGTGGTCTTTTGCTTGCCCTATATTTCATTGATTTTTTGGGACAAGATCTTGTTGTGCACGAAATAGGAGACAACTTGAGGAAATTTATCGAAGTAGCAGAACCATAAAATGGCCTCTTCTCTTATGCCTACATTTGCATGGATGTAGACTTGGAAAAAGGGTTCTTAAAATCCATTCAATTCTAAATAGATGATTGGTAACCCTTAGAACCCTCACATAAAGGTGACCAAGCTTCT
This sequence comes from Pseudotsuga menziesii, assembly GCA_001517045.1. Classification (NCBI taxonomy): domain Eukaryota; kingdom Viridiplantae; phylum Streptophyta; class Pinopsida; order Pinales; family Pinaceae; genus Pseudotsuga; species Pseudotsuga menziesii. The sequence goes on along the minus strand of LPNX011090751.1, from coordinate 54,934 downwards.
TTCCAAAAGAAGAAGAAAAGGGTACCTCCTCCAAAGAAATTTTAGGGGAAAAATTTATCCAATGGGCTATTTTTCCATGTTTTATTTATAAAAGAGGATTTGCCCATTTGCATTTTTTGAAGCCCTTTTTTGCCCAATTTTGATGGGGTAAATTTTTTTCACTCTAAAGATCGCCAATTTATTATATAAACTATATAAAATCCTTCGAAATTGAAATATTTTTAAAGAAAATATCCTCAAATATTTTATAGTTGAAATTTTAAGAACTGGTAAGATTCTCCAAGGTTTATACACTTTAAAATACTGATGAATCCTTTAAAATTTCCCTAACCCCTCTCTCTCATCCTTATAAAACTTTTGTCAACTGAAATTTTTGGGATGGGGATTAGTAGATGAAAAAGATTCTATCAAGAAATAGGAAGAAGTTTTACTCATTCCCCTACGTGATAAAATGTTACCCAAAAATAAATACCGAAGACCCCACGAATGAAGACATTAGTGATGAGAAGGCCAAACCAAATGAGTCAAAGATGAACCAGCTCAAAAATCATCCATTTACCAAGAAAATCGTAAAAAAAAAAATAATTGTTCCAAATTAGAAAATTCCCTCGGAAGGGGATACCACTTAAGCTCAAGAAAATCCTTCAAGCTGTAGAATGTGCGTCAAATTCACTCGTCTTATTCTTCAAAATCTCCATCTTATGTTGAAGATTTGAAGAAAATATCAAATATGTGAATATAATATATGTAATTTCCTGATTTAATTTCTTTCAGATATCAAAGTTCCTTTGATTCACTTCTAATTAAGGGAGGAGTCATATTGCAATATAGTGGAAAATAATGTATTATATTTATATAATTAATTTGTAAATTTGTTTTTATATACAATAAATTAGAAAAAGGTGTAGATGTACAAAAAAAAGCACTGAAACTTAGGCCTTCTATATTTTACTAAAAGAAACAATGATTTCAAATCTTTTTTAAAGTTTCCTGAAATTTTACTTTTCACCAAAGAAAAAATATGTTTCTTGATATTCATTAAGAATCAATGAAAACAATATTCTAGTACAATCGAATCCTCTGATTTAGATTAGCTGATCCATTGGATATTAGTCCAAAATCAAAATTATAAGCATCATTATTGAAACTTGTACTATCCAGTAAATACATGGACTATTAATGTGGCAGCATCCTCAAACTACTTCTAGCCGTTGCAGGTGGCAACTTCCCTATTTTTGTGGGCATGATTCCCCAAGAAAGTGGAACAAGAGCAGGTGGCTCATTAAGTAAAAAATGGCTCATTAAGTAAAAACTGACCCAAAAGACCTAGGCATGCTAATAAAACTTCCCATTGAAGAGCGCTGAGACTGCTCATTTTGGATTTGTGATCACTCTGAGTGAATGAATTGCACAAGAGAATTCGATGGAAGAAACTAGCTGAAGTAAGATTGAGTGGAAAAGTGCTAAAGACCTGAACTAGTGTAGCTATTCTAAGTTGAGTTCATACTACTGCAAGCAGAACTGATTTAACCTTGAACACTCAGTAGAGTTGCAGAGGATTTCTAGACTACATCTCTCACCTAGTACTTCTACCAGGAGGACCATGAGACAAGCTCGGGGTCCTGAGAATTGCAGTCCAGCTCTTCTCCAGGAGTTGGTTGGGAGGAACAGATTCCTTAAGTTGTTGTCACATCATCTATACTTCCATGTTTTACTTGTTTAGTTCAGTTATCTAATTATTTATTGTTATCTGGAAAGTTCAAGATTTATCAATGATATAGTATATTTCTCTTTTTATTTCTGTTAGGGTTAGTTAGGAGAAATGTATATGCTCTGAAAGTTAGTAAGTTCTGAACTAGCTAGTTTAGGGTAAATGAGTAGTGAAATTTAGTATATTTCTATTTTTATTTCTGTTAGGGTTAGTTAGGAGAAATATATATCCTATGAAAGTTAGTAAGTTTTGAACTAGCTAGTTTAGGGTAAATGAGTAGTGAAATTTCTGAGTTAGAAAGAAAATACCTAAAGTGTATTGTTCCACACCTTTTGCAAGGTAGTACTCTAGTAGAGTAGGTTAGTTTATTTTCAAATAATGATTTCAAATAAAGTATATATGGAAATGAAATTGTTATTTTCTACAGAATCTTTTGTATAAATTGTTTATAGATTTTCCTTTGTACTTTTTATTTACTTAAAGCTTTTAAACAAACTAAATAGATACAAATAGGAAAGAGCCTTGATCATCTTGTAAATTGACCAAAATACCAGAGAGCAATCTTTTTCAACACTTGTAGAGGAAGACTTATGGTAATTGCCTCATGGTTTAAAGCCAAGCAATGGCATTAAGAGGGTGTAGTTACAAAAACCAGAGCAAGCACTCAATTTACCTCTACGCAAAGGAGAGAGAGGTTGTGGACATAGAGGTTTATGCGATGGACGGGAAAATAGGCTGAGCAGCCATGAGCCTGCAGCCACTCTTCCAGCATAGGTGAAAAACATATGTAAAAGTAGGGTTTAGAAACCCTTTATATACTAAAACTCTGAAGTCAAATCCCCCATCTATGTATATAAAACTCTGAAGTCAAATCCCCCATCCAGTGTACATCAGACACGTAGCTCCAAATACTTTTGCAAAGAGTGGGTTCAACACTATAGTCAAAACCCTCACTCAAATCCTGCACATAGTATTGTATATAAGTTATTTATCATATGGTATTTGGCAGGGTTGTTTTTATTTGTTTTGGATTTTGTTTATATGACCCAAAGACATTAGTTTGAGAGGTATTCATGAAAATTAGAGGTTTAAATATAAACTAAAACATTAACAAATGTATACGAAACTTATACTTGTGTATTTCTCTCTCTTTTAAATTAGTGTTTAGTATTTAATTCTAATATGATACCCACGCCTTGGTAAATGATCCCATAACATGTAAATACATGTAACTATAGAGACTAACTAGTTAGGACCTAGACTAGTCACATATTCATGATTGCTGGTGTTTTCATTTACAATTAAACTCTTATATAACGAGAATTAATATAAAAGAAATAGGGGTAGTCATCTTATAGACATTAATATAGCCTCTCCTTCATAAAGAGTTATAATTCTATTGTGGAAATAAAACAAGTAGTGTTAGAACATTTATAAGCTTTAACTGCTAAGCCTACTTTAAAAATACTTTGTACATCATGGTATTGTTTCCTACTTGAGTTCTCATTTAAATGTGCTTAATATTCTTACTCAATCCTTAGATCTTTCTAGAATTGCTCAAATATCAGTAAAAGTAATATTATTGAAAAATTATTGTAACATTAAGAAGTTTCAATAAGATAACTGCTAATGAAATAACTCTTACTAAGCTTATATCCAGAATTCTATATTAAAAATGAAATGATACAAAATTTAATAAACATAAGCTAGATGGTTAGAAGAATAATTAAGCCAATTTCAGTTTTCTAGGAAAGTACTCACTATTAACAGCTATGGAGATCATAAATAATAAGATCAACAATACCTCTTTTCTGTTTAAGCTGTAAAGAAATAATTTAACTAGCATTCTATTATATGCTAGCTGATTGATTTACTCGATCTGGAAATACTGGTAACAAAACATCTTAATTGTTTACCTGTTCAGAACCTGTATAAGAAGTAACACTTTACTACGTTAGCTATAAGCTAAGTAAGCCTTGATCTCAACTGAAGTTCTTTCCTACTTGTCATAAGACAGTAAAAACACACTCAGTATCAGGTTCATACAAAATATTCTAATCCTGTCATTCGAAAAACATAAACTACTAAATTCAAATAGTTAACATAGAACTATAAAGATAAGCAAATAAATCATATAGAACTAGAGTTTTTCAATGTCCAATTCTTATACTACTGTTTGAAGTAACCATTAGCAGTCATTGGTTCTTAGGCAGTAACAACTAAGAACGTTTTATGTTACATGAAAAATTTTAAATTTTTACGAATTTTTAGGTTATTACAATTATGCTTAAAAATAATGTACTGCCACAACAAAAAACAAATAATAGCATTATACAGTCTTCCAATATGTCGATCTTCTATCATCCCAAGGTAAATGACCAAATGTACTACTTTCAATACATAGAAATAGAATCCTTATACAATACTACATTGTCCTTGAGTTCCTCAAAATGTAATAGGCCTTCAACTAAACCAATGGATTTTTTTGGATAAACCATCTGCAACTAAGTTTAACTCCCAAAAGATATGCAAATAAGTTACTGCATTGAAAGTTGATTGAACTTTGAAGTAATTTTATTCTTTGACATGTGCTCTAGTGTGATCACTTGCAAAGAGGAAATCACAACAACCCAATTCACAATTACTTTAGAATCTCCCAGTACCTAGAAAGATACAATGTTGATATTAGAAGCAAACTTTAATAAACCCCATAATGAAAAAAGTTTCTCTCTAGTATTTGTACCAGCCCCACATCTCGTCCATAGATGAAAACAATGACCATTGAATAACTTAATAAGTTACCATGTCGCCACCAAATAGTCCCAATTGGGTTTCCCATCAAAATAACCAACAATTGTCTCCACATATAAGAAAGGCTCAATAATAGTTTTGTGTGGCTTTTGTTGCACCTCCTTATAAAATTATTTGAAATATCCCAAAATTTTTGTACTAACAATAGAGAAATTTTGTGCATTACTATAAAAAAAATAGAAGCATTCTTGGAACTCCAAATCCCCCAACATACAAGTACTGGGAGTTCTTTTAAATGTCTAACATTTTTACTCCGGGATTTTAGACTTTGTTCGAAAGAAGGAGATTCCAAATTCTCATAAATGTGTAATGTAGTTTGTATGTCCTTCCAAAAATTATTTGCAAAAGTACAATGTATAAATTTAAATGATTTACAGATTTTCTATCGATTGAACACAAAATAGAGAAATTTGGACCATTTCTACCCCTTTTTAATATGTTATCCCATGTCATGATCATATTCTCCAAAAAAAAGCTAAAGAAAACATTTAAATTTCAATGTTCAATATATTCCACTTCCAAATTGTTTTACACCACCAGCTCCCCACAAATTTTGATGATATACATGAAATGGCTTCATAAGCAAATTTAGCAGTGACCTATCCATTAGATCCATTCCATGACCATACTAACTCATCATCTAATTCTGACAATCCAACACCAACATGATTTAATCGTGCAATATAAGTATTCCATTCTAAATCAAAATCTCCCTCAAGTCATAGGTCTTCTGGTAACAACAAATAAGAGGAAGAAGAAACCATGTCCAATTAGGTCTCTTTACATGAGCTAAGAATCTAAGTTCTTTTAGTGAGAGGATAAAAATAAGAGGAAATAAGAAATTATAGAAATCATCACCCCCCATAAAGAGGTCAATCCCTAGAAGAACTTGTTTAACATTCCCAATTAGCCAAGTTGACCACTTACCGAGCCAAAGATAAGACTTAAGGCTAGAAATTTGATGCATTAGAGGCAAATTTATTTTATAACCTACTTCACTTAAGACCAAAAATTCAATACATTGGAGGAAAATTTATTTTATAACCTAGTGCATTAAACCTGAGTATTTCTTTAAATATTTAACCATGAGAATCTCACTCCATAGACCAAATTCAAATAACCTTCTCCATAAACTTTTCAAATTTAAAACAAACAAAATTATAAAAAGTCTTTGATACCCTATTTTTAAATTTTATATTTCTATCTAAATCAAACATAATGCCTTTTTAATACAAAATATAACCCTCAACTTACTTTAAAAATAGACCAAAAACTCAATCTAACTTACACACCAACTTCTTTGTTCATTGTTACCACAACAACATTATATTAAATTTTATAAACTATCCAAATCATCGTGGAAGGGGCATGATAATTATGGCTCAAAACATGAAGTGAAAAGATGGTTCCTTGTTGGCTTTCTTTTCTTAAAACAGACAATTGTCTTTCTCAAATCTGAAATTAGTGTTCAAATATCAAAGTGGTATTTGATAGCCCACGGATTTGAACAGCAATCTAAGCTTCTCCACTTGAAGTATAATCACAAATAATACCACACAACTCACGTTTTAACAAACGACTTATGACAGAAATTAACAAGATACACACAGATATAACAATGGTAATGATAACTGTAAGATGAACATACATGATGATAGTAATAGATTACAGAGGTTACAGAGATTACAGACACATTAGCAGATAGCCTTCGGTTTGCGAAGGTCGGCACTGCGGAAATATACAATTCCTAGATCAAGCTTCTGATGAGATCTTATACCAGAATGGCAAGTCTCAGAGCATACTTGCTTGATTTACAGACGCAAGCTAATTACAAAAATTTCAAGAGGAGCATTATCTGATGTTATCTCCACTCGCTCTTGGACTCGATCTTAAGACACAGATGTCTTCAAGCAATTCTGATGCGATCATTTAGCACGAAGCCATGACGCGGAGCATACTAAGCCTTTCAGACTTACAGACTCAGACTATGAAGTCGAGCGGACTACTTGCTCAAGACTCCAGACACTTCAGACTTGCAGAGCTCACTACTAGCTCAATGCGACTCTATGACCCAAATGACCCGATGATCTCAAATGAGCCCGAGGGGTCTTATTTATACAAACTCAGTCGGTCACCCGGTGACAACGAACTGGCACTTACTAGTCAAAAGGTGGATCCGGTTACCAAAACCTACACTAATAGGTCAAAACCAAATCATCCGGGGCGACAAGTGGGGACAGCCACTGTCGTTACCTCATCCCTTAACTGGCTAGAGGCATTACGGGGACCCGAAATCTTCTGTCATGGCTGACAGACTCTTGACATAGTACAAAGTGGAGCATGAACTGGCCCACGTCAGTTTATTCCCTATACTATTACACAGACGAGCATTAATCCGGCCGTCGTCGGAAACAATGTCAAGCAAACCTGGCTGACTCAGGCTTCAGGGTCCACCACAGCTTTCAATCCCAACCGTCTATTCCTTGTAGCATGAGATCTATTTCAAAGTCATCAGAATCATACTCATGACGTCCAAATAATATATCTTCATCTAATTCTTTGTAAGGCACAGGAGATGGAGGTGGATACAGGAACTGGCCGAAACATCTTTCAATATTAGATCCTTTGAACAAAGGATTCGGCTCGCATATGAATTCACCCCTGAAATGTGAATTGACTTTATAGTCCAGCGGAATTTCTCTGGTTGTAACTCTGGACTCTATATGCTCTCCAGCAATGGATCTCTTGATAAACTTTTGCTGTACGTAGATCCTATTGCCAAGTGGTTCGTATGTTCCACCTTCGTGGATCAGTTTAAACTTAAACCATTGGAAGTTCTGGTGAGCAACTTCAAGGTCGGCTTTCATGTGTAGACTGAAGTTTGCACGCTGATTTTCCCAATCATTTCTTGGACAGAATGTATCCAAGAAAACATCAGTCCACCCAGACCATGTTTGGTTGTATGCTAAATCAGCTGGGTCTACGCAGATGATGATGCTGCCTCTTTCTCTGCAGTATTGGAGAATAAGGTTGTATGATGTCCAGGTGAGACTTCCATCACACAGATCAACATATTTTTCTCCATCTTTATCCTCACCGATCCATAATTATCTGCATTCTGAAATCTTCGGATATGCATCACTGAAGCTCTAGAATGCTTCTTTCTCCCATCGCTCTAGGATCTGCAACTTGCATGGCGATGTCTGGATGTTCTTCACTAAGGTGAGCTACAGGAATCTCTTTTCTTCATCCACTGAAGCGTACTCCAAAGAATCGATCCTGACTTCTTTGGGAAGGTATTGTCCCAAGGCAGGATGAACAATCCTTCTTTCTGGATCAGCTCTTCATGTGTCTTTGGCGCACGAGCGATCCTTTCTTCAGCTGCAACTATTTCGGCAGTAGTTAGCTGGCTATCACGGCTGTAGAGGCGATCATATACTTCTTTCCTCATCTGGGCCTCTGTCATGGGAGCTTTTCCTTTTGCAGGATCCCTTGGGGGATCATTCTTCTCATCACCAGCTCCAGAACTGCTATCTTCGGCAGAAAAAATCTTTAAGGCCTTCGGCTCTGTCTTCTGTGCTGATTCCCTGGTTAACATATCAGCCAAGCAATTTAAGTAACCTGGCTTGTACACAATTTCATAATCAAAAGAACTTAACCAAGAAAACCACTTTAAAATTCTACTAGAGTTTTCAGCCATTAAACTCTCGTTCTTGAATATGCCGGGCATGATCTTCAAGTCTGTTCTGATGATAAACTTTACAGGTTTCAAGAACAACTTGAAATGCTTAACAGTTTTCTTTACAGCCAAAATTTCTTTATGGCTCGACGGGTATTTGAGCTCGGCTCCTTTGAACGCACCGTACCCGTAGCCACATATATTTTCTCTGCCATTAATGACTTCTAATAGGACACCACCCCATGTAGTAGAAGAGGTGTCTGTCTCGATGACGAGCTGGCCATTACCAGTAGGCAAAGAAAGGGGAGGCAGTTTCATAACCTTCAACTTTATCTGTCTAAATGCATCCGTCATTTCTGCAGACCATTTTAATGGGGCTTTCTTCAATCTCTGCTGCAGAACATAGATATCTTCGGCCTGTCCTTTGTAGAAGGGCCGAATGTAATTCAAAGATCCTAAGAATCTCTGCAACTGTGTCTTGTCCAGGATTTCATCTGGAAACTTCTCAAAGCATGACAAGACATGATTCTGGAGGATTATCTGTCCCTTCTTAATCTTGAATCCAAGGAATTCAATCTTTGTTTTGTCGATCTCCATCTTCAGCTCGGACAGAACTAATCCATGCTTATATACTAATTCGTAGAATTTCTGCAGATGCTTCAGGTGTTCCTGCAGACTGTGAGAGCAAATTAGTATATCATCAATATAAACCAATGCCCAATTATAATCTCTAAAAATGTCCTCCATACGCTTCTGAAACTCGGAGGGGGCATTGTTTATCCCGAATGGCAGCACTCTCCACTGGTATTGTCCTCTGGGAACCACGGATGCTGTCTTGAATCTGTCTTTAGCTTTAATACCTATCTGGTAAAAACCAGACTTCATGTCGAACTTGCTGAAGATGACGCAGCCTGATATTCTCTGAAGGAGGCTGGCTTTATTAGGAAGAGGGTAGCGAACTTTCTGCAATGCAACATTCAGCACCTTGTAATTGACCACTAACCGCGGCTTACCTCTCTTCTGCTCAGAATGTTTGTTAACAACAAATGCTCTACATGCCCATGGACTCTTGGCTAGTTCTATCAAACCCCTTTGCAACAGTTCCTGGATTTCAGAATCACAGAACTGAACTTCTGATGGTGACATTAAAGCTACTAAAGCTTTCATGGGTCTGATCTTCTGGTTAGGATCATAAGGCAGTGAAACGAAATATTGTTCTCTGGTCCAAAATGCATTTGGACTATCTGAGCAACAATCTTTACGAAGCTTCTCAGAAATCTCCTTAAGAGCTTTCTCACCATGCAATTCTGAGAAGACTAAGCTACGCTCCATTTTCATGAGCTGAGCAGTGTTAGGAAACTGTATAGGTGACGGCTCAGGAATAGGACAAATGGATGGAGCTTGAAAAGACAAAGGAAACCTAACAAACTTGTTATCGAATGTACAGATGAAGGTTTTCTTATGGTGGTTTAACAAAATATGGGCTAACCTGATGAAGAAAGTTAGAACCTAGAACTACATCTTCACTCATGTCATCCATTCTATATATAGTCAACATTCTACAGACATTTTGAAAATTTACAGTTACTTCGACTTTGGCCTGTAGACGAATGGGTGCTCCATTAATGGCTGTTCCGCCATCAATAGTCTTTTCTCAGTAGTAACTAGGAAGGGCTGAACCACGAGTGAGATTGACCTGACAGCCAAAGTCTATCATACAAGCAAGAGTATATGGGTTATATTCACATGGTCTAAAAGAAACAGGAATAAACAATTTCGGACCTAAAAGCATAGACAGACTGATAAGATGCTGTTGAGGAGGCGGAGAAGGGGGAGGAGACTGTTCTGGTGTTTCTTCCTTCTCTTCTATGCATTCGGTATTTAATGCACTCTCATAGTGCTTGCTGAGATCATCGTCCGATGATTGATCTCTTTCAATTTGAATCACCTTGACTTCGCTCTTCAAATCTTCTATCTTCCTGTAGAGTTCTCTCGGTTCTTCTTGTCTTTCTCTGATCTCTAATCTCAGCTTGGCTTCTCGGCTTCTTCTGAAACTCTGTCTTTCTTTATGCCCTTCTGGATAGTTCTTATACAGATCTGTAGGGCTGTATGATACAGAGCTCTCGTATTCAACTTTTTGTTTCCCTTTGCAGGCATCTAGCTGTCTTTGTAACTGCTTCTTCTTTTCACTGAGATAGTTTCGCTCAGGAAACTGATAAGGCTCAAGCTCATAAAGCCTGAGGTCAAAAGCAGCAATTTATTTCTCTAATTCCTGCTGTCTAGCTGGAGAGGAAAACATGAAAACGTTAAACATATTAAGGCTGAAATCGAAATCAGGGACCTGGAACCCCCCTAAATTTGCTTCCAATTCAGAATCAGAGGATGAAGGATAGGGAGCAAATTTATTAAGTTCGGGCCGAACTGAAACATCTGAATCACTAGGAGAGTCAGATTCAGTATCATCCGGAAGATAGATATATTCACCAGAAGGTTCTTCTCCTACTACTGGGTGATCCCACCAGCGAGAATCAAGATTATCACAGAAGGCTGCAAGCTTGGGCTTGCTCTTCTTCTTTGGGCACTTACTCGCCCAATGACCAGGTTTTCCACAGAGGAAATAGTTCTTATCAGAGGCCTGATGAGAACGACGCTTGATAAACTTTCTAGGCTTATACTTCGGAGGCCTAGACTGCCTGGTTTGGTGCTTCTGCTTTCTGGAATATCTCAAGGGTTTATCCGGATAATGGTATCGCGGTTCACTTGTAAAGAAACCCTTTTTCTTTTTCTTTGAATGACATTTACATCCAGACTGTAAATGTCCACAGTTGTGTGCACCACAACCCCAATTAGGCATCTGGGCAACATTCTTGTAGAAGGACGGTGTAAACATGTCCTGATGCCGTTTGAAATCTTTCTCCACTCTTTTAGACAAGCAATGCTCCTGCCATGTGTCCATGATGTATTGGTGAAGCTGGGTAATGGAAAGATTTTGGTAAGTCAAATGCTTATCTTTCATGAACTTTTCCACTGCATCTGGAACATGTCCAGGAAAACTTCGCAGATAATGCTTTAAATACGCCGGATCATTAGCTTTCCCTGCAGAAATTAACAACTTCTACATATAACAAAAATACTGTTGTGCCTGTGACAGATTGCACAGTCTAGCTGTCATAAACATCGAAGCATAATGATCAGTCATATCACTGTTATCTTCCCCATAAAATTGTTTTATGAGGGCTTTCAGAATCTGCTGATCTGCATCTCGGGCTGCAAGCATACTATTCTTTGCCTCTTGAGGCAAATGTCTCCACCATTCGGCTACAAGACCTGAGAATCCTGCAACTATGTGATTTGCAAGATACAAACTAGTCAGAGAAGCATCTCTGGTTCTTTGTGCAATGGTCCAATTCTGAAGAAGATTAAGGGCGGCCTTAATTTCTTCACGACTCTGACAACCTATATTTAAGACTGGATGGTTTGGCATTTGAGATATGAGGTTGTTCATAGAAGTAACACCAAAGTTGGTGTAGAACTTCGGACCTGTGGATGCTGAGGGCATAGCTGTATCCATTTCTGGAAGTTGACTCTTAATGTTTTCTGGTTCTGTTTTTATAAGAGCATGACCAGAAGGCTGTCCAGAATACATATGCAAATCATAGTATTTCGCTTCTAAAGCAGGTGGTAGTTCTTTAATGGCTTTAACCCAGCCACGCAGATTTTCAAACTCAGCTTCGCTCTGACCAAAATCAAAGTCAGGCTTATTTGGATCTCTTTTGGGGACATGGAACATCCCGAATGAGAAACTCCGCTCGAGTGGAGGAGTGGCGGATTTCTTCTTAGTGTCATAGCCTTGCAATACTAAGGCTACGGCTTCTTTGCTGACTACTGGAGCTTTTTTCTTTTTCAATTTTTCACTTGCTGCTAAAAGCTCTTCTATTTTCTGAAGTCGGCGTTCAATCCTATCTGCTGCTTTATTAACAACATCTTTTATTTCTGTGGTGTCTGACAGGAGGTGATCTATCAGACCAAGCTTGGCTTCAACTGCAGATATTTGGTCTTTCTCTTCAGCCATGGCACTACGCAGTTTGAGAAGATCTAGAGCAACCTCATCTAGATTCTTGGCAGTCAACTTATGCTGCAGATTTCCCCAGTTTGCAAGTTTGGCTTCATCGGAAACAGATTCATCTGTTTCGGAGGATTTAACAGGTAAGAATTCTTTCTTAACTAAGCCATCATTTGAGAACTGTCGAAAGGGAAGATCTGGAAGGTTCCTACCAGGGAAGTAGGACTTCTGGTTATGACTGTTTGTAGTTTCTACTGCGTTGTTATATCTAGGCAGGTTTACTGTGAACATCCCAAGCCTAGGCTTATTCTTATAGTGCTGAAGTCTATCTAAATTCTTTCTGCATGCGAGACAGTCTAAGTGTTGGCCACGGTGTTCATTTATGCCAAGTCCAGAATGTGAAGAATCAGAATGTACAGAAGCTGGTATGCTACGGGAACTAGATACAGAAGATGATCTAGAGAAATTATTTACAAGAGCAAGATCTGGTTCATGAGATCGAAAAGAGTTTGAGCTTCTATCAAATTTCAAGGGTCTGGATATCAAGGATTGTCGTGTGGCCTCAAAGTTTCTAAGCTCATTATACTTTATCTCCCATTGCTGGGGATACTTTATAGACGTCCAGTCGAAAGTGACAGGCTGAGCTTGCTTAGAATTGTCTTGTTCCACCACGCTGTGCAGGTGTGAACTCTGATTGACCTTTTTCTGTAAGGGAGGCATAGTATCATTTCGAAACCGAATACAGACTAAACTCTTTAACTGAAGGATACGGGAACCAGTCATCGTGCTAAAGCCTTGAGGGAGAATGTAGGCTTTCAGGAGGTCATAGATGTGCGGGTCGTCAAGACTAACAGAATACTTGGGAAATATTGTACCAAAAGCAGGGCCATTATGCAGAGGTGCGGTGAAACCACCGACTATAGCATGTGCAAATTCTGTATGTCTGGTGTCAATAGCAACACAAAGGGAAGAAATAGGTAAGAACGGCCGAACAAGAGGATTCAAACCTAAACGGATAGCTCCTAGAGGAGCATATTTATAACCTTTATTTCTAGCCCAGTCTATTTGAGACTTATCGAACAGATTTATATGTACAGGGTCTTGGGAATCAGTAAACGGAATGTCTACTGAAGACACTTTTATTTGCGAACAGGCAAAATAATTCCAACCACTTAACTTATATACTTCACGGGGAAGGATCTCAGGCAACTGCCAATCAGCTGAGGGATTGGAGTTATCGATGTGGATGATGGAGGAATCTGGTGTGGAGGTAGAGCATTCTGCGAAAGATGAGCGTCGCTCTGCAAAAACCCTGAGGCATTTAAAATCTATAAACAATTATAACAAAGTTTTTTCTAAATTTCAAAATTAAAATTTTTTAAAACTTTATAGTATAACAAAGTTTTTTCAAATTTTCAAAATAAAAAATTATTAAAATCCCATAAACAAGTGTAACAAAGATTTTTTTAAATTTCTACCAAATTAAAAATGGTCAAATTTTATTGAAAATTCTCAAAATTTTAGATTACAATAATATAGTTATTATCGATTGGGTTCATCACAACTGTTTTATAGGTCTCTGTTCTGTAAAAAATGAGAAACAATCTATCTGAGTTCTCTTGAATTACATTTCTATGAACACAATAGGTAGATAGGTTGTTTATCACTGCATTTTTTTTTTTGTATATATATATTTTTTATATAGCTTAAGTAGGTGTTTTTTAATGTTATATATATTTTATTAATATTAATATAGATTTATTTTAAAAAAGATTTACTAAATATTAAAATTGATAGAAATTTATAGCTGTAAACTTTTTTTTAGTAAAAAAATTAAAGAAATATGAACTAAATATTTATGGTTTTAAGGTTTTAATTTGTAGCCTTATATATGATTTAAAAAATATTTTAAATTTAAATTAAATACTAAAACTTATACATATTTTCTTACTAAACTGCATAATGCACTTTTTAAACTTAATAAAGATTATGACTTGCAAACAGTTTTGTTTTCTGCTACATATTTCTCTAAGAACTAGTCTTTCGATGCAATGTTACAAATACTTTATATATAGCTTTTCTTTAACGTAAAAAAAAAAGGGGCAAGATAATTATGGAAATCGAAAGCAGTTCATATAAATTAACTTGTTGGTTAAAAGAGGATGGTTGGCTTGCAGAGAGTGGCATTATTTTCCACCCACATTCGAATCCCAGAACGCATATGTAAGTTCAAATTAAAAGAGAGTGCTTGGCTTCTTGAGCCGAACGGTTTTATTTTACGCCTACTTTCGAATACGTGAAGACATTTCCATATTCCTAGTCCAAATTACAAGCCATTGGTATGATTTCCCTCCGATCTTAAAACATGGAAGACATGTCTATGTCAAAATTTCACAAAATAAAACAGTGAGTAAGCTATTTACCCGACCATTTGCACCAGGGTCCATTTGACTCCATCCGGTGACAGTGAGACCAAGTACAGCAGATATTTACCAAATCAAATTGAATCTACATACTGAACAGATCTAAACCTAATCTGAAATTGTGTTCTAAAAGTTGTAATTTGAAATTCAATTGTTATGGATTTGATGAGGCCAATGTTCTCTGTGTATGCTACTTTAAAACTTTAACCTCAGTGATCATGAAGGATAAAGAATCCAAGGTTTAAACTTGGATGGGGTTCCATAAAACAAACAAAGGAGTTGATTCATTGTTACAAGAAAGTTGGTAAAACTTTCCAAGTTTTAGATCTTTCCACTTATTTTTATGGAGTTGACTAAAATTATGCAGTTCTAAACATACATTTCCAATTTTCATAAAAATTCCAATCAAACTTACAATTTTAAACTTGCACTTAAAAAACAAGAATTTTCATGGCTAAATTTATGGATGGATGAATTAGAGAAGACAATTGATGTGAAAGTAAGTGTCTCACAGAAACAGAAAAGTAACGGAGTAAGCTATCAACCAACGAGATCAGGTAGACCCCGTGCAAATGCTCGGATAAATAGCTTACTCCATAAAACAGAGTAGATCAGATCCCCACCGACCGGCATTAAATTAGCTAAATTATTGGTTTTCTTACGTTTGCGGAATAGATCCTTACCGATGGCGGCACCTTAGCCGAAAGAATATTGCTGAATAGAGCCCCACCAGCGACGCCCAGTGGCAGCAACTTAGGTAAAAGATTGGAGAATATAGCCTCACTCATTAATGGCCGTAACACATACCCAAAAGATTTTTAAGTGAAGCCCCACCAGTGGCCACAACTTAGCGGAAAAGATAGTAAAAAAACAGTAGAGAGGTACAGGGTGCATCGCCACGAGTGGGGTAACTTAGCCGAAAGATTTTGAAATATATCCCCACCATTGTCGGTACCCTAATCAAGAGATTATTTTCTTTTCCATTTGCAGAATAAATCCTTGCCATTGGTAGCTAATTTAGAAAAGAATTTGCTTTCCTCACTGAATGTGGAATAAATCGGACGATTGATGCAACTTAGCGTTTACAATAATGGCTTGGTTTTATAAGGTTAATTAAAACGTAAATGTTTTTAAAGTTCATTTAAGTGATCCAAATTGCAATGTGAATAAGAGAAATATAACAATTTCAGTCTATCAGGTTAGAGCAATTGGTAATGAGAAGTTGTAAATAAAAGGTTATTAGTTCAAATCTTTACAGACACTTACTCTTATATATACCAATTTCAAGATTTTCAAAAAAAATGAAATCCTAAAGATCTGAATGATATAAAAGCAGCTGATATGAAGGTAGTGATATGAACCAGTTAGCATTCTTTCTAAATCAATATTCTCAAAACTCTATGTATAAAAAGGGTTTGTCATTTTTGAGTTTTCTCTTACAATGCTGTGCTTAAGCTCATTAGATCTGAGTTTCATAGTATTTGTTACAATACAAACCGAGCATTCATTCTAAATCAATATTCCCAAAATTCTATGGTTAAAAAGGCCCTGCTTAAGCTCATTAGATCTGAGTTTCATAGTATTTGCTAAAATACAAACCTAGCATTCATTCTAAATCAATATTCCCAAAATTCTATAGGTAAAAAGGGTTTCTCATTTTTAATTTTCTCTTAGTGTGCTCTGTTTCAGACCTAACTTTCATATTATTTGTTACCATACAAACCTTTGTAATCTCTTAACCTGTCAACTTACCAAAATTAGATGATGATGATGATATTGATGAAGACGATGAAGACGATGGTGATGACGATGACAAGGATGATGATGAGGATAATGATGATCCTCATCATCGTTGTTTTCATCATCACCATCATCTTTACCGTCTTCATCCTTATCATGATCATCATCATCATGATCATCGTCATCATCATCATTTTTGTCGTTGAAGGGACTTATGTATAGGATTTCATTATAAGCAATGCAACCAATACAAATTATGAAAAAATCAAAATTAGAGTGAACTCAAAAATTTTATTGCAAAATCTTTTGAAGTTAAATAAATGAAAGTTGGTCTCAATAAACTTTAATCATCATAATTTTACAGTTAAAAAGTTATCATTAAATAATTACACCATTAAATTTCTGGAGATTTTTACATATGATCGTGAGCGCTGTAGCTAAAAATTGGAAAAACCATCTAAGATCTTGATGCTGAACAACATACAGCTATTATCTTTTTTGCCCTGGTTGAAGAAAATAAAAACATGTCTATGTTTATATGAAAAGAACCCGATTCTCATTTTCAAATGCTAAAACATATTATAATAAAAATGATACGAAAGAAACACCTGAAAGAAATTCAAAGGATCGAAACACTGAAGGAATTCCAATATTGAATCAAAGCAACCAACAGTTTATTTGATTAATAGTAATGCAATAAACAATTTGTAACATAGCATGGTTCAATACTGGAACCAGCAATGGAGAAAATCCACAATTTGAAATAATAAATCGTAAATGGAGGACCTGTTCTCCTCCAAATTTAAAATAAACCGGACAGCAATGGAGAAAATCCACAATTTGAAGTAATAAATAGTAAATGGAGGACCTGTTCTCCTCCAAATTTAAAATAAATCGGACAAAATCCACAATTTGAAGTAATAAATCGTAAATGGAGGACCTGTTCTCCTCCAAATTTAAAATAAATCGGACAGATAAAAGAAAAGTATCTGGCTATCTGTAAAAAAAACAAAAACTGTAATGAAATCTGTCATTGCATGAAAGCATAGAGCATCAAAGCTTCTCTTCAATTTCCCATGCCGAGAGGATAAAACTTAAAAGGACTATTTCCAATGAACTTCTCCTCGATCTTGTTTTCTGCAATTTTTATGAACTATGCAGGAATTGTAACGCTCAGACGCTCCGATTTAACATGTCTCGATATCGTTCGAAGGAATCCTGTTTCTGCAAATACATTTGAGTGCGAAACCTTCTGATAAAAGCGTCCGCCAAAATGTCGATCTCGTCCTCCAGCTGAATCACGTCCGAGCATGTAGATATTCGCCCGTCTGCAACAGAAACAGAATTTCTAGGGTTTTCAGCAGGTGTTTCTGATTCAAAAAGCGCGTGGGATAGATAATCCAGTTCGTGCTCGCAGTGTTGCAATAATTCACAAGGCATCTCATCGGCGGCGGTAGCATGATACACCGTCAATGCCATGTTGTTGCTGGAATAATTTTGGCATTCTTCATGTCCAAACAGGGAATTCACCTTATGAGAGATTGCACCGAATATCTTCTTGTTCTTGATAAGGCCAAGAACAGCAACCTTGGTCTTCAATGTGTGGGCTGCTTTGCCCTTTAAAGCATCTGATTTTGATTTCAGCACTCCGCTCAGGACCGACCAGACTTGCTTCACCACCGAAGGCGCCCCTCCTATCTTCATATTTTCTCCTGAATTTTACAATACAGTGCAGTGGCGCAGGATCTAAAACTCTAAAGAGGCAAACTATGGCTGACTGACCTACCTTGGAGTTCGCTCGCTATTTATCAATGTTTTGCGCTGGAATAAAATACTTAAAGAACAGAATTCCGACCTTTGAGTAGACCGCAAGAATTCATCATCCCATAAAGAAGAACACGTGATAAAGAAAAATCATAAAATAAGGCGAGTAAAGTCGGCCGATCTCCGTGCCTACTGTTGCACGAAAAATGGACAATTCAGTACAGGCTGTACACTGCCATAAAGGAACAAAGTGGGCGGCTAGAGTTTGCTTCACTGCCTAAGAAATTCTTCTTTCTGCACCAACAGGAATATCAACACGGACTTGTGCAGGACCGTTCTTGATTTTTTTTTCTTTGTTCAATGTCAGCCCTACCTTTTTTAGCTACAGCTATGAAGCTTCGTAATTTAATTTCAGCGGGCTGCCTCCATGAATTCCTACTGATTATTTCAATTTAAAGTTCCCATGCGTGCAGTTTTTCTTTTCCTGCAAAACGATCGATCGATATTCTATTCTTGACCACTTTAGCTTCTTTTATATTTTGAAAGGCATTCTAATGGTGACAGACAGATTGATTGGGAAGGTGAAAGGGGCCGCCGACAAGGTAAGTTCCCAAAGTAAACTCAACTTTCTGTGAGTGCGATTACATCCATTATAGCCATGAAATGCAAGCATTTCGCTGTTTATCTTAAACCCCAGATTACCAACAAAAACCCCAAATTACCAACAACAGAGAGGGGTCCCCAAAAAAACTTTGAGAAGGGTCCCAAAAAAATTTTGGGATGTATTTTTTTAATTTTTATTTATTTTTTAAAATAATACAAGTTACTTTATATTATGTGATGTGACAATGGGCTGTACAACGAGTCAAACAAACAGCAGCCAAAATGCTTGAAAATTCTGTTTGAAAATTGCAGTTTTTACAATTTTGTGATTTTAGTAATTACAATTTTCTTTTTTAGACTATATGACAGATTTTGAAGCTATCCAAATGATAGAAATGGTAATTTGAACAATCAAAATTGCATTTTCACTAATTATTCTGCTGCCGGAATCTGGCTATTTCAGGGGCGTTTTGGTCATCGGGTATACTGCTCCGCTTTTGAGCAGATTTCCCTGTAATAATTTTTTTATTTATGTTTTTATTTTATAATATATTTTATTTAAAAAATCTAATTGATTTCATTGCACTCATATTAATGAGGTGAGTCACGTCCACTCTTTGTAGTGCTCGACAATAAGGTGTTGTCTCACTAGCGAGCCGCGTCCACTATTTGTAGTGCTCTACAACAAGGTGTTTTCTCGCTGCTTAAATTAATATAGTATGCTTAGTTTATCTTTTGTTAATTTATGTGGAAGATATCTCTTTTTTTAGTTGAAAAAAGTAGTTCCTTGTTATTCAATTAAATCAAAGGTAACCTTGTACATCATGAGATAACTCTCTTAACCCCAATGGGTCCATCAAAACAGTAAAAGTAAAAAACATTGCAAAAACTGTACAAACAGAAATATGACAATACCCAAGATGACAAGAAAACAATCAGCACCTGGGTATCAATACATGTAAAGGTCCTCTCATAGTTGAACAATAAAATATACATCAGTCAAGATATGTCCATAAAGAACATAATAGAAGCCCAGGCACCTTATCCAAGCAGGTAAGTGACCCTCAGTATTCTACAAACTGCTCCTCAGCATAACCAGAAATAGCTCAATAAATACCATGTGATCAATAACTGAAGTAGAATGAGCAAATTCTAAAAAAGTTGGATAGAGTCTTCCCCAATAAACTCATCATCATATGATTATGTAAGCAAGAGATGACAAGGAGCCAAACACAACCCCTCCTTGGATAAGGTGTCTCTCTCGTGTTATGTTCCCTATAGACATGACTGAAATCCACCTTGGTGAATGAGGACATGAGCAATCTGGTGTTGTCACACCAAGGCCTCAAGGTTCACCATATCGAGGGTGGATTCTCCCTTTGCCCAATTTATAATCACAGAGGAGTCGCCAAAGATATGTAGGTAAGGCAACCCAATATCTTTGGTGACCCGTAATGATGCTCAAAGTGCTAAAAGTTCTACTCTTGTATTTGCGCTGCTCCCACATCCAAGCTCAATAGCCCAAAAATGGTGATCATTTAACCAAATACATATGCCCGCACCACCAATGAAATTTGTTGCAGCTCCATCAAAGAATACCATAGGAAATTTTGATACAGGCGGCTCACCAATGTCACGAACTTTGTTCCTAGACTTTAGCGAAACCTTATAAGAATTTCCCTCTTCCAGGATGATATGTAAGAGACTGTCAATATTAGGAGTCCGATCATCAAATAAATTCGGTTCCTAGCCTTCCAGATATTCTAGATGAGAAAAAAAGGCAGGTACTGATGGGTACCCCCTTGAGACCTAGTTTATGAGATTATCCAAAAGGATAGGCGCAGACCATAGATGATATCTACATTGTTATGTTTATTATACCTACCAAAGGCAACATATATATAGCAATAGTTTCTAAGTCAAACTTTATTGACTTTTAATTTCTGTTGCTTCTAATGAAAATATATTTTTATAGTTTTCCATTGGTGTCTGAAAATATGTATATTACATTAAATATTTGAAAAAATATATATAATTAAAATAAGACATTACTAATTTTTTATTGTTACATTAAATATTTGAAAAAAAAAATTATAATTAAAATAAGACATTATTGGACAAAATTAATGACAAGACTAATTTTAGTCGGTTTGAAGGTTAATTGTCAAAATTTAAAAATATATTAAAATTTAAAAAATAAATATTTTTCCACGATGTAGCAGAAAACAAGTCCTATACCGGTACTGCTCATAAATGAAAGTAATTCCGCAATAAATAAATATGATGCAGTGGGATAGGATCTACTCATAAGCTTTGAGAAAATTGATATATGTGCACATTCATCTAACTAGGGTTAGATGCATCTGTGATCTTCCAGACTCTTCCGTCTAAGGTAATCCATTATTCAGAATGACATGGGCCATGCCCCTTCTTGTCAATTTGGATCTCTAGATTTGTGTTCCTTGGTCATTCGAACGATGAAGAAGATCTGTCCAAGGATTACCAGCCCTACAGGTAACTGGTTTATCCACTAAATTTTGATTTCTCCTGCTTGCAAATACTTATGAATTATGGGAGCATTGTATTGAGTTCTAACTACATAATTATCCTATCTCTTCATGAATAATATCATGTACATACTCTAAACATCGTATGTATGTCTGAATTGCCAATATATTTTGACAGACTCCCAAAATAGATAGTAGATAGATTAGTGGTCCACTTCTAGTCTGCTAATTTTTCTTAGCAATATAACAAATATCTTGGCGCAGACGACTTTGGAATTTCTAAAATGCAGAAACAAGATCCTTCAATTGATGACCTGCAAGAAATAAATAGATTCTCATGTACACCCCAAGGACCTGCGATAAATGAATGGATGCCCCTGTAGACCCCAAAATACCTTCAATTCGCCAAATGTTATATCAATAGAATTCCATTTAGAACAGTGTTTTATACCTTCCTGATTCCTTTCTGTGTGACTTGTCCCTTTCTTGTTTATGCATCAAATTGTCTCTTGTATGTTGTGGGTGTCGGTACTTCTCATTGAAAAGGTTTATGCTTTCAGAAGATAGCTGTCATATGATGTAGACTTGGATTGGCAGGCATGTAACTGTATGGAGATAAACTGATGATATAATTAAAGTTTCAAGACTTGATATTGTGGGAAGAAAATAAAATGTTTAAGTGCACAACTAGAATCTCTGTCGCTACTCCTGCCAATAAAATTATAACATAATATCAATGTTGCATCGTCTTACAATTTTTTATATTGTATCTAATAATAAGGATAAAAGCCATTGATTGTTTTGTCTGAATTATTTCTCATCCCAGTTCAATAATGCAGATTATTTGAGGAAGAAATAAATTACATTAGAATTTTGAGAAATGATAAACTAATCAAGTGTCTAGAATTTTATGGTAGAGGAGCAAGTATTAGCATTACTGTCTTTCGTTGTTGTCACTGTTCGTTATAATTCCTTAATCCATCTGATTTGAATGCCAAATCGAATCAACTTTTCTTCTGACTTCACCTCTTGTATTGCGCATTCATGGCTTCTTGGGGTTTTTGGTCACCGGGAGTGCCTGGACGCAAATAAGTTTACAGAGATTCTTGAATCGCCTCATTTCAATTGAAACTAAAAATGTAATTGAATTTATTCTTCAATATAAATTCTATCCATTTGATTCAACTACACAAGAGGAATGCATATGTCAATAGGTTGCACTCGGTTGTTTCTAGGATAATGTCGGAATTATTGCTCCACCAAGAAGGTTTAAGGCGGAGGAGGATGCTTTGAACTCAATTTTATCCATACTTTTTCCATTTTCTGAATATTGCTTATAGACTACATGATTTTAAAGCCAGTTTCTATATCAGTTTTATTATTGCATTCATGTAAACTTCAAATAGAGGGAAGATTACATCAAAATGTCATATTTTAAGGTCGAGAAAAGATAAGTAAACAAAGATGCCAGAATTATAATAAAACACACAATTTTCTAAAACCTTTTAGCTCATGCTTGGCTTGTATTTAGCTTGAATTTGAATTGATATCTTGTATTAATGTTGATACTTTCATTGCAATCAAGTAAACTTCAAACATAGGTAGATTACATCACAAAGTCATATGTATGGGGTTGGAAAACAGAAATAAGGGAAGGCTAGAAAAGGAGATTAAGGAAAATAAGTTGAGAACAAAGATGCCAAAAATATAATAAAACACAAAATTTTCTGAAACCTTTCAGTTGCTTAGCTTGTATATAGTTTGAATTTGAAATTGTAATCTCTAAGCCAAAATCTCTAAAAAAAAATGCAATTGAGTCATTCCCAATTGAAATCAAAACAAAAGAACTTACATGCCAAGAAGACTTCTTGTTTCCTCCCTCTCTCACTCGTTGTCTAAATCCTTTCAACCTTATGTATTTGCAGGTATAGTTATATGCAGCAACATGAATGCATAACACCTATATTGCATGCATGATTTTAAGTAAGTGTTGGTTCATTTGGTTTCTACAGTATTATAATACAAAATTAAGTATCTAACTTTGGGCACAAGACAAATAATTCACAAAACAAGCTAGAAGTTTTAACAAATATGTCAAATATCAAAATCGTTCACATAATATTTACCATATTCAAATGGAATTACGAGTGCTTAAACATCAATGAAATAAAGTGAAACTCACACCATTTTCCTCCAACAAATCATCAATAGTAAAACTCACAAATCTCATGTGAATTGTCTCGTCTACATGATCTCACACCATTGCCTTGGATTGTAACTATAAACATATTGAATTAGTGGAATACTGTATGCATTGTGATCCTCCCCATCCATAAGGTCCATTGTTTGGCACAATGGCATGCCGATACAGGAATGTTAGCACCTTAGACTAAATATAGAGGGACTAAATAGTGCTCAATGTTAATGCAATAAACCCTCATGCTGCAAAGTTAAGGTTTCCCAAACAGAAATATGAGTTGCATTCCCTCAGTTGGGATTTTGATTAAGCCACATTTTGGATGCATGTTTCCTATAAATCCTTCCAGAGGTGATAGAAGAAAGAAATATGAGTCGTTCCTCGCCACCGCATTTATATTCAGAGATTTAAGAAACATGTTTTGCAGTAGGTTCAGTAAAGATCGCTTGAGTAAATGGTTTTCTAGGTGTACCTTGAGTCTCTACCAGCGAGTGAAATCCAAGTCCCATGCACAAACCACAACCATTCTAGCAAATTTGGTCTCAATTTGTACTCCACATGTGTCATGTCACTTTGTAGACACGAGACAATTTGTACTTTAACTAACTTTGAATTAAATATCAAGCCGGGTAACCTACTAAAGGAAAACATACCATTTGCATTTCTCAATTTGAAAATTGAATGCAATGATAATTGTGAAGCAAACAACCCATCTAGGGATCAAATTTGGAGGCTAGGGTCACATTTCAGTTTGAAGGGTTGTGAGAAATTGAACCCTTCAATGTTGACGTGTAAAAATAAATCATTCTTTTCATTTGAAAATGTAAGTGTACAACAAGATTTCATTATATTTATTAAAAATAATGTATAGAAAAAATGACAATAAGAAGAAATCTCAAGTGATTGAACATTTACAAGGAATTAGTGAGGTAAACCAAGTATATGATGATTTATCATGTCCAAATTCTTTTTATGGGGAATTACTCAAGAGTTATTATAGAGGAGGAGAGACTAAAAAAGTAATAAATGTTGAGAATGAAGAACATGTAATGATGATGCAAGATGAGATTGGGAAAAAGCCCATTTATAAAGATATTGGTGCACTTGTTTTGTCAATGTGAACATAGCAATAATCATTAGGAGTATTGGTTTTTTGTATTGCATTGTTCTTTGGCCTATTTATTTTGTGAAGGGAAATGTTTGTTTCCTATCATGCGGAAGTGATTAGAGTAGATGAGAACCACTCGCGACCTTATCTGAACGCATAATACGAAATTGGGGATGAAAGTAGCCTCATGGGGTGTTAAAGCTTATTTGTGTCTAGAATTGTTTTGAGAAGATATCCACTACTAGAAGTGCTATCTTACAAGGCCAAAAGAGATCAGGAATCAGATTCCTAACATTAATAACAAAAACTAAAAAGCTAATTTTTGTCCAGTGTGCCAACGTATCCACCTAAAACTAGTGTACTTCTTACATTGTACATCCCTCAGAGATTTAAAATTGTTGATCCTTGCTGTGACCATTTAATCATTACCATAGCCAATGGTTTAAATAAACAACATAAAAGTAAACAAATTAGAAGAATAACTTTTTTCATGACATTTTGCCTTACCTTTTTTGAAATGAACATTTCTACATGCTATTAAAATCATTGTATTATCATCTTTCCAACTAAAAACATAAGTTTTTTCCAATCCACATTTCCATTAACAACAAAAAAAGTTACAAATACCATCACAAAGCTAATTGACATGTTTTTCCATATGGAAACATTTCGTGAGTAACTAACCATTCAATTTCAAACTCCACCTAATCCCTAAGCATCGTCTTCACCATAATAAACCTATGTATTGGAACACTTGAAAATTTATCCTTGGGTCTACTAGCATCTAGATGTCAAATGAGAAGGATTCATAGGGATTCCCATTTCTCTTTTCAAAACTCGGTGCATATAATTATTATTCAAATACATTGTAAAAGTATCCTTCAAACTTCAATGCGAATCTTACTAGTATTTGGATATCACACAAGAAGAAGTTTGAGAGAGCTTCCACAATTATATTTTCAAAATTCCATCTTATATTTATGTGAAAAGGTTAGAAAAAAAACAAGGACTATTATATACTGTAATCTCTTTGTGAGCCTTACATGATTCAAAAATGTCACTTTTACAAAAAGCATATTTACAATCTCTTCTCTTAAATTATGGGTTGATAGGTTTAAGGAGTGGTATCCAAGGTAATCGTAGACTCTCCATTTGATATGTTTACATTACGAGCCTTTATCAAGGTTCATCATCAAGATAATGAGTCGAGTTGAGTAACATATAAATATTAATTAATATATTTTTAACAACACATTTCAAGAGAAAACTAGGAAATTGATAATGTTGACTATATAACTAAGACCAAACCCAAACCCTAAAAATGTTAAGCTAGATAATAAGGAAGTCTAAGTTGTGATTAAAACAAACACCCTAAATTGCTACAATGGTTCTGAACTTAGAATAAAATAAAAATCTAAATTAAATTTATTAATATTAAATACTTTTTCTTAATGAATAAATTGTGAATTACTTAACATATTTTTTATAAACTATAGAACTTTAAGATTAATCTACAACATAATCTTGTACTCCTATCTAATATTTTTATAAAAAACTTTAACCTAGATTTCATTAAAGAACATTGCAATAATTGAAGAGGGGCATCTTTTTTAACAATGTAAATCCGGTTAAATATTGTAAAAAAATGTTTTTATTTTAGCAATTCATCTTTTTGTCTATCATAATTTATATAAGTTTTGGTCCATTTGGGATGTACACAAACTTATTGGAAATTGGAAATGAAAAGAAAATCATTTCTAAGCAATAAGTGCGTACCCTAAAGGAATAGTCATTGAGACTAGTCACAATAGTAAGAGGGAGATATACCCCTCTAGGTGAAATGCACCATGAAAGACATGTTATCTTACTTATATAATAACAAACTCTTCTCTCCCTATATATTGCTTTCAGTGCATGTAGTTTCTAAAATGTAATGAATTTGAGTTGGAATGCCGGTAGTTCCTATAATGGTTCAATATATCTATTCATGGACAAATCTATATATCCATGACATATGAAAGAGTAGGTGAGTAGGTAAACTGTACTAAGGGAGGGAAAACAAAGCAAGAACCAAATTCAATACAAATTGAAATGGTTTACATCCAATGCATACAATGTACATTCTTATCCATGTGGCCTCCCTAATGTAGGGGTTATCCTCATAAAAGTAAATACCTTTTATACCCTTAATTATATAAATCCTAGAAATTGGACCAAAAAAAAAAATAATACAAGTCTCTCCACTATGACCTCTTATCGTAGCTATTTTACGGAAACACTTCAAATTCTCCAACAAATATCAAGTATTTAAAACTTAAATTTTTTTTTTTGTTCTATTACCATTTATGGATTTTGGATGCACATCAACTAATTGCAAATCAGAAATAAAAAGAAAAGCATTGCCACCACGTAAATGTTTTAGGAGCAAAAACTATTTATTCAACCTCCCAGAGACCACAAGAGATGACTATAATACACACTCAATTATTGTGTGGAAACCTATAATTAACATTTCTATGGCCCTCACACAATTCACATTGGCAACTGTAGAGGCATCTTCCACCATTCATGTCATGGAGCAAGATCTCATACAAATTTGCAAACATGCGTGTGGATACAACATTATTATTATTTTAGCTAATGCAATTCCATACATATATAAAGCAGTCTCTACTCTCGTGGTCCCTAGAGCATATGGTTTATTGAACTTAGATAAGGGAAAACTTTGTTGCCCCCGTGAAAATTTTGGTCGTTAGGTCATTGATAAAATAAGGCATTAGAATTTGGAAGGACCTTTGAATGGAGGATTGATTGCGCTCGATGGTGGCTCTATTGGTCTAGTGCAATTGGGCCTAAATAAAAGATAAACCCCAGAATGTAATATCTAATGCTTGGGCCTACCTAAAAGATAAACCCCATAATGTAATATCTAATGCCTTTAGGAAACAACTTCCTTTATCAACCCTAAATTCAACGGCTATTTTAGAATTGAATCATGTCCTCCCCAGATGCTGAATTCGAAGTGATCAAACAAAAGCCCCAATTTTAGGTGGATTATGGATAGTCCCTCCAATCTATATCGAGTTTATCACCCTTATTCGAAATGTTAAGTATTTATTAGTCCACTATAAGGAAAAAATTAAAATGTTTGAACAAATATCACTACAAGTTGGGTGTCTAGTGTCTACCATAGTCAACAAGTAAGACGAATCATAAACACATGTTTGGGAGTTTGCCACATCGAGGATGTTGAAATCATTTTTTTGCTAACTCACTCCACTCCCAGTCCCTCATTCATAAATGCGTGTCGAGGGGATTCCCTTGTTTAGATATATCGGTAGATAATATTTGCTAGGCTGACAAGAAAATGGAGGGTCGGAGTCTACAACATTTACAATGTTGGTTGTAGAATATTTTATCCTTTCAACCTTTGGATTTCATTAAGAAAATTGGAATAATTCAAACACTTGTATTCAAATATATTTCTTTCAACCTAATGTTTACCAGTCACCACAGATAAAGAACATTGACAGATTTGGAACTCAAATACCAGGATCTTTCTGCTTCCTCCTCTGCCCAAACGAAGTAGTGGTCCCATCCTATGAAAAGTATACATTATTTTGGTTTTGATTTCATTTATATAATGGATTTCTTAAGGTTACATCTATTGACTATTCGAGACATAGTTTAGAGGCCGCATAGTCGCATAATACATTAAAAATTTCAAATTAAAAATTGTAAAGGGAATCAAGCTTTATTAAAAATATATATAGATCATAAAATCAACAAGTTTTTAACGTGGAGATCCTATGATTTATGAATAAAACAAAACAAAAATAATACTAAAACTAATACAAAAAATACTGCAGCGTTATGTACAGTCCTGAACAACACTATGTGCAACTTTTAAGGGCATTTTATACAGTTTAAAAAGTTGTTTCTACCAGTGATATTGGAAGGAGAAATCAAATTCTTGTGCATGCTATAACAAATCCTATGAATAGTCATATCCTATGACAGCATCAACTTCAAACTAAGGAAAGTTACATTAAAATCAAATTGAATGTGTAAGGAATATGTTATCTGCAAGAAAAATAACAATTTTTACAGTAGTTCTATTAAAACAAAACTAGACCAGTAAATCAATAAACGAAATACAAAACTTTGTAATATTAATGAAAATACTCCACAAGAAGCATTTCCTGGGAATGTAAACAACTATATATATACAAACAAGTTTCCAGAAACCTCATTAACCATGAAGTTTTTTACAATCTACTCTCTATGGCGATTGAACCACATAAACTGAATCTCTAAAAGCATCTATGAAGCCGGCCAGCGTCTATTGATCTACATCCATATATTTATACACATAATGTTACTAGAACCGAATCCAAAATCTATGGGTTGTCCCAACAGATTCCCCAAATTTGAAAAACCGGATGCCATAAAATATGGGAAAATCCGTTTGATTGGTCAAGTATTCGGTTTCTAATTCCTTTTTCAAAAAAGAGCGAGCAGTCAAAATCCGGGTCAAAATCCAGGCTACTTTTTAGCTTAGGGGTGTCTTAACCATACCCTGCCACCAACTGTTCTACATCTCATTGATGTTCAATTTGGATATATTGCTCACTATGGAGTGTAACTTTTGAAAGAACAGAGATGGAAGGTAGTAGATTGAGAAAGAGTAGAGCTGGAAAATAGTAGATTTCAAAAGAAGAGAGATTTTTATGTACTTCCCGGTTTAATCATACCCTCGAATTGGTCGGTTGAGTGAACAAGAGACATCTGGGGGCACAGTGAGTCTCTCTGTTGTGGTTGATGCGATCTAGACTCAAAAAAATCGGCTAAGTGTTTAATATCCCTTCTATTTGCAAGCTGACGAAACAAGCAACTGGGTAATTGTCTATGTATCACTGGATCATGTACCCAACCATGTATGTAACACTGCATCCATGTATGCAACTGGGTAATTGTCTATTTACTAATTTTGCAACCGTTTACTAAATATATGACAGATCAACGGCATAATCACATATATTTAGCTTGTTCAAGCCTTCTTGCACACCCTTCGAACAAACCATCGCAGTTCATTTCACATTTTTTATAGGCCACCTTTGCACTCTCCAATTTACACGGATAATTGCTCCAAAAATCAGTGTGATATTTTTATAAACCCTGTATTTTGGAACGTAGTGCTTGTTTGACCTCAGGAGGGAAAAGTGATGATCTTTATATATTTAATGCATCTCATACACGTAAGATTTTTGTGTGAATATTGCATTCAAATCCATAAATATGATTCCTTGCAAATTGAGCACATATACATCGATGGGATTTCATCTAGCCTTGCGCAAAATTGGTGATTTCCTTTCTGCTTATAGTGTCTGAAGTCTGTCTTCTGTCCTCCATTCTTCTTTGGTTTCTATTTCTTTTCCTTGAGTTTGCTTATCCTTCCTTATCCTCTCCATCTTTTCCAACGTCTTGGTATATGACCAGGCTCTGTCTCTTGTAGATGTTTTCTTGAAGCCATTTTTAATGCGTCTATGGCTAGCTATATCCAAGTAAAAAACAATAGTAGCTATCTCGTGTGAATCATGTATTCTAAACCTTTCATCTATAAAATTAAATAGAGGGCATATTGCTTAAAAAAATATCAAAGAATATCCACTCCAAGGCGGAGCTACACAAATTTTGTTTAACTAAGTTTGAGGTTGATAATTGTCACGCTTTAACGTTATCATTGAGCTGGCTTCAACACTTTTCAATTCCATTTACATAGCTTTCATGAAATAATCCTTTGCAAATAAGTCGTCAACTAATTATTATTTAGTGGCATAATATTTCGAGATCGCAGGCCAGTTTCTAGATTTATCAAAAATATCCTCTATATTTGTGGTCAAACCATATATTCCAATACTTACATGTACAGTCTCGTGTGCAACAACCATAACATTTCACATCACCGGAAAGGGAGGCAACATGGCACTCCACCCGTGGGTATGTACGTGGCCATGATAATGAAGTGTCAATGGCATTAAAACCACCTTTAAAATTAAAAACTATATATTTGTAAGTAAAGAGTTGTAAATGTATGTCCACGGGCGGTAGGTCCGTTTCAAATTGTTTTAGCCTTTTTATTCCTTAGCTTCAATCTTATATATAATGAAATATTCATATTTGCGTTCAACGTGACAAAGCCACCAAGAGCTTTATACACATGTATCTCAAATTTATCTACATGTAACATGCCATGGTTCAATAACAGAACCAAGAATGTAAATATATACACACACCTACGCCTCGTTCTAACATCTCTCGATATCGTTGAAAAGAATTTTGTTTCTGCAAAACCATTTGGCTGCGAAACCTTCTAATGAAATCCTCCGCCAAACTGTCGATCTGGTCCTCCATAGAGCAAGTAGACAATCGCGGTCCCAGCTCTGTAACAGCTGAAACAGAATTTCTACGGAACTTATCACACGGCGTCTCTGACTCAAGAAGTGCGTGGGGTATCTGTTCAACTACTTCAGTAAAAGATATAATCTCATCGTCGTCGTCTGGCGTGATGTCTATATATTTCCTTTGGCTCTCTTGATGTCTAAATACGGATTTCATTTTACTGAATATCTTCTTGTTCTTGTTCTTGATGACACCAAGAACAAGAACTTTGGTCTTCATTGCATCTGTTCCTCTTGATTTGAGGACTAACCACACCTGCTTCACCGCAGCAGAAGGCGCCCTAATTCCTATAATCTTCATATTTTCTCCTATAATTTACAATTCAGCCCAGTGGCGCAGTATATAAAGACCAGTACAGGCAGATCAGATGATTTAGGTGTATGGCTGATAGACCTAATGGATGGGTCTTTTGTAGCAACAGAAAAAACAGTTGATTGCTCTGTTACAAAACAATGGTCCTCCCCTCCCCGCCTCTGTATATATATCAACAATTTCGTCATCCACCCAAACAATTTACTCATGCAATCGTCATCCACCTAAAAAGCATAATACACGTCACATAAACGTGAAGTAAATTAACTAAAAAGAGAGAGGAAAGTTGGTTTGTCTATTCTGTATCAAAAAAACTGGACATGTGAGTACCAAAAGAGAACAACGTGGGGTCCGGGTGAGCATCATAGCTTCAGAAAAACGTGTTCTTCTTTACAAACTAAATCCTGCCTCGTGCATTAAACAAATTTTTTTCTTTCTACTTTTTTATAGTTAAAAACTTTATATATATGTTTATGTTTTTGCTTTCTCCTTTTTGCTTTTAGTTTTACTTATTTGTGTTGTCAAATTATAGAGTGCCTTTTTGCTCAAGCTATGAAATTTCGTGCTTCCTTGATTTTGTGTTTCAGTTCAATGTTCTGACCATTATTTTCTTATAATTTATAAGAATCATAATCGTTCTACTTGAGCTGGCTTTTATTTTAAATCCAAATATTAAGGTTGAGATCGATTCGATCACGATTTGATCATTCGGAATAAAGTATATATTCGTTAAGCTTGTTTTCTTTCCTTAAATCCATCTGGGACTCGTCCACTCACACCTAATAACATATGAATAGATTCATGAATATGGATTTGGTAATATATCTCAATTAAAAAGTATAAAACATGATTAAATTTAATCAATATTACCAATTCCAAAACGTTAAACCAATTAATTATGATAGCAAATTATAAATATATGCTCAAGCTCTCTAGCATGCAGTGCATCACTATGTGATCTTGATGAAAATGTATCAATGCTCTTAAATACTTTTCCCTTTCAAATAACAACACTTAATAAATTTGAACTCATTGAGAAACTACTAAGAAAGTCATAACCTTGAGGTTGTAAAGATCAAAATAAACCAAATTGCCCCCAAAGAGAAATCATTATGACATCAATGTACGAAGAAAGTCTAAGAATTTCAATATCCAATATGTCATTGGCATTTCAACTTTGATGGGTTTGATAGGAGTTGAGGATCGAATACAATAATGTTATAATTCTATAAATGGAACAATGTCTACGAGAATAAGAAAGAAGAGCTAAAGGTAGCTAAATATTATATAAAGTCTTAACATAAAAGGCAAGTGTAAAAATTGTAATAGTGAGTTAAAAAAAGAGCTGAAAGTTTAGCTTAGAATTATCTAAAATCTTAACATAAGAGGAAAGTGTAAACTTTTTAATATTAGCTATAAAAAATAATTGTAATAAAACTATAAATTATGATAGTGATGTAATGTTCCAAGAAAGTACAATATATTACTATTATAATCTATAGTCAAATTGTTAGTTTTGAAATTTGTGTAAACATTTAAAGCACGAAAAATGTAAACAACATATTGTCATTAATGTAACAACTACGCGTTAAGATAAACAATATACTATTATTAATGTAATACACATTGCCAACTATTCACAAACAATAACAAATATCGTTATTATAATTTACCTACTAGGATTTCAAATTATAGAAAACAACATTTTTCTTCTAACACACAAAAATAACTTTTCTATTAATAAAAATAATCCTCCAAAAACAACTCATATGCTTGCCCCACTTCAAACAGAAACATTAGCAGATCCATTAAGAAAAACAATTTTATCCAAATTATACAATCCATCAGAGCTTTCCAAAACAAAAAAACCAAACGTATCTAAAGAAAACCATAAGGTCACCATCAAACGAAACCAAAACCCTTTCAAAACAAACTCAAAACATCTTTAGAAATGAACAAAACTAAAACAACTAGATTTAGAAAAAATCCAAACTTCTATACATAAGGTCACCATCAAACCAAACCAAACCAAAACCCTTTCAAAACAAACACAAAACATCTTTAGAAATGAACAAACTGAAACAACTAGAGTTAAAAAAAATCCAAACTTCTATCTCTATACAGTTTCTCTAAAAAAAAATACCAAACCCTGATTTTTTTCTAGGACCCATATGAGCTTCCATATTAAAATTTATGTAAATATGTTGAAATAATAAAAAGTAAAAACCCTTCATCAAGGTATCCATCCAATATCGTAAAACAAGAAATTTAAACCGCTTTACCGAGTTTATGTTGAAATAATAAAAAGTAAAAACCCTTCATCAAGGTATCCATCCAATATCGTAAAACAAGAAATTTAAACCGCTTTACCGAGTTTATTTATCTTATAAATATCTGCACGTTAATGAATTATATAACGTGTTTTTTTTTCAACCAATTCCCATATTGAATATATAGCAACTATTGGGGCAAAAATTAACTATTAATTAAATTTATTAGAAAAATTATATTTTTATTTTAACAACATTAATCATTAGTCAAATTGTAAATGTATTTAACATATATGGGTGTCTGTAAGAAGAAGTTGAGGGTCTCTTTTGGCACATTAGATGCAATACAAAACTGAAAAAACAGACATCCATTAACTTACATGGATATTTTGAGACACTTACAGAATGAATCTTGGGATGAGTAAAAAACAAGAAATGTAGGAAATTGAATGAACTTTCCAAATATATATTTTTTTTCTATTGAAAATGCTGTTAACTATCTAAAGTTAGATATTTTTTAACGAGCACTTTTTATTTTTGGGACAAATTATAAGGTATATGTTTTTGTGGGTGTAACGTTTAAGTGTCTAAATGATGGAATAAACTTACCAAAATCGGTATATATATAGGGAACATATAGGACTAGTGCACGGCTATTTTTCCAATAATAAAAATAATATTTTTAAATTTTTTTTTAATTATCTAAGAGGTCAAACCTTGAAAACAATACGTCAATTATGGGTGCAGTGTTTGAATGTATTAATGCAGTTATTTGGAAATGATTTTTTTATAGCATGTAGAGGTTGGTGTTCTTTAGTGCACCATACAATTTTTTTTTTAAATGGTTGAGAAACGAAAGAGATATGGACAAAACACTAAGAGTGTGTTTTTTGAGTTGAGGAGTGATGACAGAAGATAAATAAGAAAAAAATAGAAAAAATTATGTATTCTTGTTAAAATTTACATATTTAGAATATGCAAAAAAACCATATATGTTTCTAAAATCTCATAAAAAAAGGAGGTGTGTAGCATAATCAGACAAACTGCTAAACATGAGCATATTGAAAATTTGGATATAATGTTGAATTAGTCATGGTTTAT
>LPNX011090751.1:0-11877 GCA_001517045.1 Pseudotsuga menziesii | reverse complement strand
TCTAAGGTTCGACATGGTACGACAGGATGGGAAGATTACTGATGACTCTAGGTTTTACTGAGAGTAAAGTGGACTCCAACCTTTGCTTCAAGGTTGAAGGAGGAAGACCAGTAATGTTCCTGTTATGTGTCGATGCACTACTGTTCTAGGTATGGAGGTGTGGCAGAGTACAGATGGGATCTTCCTTGGACAAGGGAAGTATGCAGTAGAGATCCTGAAGAGATTTAGGATGATGGACTGCAAGGCTTTGGCTACACCTATGGCATCGAACCTGAAGCTATTGAGTGATGCTTCTTCAGTGTCGGTTGATGCTACGATGTATCGTCAGATGATTGGGTCATTGATGTACCTGACGAACACGAGACCATACATTTGCTTTGCTGTGAACACCTTGAGCCAGTACTTGACAGATCTGAGAAGTGTTCACTTGACAGCTGCAAAGCATATTCTGAGGTACCTGAAGGGTACAATTGATTATGGGCTCAAGTATGATGCGAATCAGAAGATTAACCTGGAGGGTTATGTTGATTTAGATTGGGCAGGCAGTGCCATCGACAGGAAGAGTACTTCAGGATGTTGCTTCAGCATGGGATCAGGTGTGACCTCTTGGTTTAGCAGGAAGCAATCCTATGTGGCACTGAGTACAGCTGAAGCAGAGTACGTCGCAGCTTGTTTAGCTAGTTGTGAGGCAGTATGGCTGCGGAAGCTATTGTCTGATATATTTGATCTCGAGTTGGATGCTACTTGTATACATTGTGACAACCAGAGTTGCGTGAAGTTGTCAGAGAATCCAGTGTTTCATGACAGGTCAAAGCATATCGAGATCAAGTATCACTATATCAAGGATATGGTGCAGAGAGGAACAGTGAAGCTCCTATATGTTGCGACGGAGGAACAGATAGCTGATGTATTGACGAAGCCATTGGCTAGGATGAATTTTGAGTACTTCAGAGAGAAACTTGGTGTTCTACAGATCGAGG
This sequence comes from Pseudotsuga menziesii, assembly GCA_001517045.1. NCBI lineage: Eukaryota > Viridiplantae > Streptophyta > Pinopsida > Pinales > Pinaceae > Pseudotsuga > Pseudotsuga menziesii. The sequence goes on along the minus strand of LPNX011090751.1, from coordinate 10,897 downwards.
CTTCCTCCCAGAGAAAGTGATGAGACCCATAGCCATTCTGACATGGTGAGAGGATTGGTTCCTTCCATGGTCAGATGTAAGGGCTGAGCCATTCTGTCATGGTGAGAGGAGTGGTTCCTTCCATGTCAGATATGAGTGCTAAGATCCATAGCCATTCTGACGAGTAGGTCAGATGTAAGGGCTGAGCCATTCTGTCATGGTGAGAGGATTTGGTTCCTTCCATGTCAGATATGAGTGCTAGAGATCCAAAGCCATTCTGACGAGAAGGCCAGATGTAAGGGCTGAGCCATTCTGTCATGGTGAAAGGATTTGGTTCCTTCCATGTCAGATATGAGTGCTGACTGCCATTCTAGGAATGGAGGCACCTGGTCAGTTACCAGGATCACTCAGTGTAGGACTGAGTAGCCATTCTGATGTGATAGAGGGATGTGTTCCCACTTGATCAGATGTAAGGGCTGAACCATTCTGTTCATGGCTAAAGGATTAAGTTCCTTCCATGTCAAATGTGAGTGTTGGCCATTTCGATGAGCAGGTCAGATGTAAGGACAATTACCATTCTCTAGGAGAATGGAGGCGCCTGGTCAGTTACCAAGTAGCTCAGTCGAGGACTGGGGGCCATTCTGATATGATTGTTGGGATGTGTTCCCTCATGATCAGATATGAGTGCATGCCCTTCCATCATTGTGAGAAGGATTTGTTCCCGCCTGGATGGATGTAAGTGCTGAGCCTTTCCATAGATGATAGTAGGTGTTTCCTATCATGCTGGTGGATGTGAGTGCTGTGCCTTTTCACAGATGATAGTAGGTGTGTCCTATCATGCTGGTGACTGTAAGTGCAGTGCCATTTCATAGATGGTAGTAGGTGTGTCCTACCATGCTGGTGATTGTAAGTGCAGAGCCTTTTCACAGATGGTAGTAGGTGTGTCCTACCATGCTGGTGATTATAAGTGTTGAGCCTTTCCACAGATGGTAGTAGGTGTCTCCTACCATGCTGGTGGATGTGAGCTCTGTGCCTTTCCACAGATGATAGTAGGTGTGTCCTATCATGCTGGTGGTTGTAAGTGCTGAGCCATTTCACAAATGATAGTAGGTGTGTCCTATCATGCTGGTGAATGTGAGTGCTGGGCCTTTCTGATGTGATTATAGGATTGGTTCTTATATGATCAGATGTGAGTGCTGGGTGTGCCTTTCTGACGAGTAGGTCAGATGTAAGTGCTGGGCGAAGACCTACATGAGGGTAGGCCTACAACCAGCATGAAAAAGGGCTGGCTCTGTAGAAATTCCTGTGACGAGAAGAATCAAGAGATAGCACCAGTGTTGATCTAGATCGAGTGCTGATCCAGATCCAGTAATGATGATCCAGCAGTAATGATCCAGATCGAGTGATGATCCAGATCCAGATCCAGTGATGATGTTTGATGATGATCCAGATCCAGTGATGATGTTTGATGATGATCCAGATCCGAAGATGACTTGAAGACAAAGATGACTTGAAGACGAAGATGAGATGATCCAGCTAATACAGAGAAGAAGACCAGTGATGAAAATTGTGTCGAAAGAATACCTTCCTAGTTAAGAGGGAGTGTTGATTCATATGTAACTTCGGAATGTATTCTTCTATGTATCTTATGTATTGTAACCCGATGTTTATTCCAGGATGTTTCTATTATGTATTTGAGTCATGTGATCATGCCCCGATGTTTCGATTGGGAAGATTAATAATGTAAACAAGTCATATCAAGTCATTAGGTAAGTCCCCACAGTTTCGGGGCACTTGAGTTATTATACACTAATTAAGGTGTAGGCTCGAGTAGTAATTATTAGGTTGAGCCTACGTGTGAAAAGGCAATTCAAGTGAACGGATGAATATAAATAGAGAGTGAGAGTCTCTCTATTTATCACTTGTGAAATACATCACTTGCTCTCCCAAGTGTGGCACACTACTGGAGAAGGAAATTTTGGGACTAGACAGAAGACAGAAGACTACTGCTGTTTTGGGAGATCTCTTACTGTTTTGGTGTTGATTGTATCTTAGAGGAAGTTGCGTGGTTTTCTCCTTTATGGTTTCCCCGAGGAAAACTCTTTGTGTCTCTTGTCTCTTGTGATGTGCTTGTTATTCTCTCAGTGAAAAGATCCTAAGATCATAATGCTAGCTTAAATGTGAGGAAAAACTAACACCCCCTAGCTCAAGAGTATGTAGACACAATTGCTCAAGATATTTACCAAGCTTATGGAATTTCCCATTGAGGAGCACCATAGAGCATCTCTACCATTGTTTTTCTTGGAATTGAGGAGCTAGCAAAGGCAACATTCTTCCCAATCTTCCCCCTATATTGAGTATCTAGACACAATTGAGAAAGAAAGAAACCAAGCCCTGGGTAGTTTCCCATTGAGGAGCTAGCAAAGGAAACCATATATATCATTGATCATTGTGGTCATGGGAAACTCACGCAATTGAGCAAGAAAATCAGCAAGGAAGCGGATACCCAATGAAATCCTTGAAGAAATTAAAGAGAAGAAAAGAAGTGACATGACCAATCGAAGACTCCCTATGGACACTCAACCAATTCTGGTTGTTGGGGATGCCACAGTTCTTCCTACCAATCCACATCAAGAAAGACAAAAGCATTTGCTCGAGGGGTCTTCGGTCACCATATCAGTAGAAGAACGAGCACTGCATGGAACTGATCAAGGAGTAAAACGTAGGTGCACATCAAGGCCACATGAAACCTTTGCATATTTAATTGAATGTGGGTATACAAGTGACGAATTTAGAGAGACATTGAATGCCGAAGGTATGCTTGAAGAAGACAATTCTAACCTCCCTACCTCCATTACCAACTTCACGCCAAAGAACTCCAAAACGTATACAAATCGATGAAAGTCTCGTTGGTTCGCTTGAAGGTACGTTGTCTAAACGCAGTATTGCATATCAAGCTCAACAGATACTTGTCAACTATTTTGATTCTAAATGTGATGGAGATAAATGTAGATTATTTATATCGTTGTTAAAATCTAGGTCTATGACTGTTGTTAGGAAAAACTTAAGGATAAAGATGATAAATAGTTATGAACCAAGTTCTTATGTTGTCAGAAGTTTGGTAGATGCATTTAGTAATATTGGAAAGAAATCTCATTCAAAGGATCGCAATGCAGCTCACTGTGTGTTGTCACAATCAATCGTGAACAAAAGCACCAGGGCCCTTCGCCTTCTTAAGCCTACATCCAAACTGGTAGGATTGGATATCAAAGCACTCCGTAGGTATTGTTCGAGAAGAGAACAACTTGACTTTGGTGAAATAGATGTCTGGTCCTTCATTGGCAGGTTTCCATGCTCTAATATGAAGCTCATTGATGCGGTAAAGGGATTGGTGCAAGAGTTTTGGTGTGACAATAGTAGACCTTCATCCAGCCAAAAAGATGTACTAAAATTGAGAATGAGTTCAAGGGATCGTGAGCCCCACATTAAACATTTTCTTGACATGACACAAACATAATTATATGAGAGGTTTAGGCATGAATATAATGAACTTAACTTGGGCCAAAGATCCTTCGATAAATGCAAACCATGGTATGTTAAAATAAACACAACTTGTAACACATGTTGTTGTCGATATCACATTAAGTACACTTATTATTATGATACATATATACATATATTGCGTGTTTTACATAACACTCTTGTGCAGGAATACTCAACTACATTGCCATCGACATCATCTAGAGAGTTTATCCATAGCATCTTGTGTAGAAGGACAGAAGGTCACATATTTTTTCAAAGGCCTTGTGTAGATGGGACATGCCCAAGGTTTGGTGGAATGGAATTTTTGGACAAATGCATACATGTCACTGATGAGCATGAACTTGGGAGACATGAAGTGAACTTGCAGTCATTCAAATATGTCACGTATGATATTGGTGGAGGGAATGAAAGGAAAAAAATACAATTGATCACCTCTCAGGTTAGCAACGAGTTCCTGAATAGTATTTTTTCCTATTGATATCTATTGCTACTTCATATATCTAACAACCTATTGATCTGTACATCTTTATTGTTGATCTACCAGGTACTGGTATGCAACTTCATGGAGGAATTCTTTGAAAAGAGACAACAGTATGTAAAGCATGTACATGTGGCTCATTGGCAAGATGAGCAGTTTTGAGCGTGCAGTGATACATTTCCTATTGGACTATATTATTAGTGGTCGATTTTGCGGAAAACTACACTCTTCAACCACAAAACGAGATTCATAGTAAATATTATCACTTAGATCAGGTCAGCATAATGGTCCATATGACCTATAGACATGGGGCAGATAGTACTCAAGAGAACAGGGTTATATTGAAGGAGTATCACTTTTACATAAGTGATGACAGGTGTCATGACGTGGCTTTTGTACAACATATCTTTCAATTGTTCTACAAACACTTGGAGGATAACAATATAAAGATGGAACAACATTGGATTTGGTCTGATGGTTGTGCGGGGCAATTCAAAGATTCCCGTGTTTTCCAATGGCTATGTATTCTCCACAAGGGGCACAAGGTGCCACATATTTGGAACTATTTTGAGACCGGACACGGAAAAGGGGAACTTAATGGAGTAGGTGCATGCATCAAGACTGCATTACGTAGGCAAGAGATGAAATTCACAACTATTTCACTCATCCGAGATGCAAAGACCATTGTTGCATGGTGTTCTTCAGTGATGGGGTAGGGAGCTAGAAGGAAAGAAAACCAATCATCTCAAAAAGCACATGTACATAGATATTTTTGGGAGTTGGTCGATGTATATCAATCAAACCTATATGAGTGCAAGACCATCCAAGGAACTCATGCATTCCATTCAGTTAGGATGTCATACAATGCTATAGTTGAAATGTGGACAAGAAAACTCTCTTGTTTTTGTTATCCATGTAGCAGTGGTGAATGGGACAACTATGAATCCACAGATTGGGTTGACAGCTGTGATCGTGTATCACTCCCCATTGGCCGATAAATAAATTCAGAATTATCCCATTTGGAGGAAGGCCAGTCGATTATTTCACATGACTATGACCACATTTCAGATCTCATACAACCAGGTTCAACTATTATGTTGATCACTTTGAAATGTTTGACGACTAGTTGTGTTTAGTTAGCTGACTCCTAGGTCTGCACTTTATTTTATGCAGGGCACATATACGCAGTGGTTTCCCTGAGAGACAATGAATGGCACACTGCCTACTAGTTGGCATGTTGCTTGGATGGGAAGCAGGCCCTCATTGTATCATTAAGCGACTCCGAGGGCAATGATTTTCCAATTGGGTCAATGGTTATCAAAGGGGAATATTTGACACAGGTTTCCCATGCATGAAAAAAAAAAGGTTATGTATTTGAAGATTATAGACCAGGTCAAATTGTATTCCATTATACAAACTTAGTTATTGGCACAAACCTCCAGCTGAAAACAATGCCAAACAAGAACTTATCAAAGTCACGATACTTGTTTCCTTACTCTGAGCATAAGAGGCTAAAGGATACCATTTCTATTAGAGGTGATCTCGATGATCTAGTCGAATGACCACAAGTAGGTAGTCAGGTATGTGGTAGTCAGATATTTTGGTTTCATGGTCTCATTGATTATTTGCAGTTTGATGCATTGAGCGCTTGATATATTGATAAATTCAATAGACTTCTACAATGGATTTATTGTATTATATTGATACTTACATGACTCATGCCTTATAGCCCAAGACCATTATCTACCACTCTATCTGGGATATGTCTATTGAATTTTCCTTGTATCTCGAATTTGATCCTATAAGGACATCTCCTTGAATCCGATAATTATCTCCTTCACTCCAATAATTTGTTTCTCTTGGGTAGGGATTCAACAGGTGTCCCTAAAATCTTGTAGGAGGTCGGATTCAACGTGCGATAGAATGATAGTCATTACTCGGATCGACGAACCATTGGCTCCGTTGGATTCAAGACATCAGGATAGTGCTAGGGATACCCTCTAATATGGTTCCATGGATAAGAGACCATTTTTTTGGTCAATTATGGAAACTAGGGTTTTGCTCAATAAGTGCATGTGAAATTTTTGCACATCGGGGTCAAATTCGCATATTGCTCAACCATGAAGGTGTGGCTAGCGTTCCCACATAACACATGCCTAAAAATGCTTGCATGACCCACTGAAAACCCTTTTTGATGCACAGTTTCCATTCTATGCCCCAGGTAGGGATTCAACAGGTGTCCCTGAAAGACTGTAGGAGGTGGGATTCAACGTGCCATAGAATCATGACCATTGATTGGATCGATGAACCATTGGATCCATTGGATTCAAGACATCGGGATAGTGCTAGGGTGGCTCTCTAATCCAGTTCCATGGATAAGTGTTAGATTTTTATCATTCAAGCTAGCATTATAATATTAGGATCTTTAACTGAGAGAATAACATGCACAACAATAAAACACAAGAGACAAGAGACACAAAGAATTTTCCTTGGGAAAACCATATAGGAGAAAACCCCACAACTTCCTCAGAGATAGAATCAGCACCAAAATAGAAAAGCCCAAAACAGTAAGATGATCTCCACAACTTCTATCTCTCTCTCTCACACTGAGAGAGATTCTCCTCTCTCACTCATGCGCCCCAATGAGTGAGTGTAAGTGTTGTGAGTGTGATAAATAGAGAGGCTCACTCTCTATTTATATTCTTTCGTTCACTTGAAGTGCACTTCAACATGTCGGCCTCACTTAACAATTACTTACTAGAGCCGACGTCTCTTAGAGTGTCTAATAGCCCTAGTGCCCCACAACTTGTGGGGACTTTGCCCTCTGCTCAACAAGGAGGGTTAACCTTGACTTAGATGGTGGGGACTATTGCCCCAACTTACAATGACTCACCTAGGGTCGAATTCACTAGGATAGTCTAATAACCCTAGGGCCCCACAACTGAGGGGACTTTAACCCTTGACCAATAGGAGGGTTACCCATAATGACTTGACATGAATTTCACATTATAGAAACTTCCCGATCGAAACATTGGGGCATGACATGACTCAAATACATCCTGGAATAAACATCGGGTTACAATACATAAGAAATATGGATGAATATATTCCGAAGTTACAAATACATCAACACTCCCTCTTAACTAGGAAGGTATTCTCTCGACACAATTTATCAACACAAGTCTTCTTCTCTGTATCATCTGAATCATAGTCAATTTCTCGTCATCTTCATCTTCAAGTCATCTTCATCTTCAAGTCATCTTCAACTTCAGGTCATCATCATCTTCAAGTCATCTTCATATTCAAGTCATCTTCATCTGGATCTGGATCATCACTCGATCTGGATCATCATCACTGGATCTAGATCATCATCAAGTCTAGATCATCACTTGATCTGGATCATCACTACTAGATCATCAAGTCTAGATCATTACTTGATCTGGATCATCACTACTAGATCATCAAGTCTAGATCATCACTTGATCTGGATCATCACTACTAGATCATCAAGTCTAGATCATTACTTGATCTGGATCATCACTCGATCTGGATCATCATCACTGGATCAAGATCATCATCAAGTCTAGATCATCACTTGATCTGGATCATCACTACTAGATCATCAAGTCTAGATCATTACTTGATCTGGATCATCACTGAAGTTGGATCATCATCACATCTGGATCGTCATCAAGTCTGGATCATCACATCTAGATCACTTGATCTGGATCATCATCACAACTTGATCGTCACTTGATCTGGGTCATCATCAAGTCTAGATCAACACATCTGGATCATCATCAAGTCTGGATCATCATCACAACTGGATCATCACTTGATCTGGATCGTCATCAAGTTTGGATCATCACATCTGGATCACTTGATCTGGATCATCATCAAGTATGGATCACATGCTATCTCATAATGGTGCTATCTCGATTCTTCTCGTCATAGGAAGTTCTATAGATTCAATCCTGTAGGCCTACCCTTCATGTAGGTCTTCATCAGCGCTTATATCTGACACTTAAGTCAAAATGGACCGCCCAGCTCTTACATATGACCTCATCTTGTCAGAAAGGCATGCCCAACACTCACATCTAACCTCATCTTGTCAGAAAGGCCTAGCACTCACATCCAACCTCATATTGTTAGAAGGGCTCAACACTTATATCCGATCATGTGCAAGCACATTGCATCGGTAAGGCTCTGCACTTACATCTGACCCTATATTGTCAGAAAGGCATTGCACTTACATCCGACCTCATCTTGTTAGAAAGACACAGCACTCACATCTAACCATTTGTAAACACATCGTGCCAGAATGGCTCAACACTTATATCCAACCTCATCTTGTCAGAAAGGCTCTGCACTTACATTCGACCATGTGTAAACACATCACATCGAAAGGGCATGCACTCACATCTGATCATGAAGAACTAATCCTATCATCGCATCAGAATGGCCCCCAGTCCCAAACTGAGCTACCTGATAACTGACCAGGCGCCTCCATTCCCAAAATGGCAGTTACCCTCACATTTGACCTACTTGTCAGAATGGTCAACACTCACATCTGACATGGGAGGAACTTGATCCTTTAGCCATGATAGAATGGTTTATACCTTACATCTAATCAAGTGGGAACACATCCCTCTCTGAAATCAGAATGGCTTCTCAGTCCTAGACTGCATTTTCCTGGTAACTGACCAAGTGCCTCCATTCCCAGAATGGTAGTTTCCCTTACATCTATCCTACTCGATAGAATGGCCAGCACTCATATCTGACATGGAAGGAACCAATCCTCTCACCATGAAAGAATGGCTCAACCCTTATATCTGACCTACTCATCAGAATGGCTATGGATCTCAGCACTCATATTTGACATGGAAGGAACCAATCTGCTCACCATGACAGAATGGCTCAGCCCTTACATATGACCATGGAAGGAACTTAATCCTCTCCCATGTCAGAATGGCTCTAGGTCTCGTGCTTTCCCCTTAGAGGAAACCTTGATCTCGAGAACACCAAGCTTCTCCCTGAAGTACTCAAACTTCACTTTGGCTATTTCTAGCATAGAATCACATCAGGGTTTATTACGTCCAAGGACGACCTTGCAAGCTTCACAGGACTGATTACATCCGAGGCCAACCTGTCTCATCAGCTATGCTTGAAATCCTTCTTTCAAGAGATCTTGATCTGGATCACTGCTCCTCTTAAATAGAAAATGGAAACATTTTTTGCCTCAGCTGTACTCAGCGCCATTGAGGACTCCATCCTGCCAAACCAAGAGATCACACTTGATCCCATAGCACCTCGAAGTGCTCTTCCTATCAATGGCACTTCCTGCTCAATACGAATCCACATAATCTTTTGATTCGCCTCATACTTGAGCCCATAATTAACTATACCCTTCAGGTACCTCACTGCATTCTTTGCAACCATCAGGTAAACATGTCTCAATGTGTTCACAACAAAGCAAATATCTGGTCTCGCATTCATCAGGTACATCAAGGAACCAATCATTTGACGATACATCGTAGCATCAACCGTCTCTGATGAAGCAACACTCAATAGCTTCAGGTTCTATGCCATAGGTGTGGTCATGCAGTCCATCAGCCTGAACCTCTTTAGGATCTCTACTGCATACTTCCCTTATACACACCTCCATGCCTAGAAAATAGTGCATCGATACATAACAGGAGCATCACTGGTCTTCCGCCTTCAACCTTGAAGCAAAGGTTGGAATCTGCTTTACTCTCAGTAAAGCCTAGAGTCATTAGTAATCTATCTATCTTGTCGTACCATGTCGAACCTCATGATCTTCTGCAGTCACTCCCTCTGAAGTGGAGCATCATACTCCCTTTGTCTTCCGTACTCTATGCACTGAAACATTCTGTACCGGAGTGACAAGTAGCTTTCTATGTATCCATCTAGGATCATTGGATACCAAGATCCTCTATCTTGAACTTTTTCAAAAGTTCTTCTCGTACCCATCTGAGATCTTGTCATCCTCTATAGAACTTCATCTTCAACCTTGTAGCAAAGGTTCAGGTCTTCACCAAGCTAGCTGCAAATGTCTCTTTGAAGTTTATGCCTTCTTTTTGTGAGAGGCCTCGTGCTACGAATATTTCCTTGTACGATGTTTCCATCAACTGCATGATGGAACTACGAACTTCCCTTCACGTATCGATGCTGCATCCTAGACATCATTCTTCTTGAATTGGTATTCCCTTTCTTCTTGGTTACTTATTCATAGCTTGAAGGTTCTGCATCAATGATGTCGCTGCATTCATCATATTATTCTTCATCTTGAACTGTTGTCACTTGTTCTTCGGAACAAGTCTCTTCCTTCTTTGCTTGTAGGTGATTATGTATGCGACCTTTCCTACAAGTCAAATGTAGTTGTATGGTTAGAAACATTTCATAAGGTATATTCACAATGAAAAATTCTTATGCATAAATATATGATCATGCAACTACTTAAGCTAATAAAACATCCATCCATATCTCACGAAAACTTTCTAGATGCCTTCCATCTCTACCAGGACAACATTGAGATCGTGCACTAATCCAATATGTTAGCAAAGAGGTTTCATTATAGATAAGTAGCAATGGAGAGTTGTATAGCACCATGAGCTACTTACCCATCACATGCATATTAGTAGTAAACTGTCATTAATGCAAACATCCTATCATGCATAATACATCAATTGAATATAAACAAATGCATAACAAAACAATATCATGAAATGACAATTGAATACTTATCTTTATTTGATTCGTGGGTAGACTCCTTCTTCATGTTGGAGACATTTACCATCATACACACTCTTTCGGTCAAATTGGCCTAGTTAAACCACTATCCTAAGTTTAATTGACATTAGTGGAGCATTAATTACC
>LPNX011090740.1:708982-791391 GCA_001517045.1 Pseudotsuga menziesii | reverse complement strand
TGAGATGAACAGAGCTGTGTACAGCTATTGAATAAATTGCATAAAGACTATCTACTCAGTCGACTGTTACGCTGTTACAGTTATCGATCTTAGGAAAATGAAATACTGTAAATCACACATACTACTGCTGCTCACACAGAAAATATGATTAACGAAACATCACACAACCATGAATTAAAAGATCCTACCTTACTCAGCAATCTCTGTGGAAGGCGGGCCCAGCCTTCACACAGAGACGTTGGATGAACAATGTACAGCTCCCTTAAACCAGCAGTAGCTCTTTGTATTAAAAAGGAAGAATTATAATAGATTGCTCCCGCTGTCAATACACCAAATGAATTAACTATTTTCCAACCCCCTGGGTCGAGACAGCTTTCTGCATTTATACATACAAGCGATAACGTCCAATCCTATTACAAAGGGCAGCCATGAAGAAACATACAAGAGTGCCTAAGAGAGTTTCTTTCAGCCCAAATGATGTTGAGATAATAGAAATTGCATCCAGGAAACTTATTGCTAAAGGCCTTGCAAACCTTCATGCAAAAGCCTATGAGTTCTCTCACTTTGTTGCGGATGCAAATCCCACCACTCTGCTAACTCATGGAAATCAGGTTAGTAGGATGTGGAATGAAAGGATTGGCCATATTAATTTCAAATATTTGCAGCAAGTACAGAAAAAATCCATGGTTGAAGGTATCCCGGTCATCAAGACAACCACAGGAATTTGCAAGCGCTATGTGATTGGAAAACACCCTGAGCACAAGTTCGATCGGGGGAAGGAAAACCGAGCTACATGCATATTGGGGATGATACATTTCGATATCATAAGTCCTATTCCTATCACATCCATGAATGGATCAAGGTATTTCCTTACTTTTATTGATGATTTTTCAAGGTACACATGGGTTTTCTTCCTCAAAAAGAAGTCAGAGGTATGTGAAAAATTTTCTGAATTGAAGGCCTTGATCAAAAATGCCTCTGGGCTTAAGATCAAGACCTTGAGATCTGATAATGGAGGGGAGTATGTCAGTAATGATTTTCTATAAATTTTCTCCCAAAGTGGTATTCAAGTCCAACAATCAGTTCCCTACACTCCCCAGCAGAATGGAGTAGCGGAAAGGAAGAATCGGTCTCTCAAGGAGATGACCACCTGTATGTTGGAGTCAAAGAAGCTTGCTGCAAATTTGTGGGCTGAAGCGATCCATGCTGCAGAATACATTTATAATAGGGTTCCACACTCATTTGTGAAAGGAAAGACTCCTTTCGAAGCATACTTCGGACACAAGCCGGATGTGTCGAACCTACGGGTGTTTGGGTCCACTGCATGGGCCCAGATTCCACTTGATAAAAGAAGGGATTTGCAACTGCAAAGCATAGAATGTCTATTTATTGGGTATCCTGATGAATCTAAAGGATTCAAGCTTCTATATATCAATACCAAATATATCATCATCGAGAGAAGTGTCAATTTTGATGAGCCTCTTCAGGAGGTGGAACTAGTGAAGGAGAAAACTGCTGAATTTCCTTCCTATTCTACTGAATATTTGGATGATGAAATTGGGGGTGATGACCCTGATTTGGATCCTATGATTTCTGATATCAGTGCGCATAAATCATCAGATGATGAATCAGAACCTGAAGTGCAAAATCATCTTCCTACATGGGCCCGACAGACACTCTCCTCCGCAGGAGACAACATTGGAAATCCGGATGATCCAAGGAGAACCCGGCCTGATTTCCAAAGAGCAGGTATTGCGCTCTCTTGTTTTGATAATTTGTTGTCCAAAACTTGCTATTTGATGATTATTTCAGATCCAAAATCCTACTACCATTCTAGGAAGGATCCGAGATGGCAAGTTTCCATGGATGAAGAGATGAATTCTCTTCAGAAAAACACTACTTGGGAGCTAGTTTCTCTTCCTCCGAGAAGGAAATTGGTTCAATGCAAGTGGGTGTTTCAGAAAAAGGTTGCTGCTGATGGAAGAACCTAAAAATATAAGGCAATACTGATGGCAAAATGTTTCTCTTAGGTCCAAGGTGTGGACTACCATGAGACATTTGCACCGGTTGCAAATATGGACTCCATCCGCCTAGTTTTGGCTATTTCTGCATCCAAGCACTAGGAAGTGAATCACATGGATGTTAAGTCAGCATTTCTACATGGATATATCATGAGGAGATATACATGAACCATCCTTTAGTCTACATCACTGATCCATCTTTGGTTTTCAAGCTAAAGAAGTCACTATATGGGTTAAAACAGGCCCCAAGAGAGTGGTATTCCAAGATGGATGCCTTCCTTCTCTCGCAAAAATTTCAGAGATGTAGATCAGATAAAAATGTGTATTTATAGTAGTATGATGGTCATATAATTATCATTGTTTTATATTTTGATGAATTACTGATCATAGGTAGCATAGTTTCCTCCATTTCAGCCATCAAAACTGCTCTCCACAATGCCTTTGAAATGAGTGATTTGGGGCTTCTAAAACAATTTTTGGGGCTCGAAATTGAGCAAAATTCTGATGGGATTATGGTTACTCAGTCCAAATACATTTCAGACCTATTATTCAAATTTAACATGGCTGATTGTAGGCCTACACCATTCCCTTTCCTTTCAAGGATCAGCCTTGAAGAAGGAAAAAGCACACCTCCCATGGACTGCACTATCTATCGACAGCTGATTGGTAGCTTGTTGTACTTGAAACATTCTAGGCCTGATATTTGTTATGCCATGAATGTTGTATCAAGATACATGCAGCAACCTCATGATCTTCATTGGAAGGAAGCTAAGATAATCCTCCAGTATATTCAGGGAACCAAAACCTACAACATTCACTATGCTATAGACTCCGAGCTAGAGCTGGTTGGATACACATATTTCGATTGGGTGGGTGATTATATTGATTGGAAGTCTACTTATGGATATGTATTCATGTTTGGTGGTGGCCCCATTTGCTAGTCAAGCAAAAAGCAGGATGCCATAGCACTATCTTCAGCAGAGGCCGAGTATCGAGGAGCGATGAATGCTTGCATCCAAGCAGTTTGGTTGCAAGGCATTCTTTCAGAGTTTGATCTTGGTAGTACTTTGTCCACTGTCCTCTTTTGTGACAATAAAAGTTCTATTAAGATATCCATAGATCCAGTTACCAGGCAGAGGACCAAGCATGTAGAGATTCACATGCACTGCATCAGGGAGCTAGTGCATGACAGAACCATCATTCTGCAATACTGCCCGACTGATGAGCAGATTGCAGACATCATCACCAAGAGATTTTCAAAAAAGAAGTTCACTTACCTCTGTTCACTGTTGGGGGTGAGTTCATTAGGGTGATTCAGACCACTTTCAGTGTTCAGCTTGAGGGGAGGTTTTTCCTGCTGGGTTTTCCCTCTTTTCCTCACTTAGTTTGTTTAGAGCATTGTTTTAGTTTCAACATTGTACAGGGTGACCTATGGCCTTAGTTGCCGGGGCCATAGCATTTTTATGCATTTATGTTTTCTAACTCCTCCTGAGTATAGCTTAAGGGCGGGTGTTGGAGACATTTACCACCATACACACTCTTCTGGTCAAATTGGCCTAGTTAAACCACTATCCTAAGTATTATTGATATTAATTGACATCAGTGGAGCATTAAATGTCATCATCTAGTCTCACCCACACCTACCTTCAGTCAAGGATGCTAACTTAGCCTTCTCCTACATTTGGGGAGGCTAACTGGAGCACTCCAGGGGTGATCTGACTGATATTAATGCACCTAATTGCTAACTGGTGGTTACAATCAGTTAAACCAGTCAGTTAAGGTGCCTCCTCTCATTAAATATATTATTTAATGATTATTTAATGAACTGGAGTCAACAGGGGTGCCTCCACCAACTTCTGATGTGCAGTTCAACTTCAGTTAACCTCATCGGGGTTCATTGGAGTCAGTGTAGCGCTACCTCTTGATGGTTGGTGAGTTATGACATGTGTTTGATCTCTTTCAGTTGAGACTCAATCATTTATTGCACTGCAGTTTCAGTTAGGGTTCAGTTGAGTCAATTAGGATTTTGATCAGTGGTTAACTAGAGTGTTGACATGGCTTACATTCAGTTAATCTAGACTCACTCATTTAATTCGAATGACCTCCTTAGGGATTCGAATTGTCTCTCATTCATGCTTGTAGCATGACATTGTAATTGTAAATCATTCATTCTTTATGTGAATATTGAGCGGCTACTATTCCAGTAGACCGATTACACCATTTCATGAGTTATGTGTTGATTATTCTTTGATGAGATTGATGCTTTGTTCCTAGATCAATAGACAAGATTAATAACTCTAATTTTTGCAATTTGTGGGATGTGGGATACGGGACGCAGAAGCATCCTTCTGGAAATTATATTCCCCGCAGATTTCCTTCCACAACTCTCCTTTCTGCAACTTGTGGGATGCGGGATGAAGCTTCACAATCTCTAGTTTCACAACTAATTGTATCTGCAACGGTCTATTCCGCATGCAAGATGCGGGATCGCAATTTCCATTTTCCCTGATTCCACAAACTCAATATTTCCGCACCATTGAGTCTTGTAGGTTGATTATAAGACATTGATCTGTCTCCAGATGTGGAACAGATTGTGACCGTCGATTTCCGTCACGATTTTTCTCTGTCATTTATTCTCCTCTAAGATATTTCTTCGTAGATTGTCGAATTGATCACTGACATAATCAATTTCTCTGCTATTGGGAATTCAAAGAACTTATGCACATACTTGAGTAGAGTGAACTTCTATCTGGATGCTCATTAGAGGAAATTTCAACTCAAAATGGGCCTCCTAAAATGAACTAATAAAATAATAGTTAAAATAATAAAATAATATTTATTAATTTTGGAGGAAGAAAATAAAAAAACTACTTTTTGTTTGTATTTTTGACATATCTCCCTGTGTTTTTACTCAAATTTCGGTCGGGAGAGATTGTTGGATGCGGAATCAAATTCCAAAAACAAGAAATACCTGAAAAAATGGAATGATGACATCATCATTCCATTTTTTCAGGTATTTCTTGTTTTTGGGGTAGCGGGGTCCGTCAAAAGTATTCTGAGTGGGTACTCATTGGATGTGGAATTTAATTATGTATCCAATGAGCTCTCCCGATCGAAATTTGAGTAAAAACACAGGGAGATATGTCAAAAATACAAACAAAAAAGTAGTTTTTTTTATCATACCTATCCCCAAATTTATATTAAAAAAGTGTTTAAGACCTATACAGTATTTCAAATTTAAAGAAATTTCATTGGCTAACACATGATGACATGGAATTTGAATAAAAGTTAAAAGGCCCATTTTGAGTTGAAATTTCCTCTAATGCCTGCATCAATTAGGTAGCAGAAATGGTCGCGTTCTCTCTCTAGTGGACGGGAGGGGACATGACAAGTACACTGGTTCAGTCACATATTTCTGAGCAAATTACTTGATAATTCTTTTGTTGTGAACCAGACAACAGTATCATTGATATAGGAAATGGAGAAGCCTCTCTTATCTCTATAAAGGTTGTATTTATATTTCCTCTAGTTGACTAGGACCAAGTCCTGTTCCTTTTCGATAAAGAATGGTGATTTGTCGACCCCTATAAGAAGAAGTCTAGTTATTGATTTTGTTAGGTTGGAATCCATTGAAATTAATTGATCCATCCAGAGGAAGCCTCCATGGAAGAAAACCAAATTTTTTTTATGCACGTATTGACATTTGTTGTGCGAAAAAAATGGGGCATGGGCATCAACAACAATTTGAATGACTTTTCCAGTCCATGTTTCCACTCCATTGGAATGAGGTGAATATGTCCTTCTTCAGCTTCTCCTACAAAGGTCATGTATCACAACATGGCAAGTTCAGGAAAATTCCACAAATCGTGGTCTGTGAATCCCATATTCTTTAGTTTTGATAGAATTTATGTCTTCACATGGAATCCCTTTGGGATGGTTGGCTTGACGAGTGTATATTTGGAATTATTATTAATGGTTACATGAGGAGAATCATCTTTAAATATGGGAATATATCATGATAACATGGTTTTTAACCTAGATACTGATGCTTCGACATTGTGGGTAGCTCTAACTCTTTGTTGAGGAAAAATTCCTGAACCAATTTGTTTCTTTCTTGGGGGAAGGATCGTCACCAGTCACGACATTACTTTTGGATCTCCTTTGACAATGGTTATGGGAGGGGGAACCTCCATGCCAGATCCATGAACGATGTTGGTTCTCAACACAGGGATTTTCATAACAATAAAATGACTTTATATTCAAATGGGTTGCAAAGAGATAGCTCAGCTAAAGAAATTTCTCTGTTGGATACAAGTGAATGAACATACTTCTGGGTGAAGGTGAAATAGGTAACCGCATGCAAGAAGTCATGCACTCAAGTGGGTTTGAAATAAAGGGAAAAGGTGGCGACATATTCTGTTACATGGGGCAATATTTACCATCATTCTAATAAACCACCAATTAAATGATCACTTCACTAATCATGACAACACGTAGTTATATGCATTGATTTTAGATGTGACCAAAAAACATGCCACTAAAATATCCCGTTACCTCAATGTAACTTCCATCCAACTGTCACTTGCGGCAGAAGTTCCTATTGCGACAAGGTTTCTCTTGTGATAGACATATAGTATTTGACAACATTTATCTTGTGACAAACATATAGTCTATGGCAAAATTATACACTTGTGACACATCTTGAAACTTGCGACAGAAACTGTATATACTAGCCTTCAAATATTTTTTAAGCACTTATCTTTTTAATCGAGCGAAGTACGACTATCGTGATAAGGTTTTAATCGACTTCTATTTACCAACCTGTTAAAGGTTGTACCTTCTAACTTCTAAAACTAGACCACACCTCCATCAGTGATACATATGACAACATATGGCCCCAAACACTATGTTCAAAGAATTCCAGGATGCTTCAAAAATTTACTCTCATACAAGAGGACGAATCCCCGATCTGAGATTGCTTGAACTTAGTATGATGGTTGTGCCAAGCATTCGATCACTCCTTCTCGACACATTGATGATATCGTGTGATGAAGCAATCTTCTTACAACTATACCAGTTGCGACAATATTTCTTCTATTGTGCTAGCATCTATTATCTCAGTGATCGCATTAGTTCTAAGACTAGGTACAATATATTCTAATGGCATGATGGCCTCCTGTCCATAAAACCAATCTGAATGGACTCTATCCTATCAAATTTTTGTAGTTTGTGTGATAATCCCATAATAATAAAAGTATCTTATCATCCCAATCATCCCTCTAAACATTACATATCTTCGTCAATGCATTCTCCAAGATCTTATTAAACGCTTCAACAAAACCATTTTCTTGTGGGTGGTAGGGCATTGTCTTCCGGTGTTGAATCTTAAATTTCTCAGTTAATTTGTTAATCATCTAATTCATAAAACGTGTACCTTGAACACTTATAAAAAAATTGGATATCCAAATCGGCTCACGACATGGCCGGATAAAAATATTGCAGCAGTCGTAGTAGTACAATCTCTTACTAGCATTGCTTCGACTCAGCTGGTTAAGTAGTCTGTCACAGTGATGATATAGCGTGCACACATCCATTTTCCCAGTGGGTTAATGTGATGCACAAAATCAATATCCCATTTATCAAATGATTGCAAGGTTACTTGTGGTACCAGTGGTATTTCATCTCGTCGTGACGGTTTTTGAGTTCTTCGACAGATATCTACGACAATAGTATCTAGCATCTACATGTAGAGTAGGCCACCAGAGTTAGCCCTTTCAAACCTTGTGCACTATTTCTTTCTGTGCACAATGGCCTCCTGCGATACTAGAACATGTTTCATTCAGTGCCATCGGTCACTCATGTTCCAAAACACAACGACAAAGTATTTCATCCCATCCCATATTATACAATTGCTGAGTGATCAACTGGAAATGTACAACCTTTACAATTAATTGTTTCTTTTGTGTTTTACTGAATCCTTCTGGTGCATATCCTATAGTTAAGAGATGTACAATGTATCTGTAGTTATCATCAATCATCAAAACCGTAAAAAATTGTGCGCCAGGGAGACTATCATTGAGATTAATAGGCTCTTCTCAACTTTCTACCCTCAATAGATGGCTAGGTCCTGAATTCATTCAACCTAGCTTAACAATAATCTCAAAAAAAAATTATTGGAATAGGAGAAGCCATCGACAAATTCCCCCCACCCAACACTGGCTTATTGACCAAATATTTCAATGTAGAATGGTTCGTAAACATCTTGAAATGATATCCTAGCAAATAACGTCGAAACTTCTGGAGAGCATATAACATGACAAGTACGTCCCTCTCAGTAGCGATATAGTTCCTTTTTATCGTCGACATATTTCTACTAGAAAATGCAATGGGGTGATCAAGAGCACCCTTACCTAGATCTGCAAGTACGATGCGTCAACATATACATGAAATTATTTTTCCAGTATGGAAATAACAATATAGGAGTTGATACCATCTTTTATTTGAGAACATCTAGACTCTCTTGACACTTCTTATTCCATTATAATTTAACATATTTATACAACAATTTTTCCATTGGAGCTGTAACTTCTACATATCCTCATATACATTTTATATAATACCCCGTATGTCTGAAGGTAGTTCTCAATTGTTTAATTGTCTTGGGTGGGGATAGGTTGACAATAATTTCAATCTAGGCAGGGTCCATCAATATTCCGTCTTGCCAGAGAATATGACCCAACAAGATACCAAAATGAGCACAAAAAATACACTTCTTCAAGTTAATAGAGATCTGAAATAGTATACACCGGTCGAGCATCATTCTAAGATTCTCAATATGATTTTTCACTAGGCCATAGACCTTCCAATCATCAAAATATACTTCAAGAAATTTATGGATGAAGTCTTTAAAAGTAGATACCATTATTATAGAAAAAATAGAAGGGGCATTCTTGAGACCAAAAGGCATTATCATGTATCAAAAGCATCCCCACTCTGTTGCGAACATTTTCTGGTCACGATATTTCTTTGCAATTCTTATATTATGGTAGCCAAAAAACTATTAGTAAACAAGTACACTTCTTGTCCTCCAACACTCCCCATTACTTCATCTGTGAACGGGGTCAGGAATGGATCATGCAGGTAGGTATCATTCAGTTTCCATAAGTCGACACAAATAAAGACTTCACTAGTTTTTTTGTCTTGAACCACCATAGGGCTAATCCATTCATATTCCTCAACGGGATCTATAATTCCCGTGTCTAGCATTATGTCTAACTTTATCTTGACCTTCTCTTTATATATCAGATTGAGTCTATACGATCATTTTTGATAGTTTTTGCATCGGGATTCAGGGAATCTTCATTTTTCTTTTATTATCAATAGTCCCCTTCATATCTAAAAACTTAGTAGGGAATAGATCATGGAAATCATGCAAGAAGTCTGTAATTTTCCCTACCGTCTGATCATCCGAATAGTCTCCAATATTGGAAAAATTTGTATTTTTTGGAGAACCAATATTTACCTTCTTTGTTCCAAGGGGATTCATAAATTTGACATTTGATAATACCGATGCCTCCACTACTAAACTACCCTCAAATTTATGAATATGTATGTCACATGGACCATCATCATTAGGTTCATCGTGTTATCACTCCAGGAAACTCCTCTAGGTTGCAGCTCGAGGATGCCTGGTAACTTAAATGTTTTTATGGTTCTCTAAGTGGATCAAGTCAAGTGACCTATAGGACCTCACACTCTCAATACATGCATGAAACTCAATCAGGGATAAGGCTTCTAATTACCATTGTTCATAGGTTTGACAATACGGTGCAAAGATGGAGAACTTATCATGTTGGCAGATTCATACATAAAACAAATATATATAAATGGCTAATCATAACAAGGAAATCACTTATAATTCAAATCATCAATATGCCAATAGGATGACAGCTATCAGACATCAATTAACCTGAATAAACTTGAATAACACATTCAAGCATAAGCACAGAATAGACAGAAAATGGAAGCTGAACATATGATAACAAAAGAGCATATATTAGGTCATGAGCAATATGAGAAGCTTGACAATAGCAATGGTCTACAAGTCCCTGAAGTCGAACCATTTCAATAACATAAGTCTTAGGCTTTATATCCTTTACAAAAATATTCAGATCCTGAAAAATTGGATCCGATTTACTAAAAATAGACAAAATAACTGTTTTTGCATAATTAGGTCAAAAAACCCTAATTTAACTATTAGTCTATCTAACTGTAGAACTCCTTCACTATTCGAACCTTCAGATAACTAAAGTGAGTACTGGAAATAACTACCATTGCTCCTTTGTTGGATAAGTCACTGTTTTACTTAGACAGTTTAGTGTTCATGACCCTTTCTTCCTTTATGTAACTATTAAACTGAAACTCACCTCCCCTGATGTCATTCTTCAGCACCCTTCATCTTTATACTTCATCCCTAAGTTATTCATGCTTGCCCAAAACTTTTTCTTCGTGCCAAAATTCAATCCTGTGCCTCTTTCTACTTTTGGTGGTTAAGAGGCCAAAATATCGGAACTATTAGCTGCCGAAAGCGCTTCTTTCGGTGGCTAATGAACTACCTTAGCGTCTACCTAACCCATCGAAAGCCCTGTTCTTCAAAAATTCTTTAAGAAACCTCCAAAATTGTTCTTTTAAGTTTTTTTTCTCATCTTTTTATTCAGCAGGCTCTATGTTAGGAAGGTTAACAATGGCCTGGCTTGATTCTGGAAGCTGAAGGATTACTACAGCTTCAGCTAGGGTTTCCAATGTGAGGTGAGTGATAGGGTTTGGCTTGGCCTCCTTCATCTACAGCCTTTGAAGCCTAATCATTCTATACAGCCTTGTGTTGTCTTTCAAGTATCTTTTTTTTAGTCTTTTTAAAAAAACATACCTTTCTCTCATCTCTAGGTAAGAGTTGTGCAACAATTTGTTCCTCTTGGTCAATGTAGCATTGTTTTTCTTTATCTCTCTTTCTAAAATTTCCATCTCATACACTTGCCTCAATAATTGATTTATCCTTTGTGTCTTGGGATTTCTATAGGAAGCCTTCTCTGCTGGTTCACCTTGCTCTTTTGGTGTAGGTGATGGGAGTTCTTCAATCTCTGCTACAACTTGCAATGCTAGGTCATCACCTTCCTCTCTTTCCTCTTCTGAATTTGAGTAGGGCAGGTTCAAAATGTTCCCACTGTGTGTTGTAACTTCTTGGCCCTTTTCACTAAAATCCAAGTTTCTTTTGACCTTCTTGGCTTTGGAAGAGGAAGGAGGCTGTTCTGTTGTTGTTGGGGATATAGCCCTTCTCTTCCTTTTCTTACTCCTTGGTGTGCTATACTTTTTCAAAGGAGACTTCCCCTTTTCTTCTGGCTATAGTCCTGTTTCAAATCCATTCCAAAAAAAGAAATATTCCCATGCCATATTTCTCCTCTTCAACAATTCTTAGATCAGAATTTGGATAAGACCATCATGAGACAGTCTTCCAACAATATTGGT
This sequence comes from Pseudotsuga menziesii, assembly GCA_001517045.1. Lineage (NCBI taxonomy): Eukaryota > Viridiplantae > Streptophyta > Pinopsida > Pinales > Pinaceae > Pseudotsuga > Pseudotsuga menziesii. The sequence goes on along the minus strand of LPNX011090740.1, from coordinate 779,848 downwards.
TAGTTGAGCCTTCACCTGGTGTGCCATTTTTGCCAAGCTCCTATGTAAGTAGAAAGGTAAATTCAGTGGTCTTTTTCCTGTGAAGTGGTTCATCAATTTGAAATGGCAAATCATGGCCCTGTTGTATCTCCCTTCACAAGTTATGTAGACCACAATGGCCTTCAGGAATTGCTACCACCTCTCTTCTAGCTAGGAGGATGGTACACTTTTCTTCCACACCACCACTTTATGTTCAAGCTTCAGATAAGATCTGAACTCTACATCCTTTGGAATGGTGGTTTTAAACCACTTCTCTCCTATGCTAGGGAGTTCAGTCACTTCAGTAATTAGGGTTTCATCTATTAGAAATTGTTCCTTACCTATGATTGCCTTGGATCCATCGAAAGAGAGAGAAAATGCCTCAGCCACCTGCTGGTGTGAACCTTGAATCTTATCACAAAACTTATAGTAGCCAACATCCTTGAAAAACTGACAGACTTCTGGATGCACCTCCAGGTAGCTGATGTTTCCCAACTCTTGCCTAAGAGTAGGCCCTCTGTTTTTCATTTGTTGAATGTCACTCCTCGGTACCTGCAACAATCAATTCAAGTTATGTGAAATGGTGTTTTTAGCAGGCTACCTCCCAGAGATGGTTTTCTGGTGGTGAGAATTCCTAAAATCAAAGGTGGAGTGTACTGAAGGATTGGGCGCTGAGTATGATGGTTTTCAACTGCATGAGTGATGCTTAGGTCAAAGGATGATGGCTTTGGTTGAGTTTTTCGAGACCCCCTGCCCAGCAATTATGTTTCAAACAACCTGGATACCCAGTGGAGATCTTGTGTAGTTTTTTTGGACAAATGGATGGAAGAGTAGGGTTTCTAGTCACTTTGGTCCTCATCGGCTAAACAATGACCTCCTCAATCATTCACTTGTGCCTTAATGCAGTCTCCTATCTTTTTAGTGGTTTATCATGCCCTTTGATGATCGTCATTTCATTGACGAGCTGTGATTTCATAGGTTTCTAGATGTTTTCTTCTTTTCACATTTTCAGTGGTTAAGGGCCCTCAGGAAATTGTCCACTAGCCACTCAAAATAAGGCTTTTGGTGGCTAATGAAATTCTGACCTATTCGCCTAAGCCACCGAAACCGATTTCCAAATAGCACTGTAAAAATTAGCTTTCGGTGGCTTGTGGTCTCTCCGGATATCTCTTTTAACCATCAAAAGACCGGCCTTTTGGAGGCTAATGAACCATCAAAGCTTTCACCTAAGCCACTGAAACCACTTTTTCCCCAACTCCTTTTACCTGTTTTCGGTTGTTAACGCCCTTCTTCGACTATTCGCTAAGCTGCCGAAACCAACAATTTTCGGTGGCTAATGGGTTGTTTGAAAGTCTCGCCTAAGCCACCGAAAGTGATTTTACCATTTAATCGATTGAGCCAAATTTCGGTGGTTAACATTTATCCTACGTTAAACTATTAGCTGCTGAAACAAAGCTTTTCGGTGGCTAATGAGCTGTTAAGAACCCCACCTAAGCCATCGAAAGCTAAAACTTCCAATTTTCTCAAATATAGCAAAACCAGAGACCCTCAAATTTTTTAGTCATCTTTAAATCTTTGATAACACGACTCGAATTCTTCATCCTATCAAAATAAATTTATTTTGGGAGATAACACATCGGTTACATTATAACACTCTATCCAGTTATACGTTTTCGTGCTACTCTTAGGGAAACTCGACATCGGAACATGGATGTCTTCAAAAATCTTTATTCTTATAACTTGTAGAGTAGCATCAATCATTGGACCGTATTCAAGAAATACAAAAGTATGTGTGAAACTGGTAGCTACCTCTTCCCATTCTATAGTCTCTCATCGCAACTCAACCAACGTGTAACCGTTTCTTGGTATCATATACAAAGTACGTATAAACTGATGAACCCATTCTTGTTGTGGAGACGTCTTCCATGTCATTGGATAATTTTCAATATGCTCGACAAGATTTTTCAATCCCGTATATTTTTAGCCATTATACAAATCTGATCTCTACCAATTGTCGACATGAAGGCCATTCTGAAATAGATTCTTATGAGAAACCCACCACCTGGCGGTCGCAACCTTCAATGCAACATCTAGTGCTAAAAAGCGTTAAGGTTCCAAAACTTTTTCTTTGAAATCTATAAGAAATTTGTCCAAGTTAGGAAATCCTTCATACATAGATAGATCACATACCTAAGTACCTACTTGTCGCATAGATTTCGTGATTCTTGCACACTTTTGCATCGACGCTTTATGTAGTCAATTTCGTAATTAGTTCTCTAGAGATTATCCTAAGTTTCACATACAAGAGATAAATATTCTCCAATTCAGATTACCATCAACTCTCGGGTTGACATAGTAATCCATTGCAGAGGAAATATTGTAAATATTATCCAAATATCCTTCTTTTCCTTCATTGTTTAATTACCCTACATATCTCTGGACTTCTAGAGGATCAATTGGAGAGACCACCTGTAGCTATGTATCTTCAAATGATAGTATTCTATTTTTAAAATTTATGACGATTTGATTGTCGATAGCCCAATTGATCCTGAGAAGTGCAGGATATAGATTCATATCATCGACAATATCTATGAATTCAAAATCTGCGTAGCTCTGGAGTCGTTCGATTTCAACAGGAACCTATGTGAGTTGACCAATAGGAAATACCTTTGAATGATTGGATAAACATAGGTGAACCAGATACCATACTAGTCTCGACTTTCCTAGGATTTCCCAGGTTTATCTTTTCATAATACTAACATCTCACCTCAAATCCAGTATGATAAAATCCATATCATAGTAACCTATTTGAGCATTCATTCACAACTCGCAACCAATTTTCGGTCTTTTGCCATTGACTATTTTATCTGGTCAGACACTTCTTTGAGGTTCTTTGACTAGAGACGATAATTATTCCATAGAATACTTATATTTTATAAGTGATAAACAACTTTTATCGAAATTATTCAACTTGATTACCTTCTCTGTCAACTTTCTTTGGAATCATTGCTTAAGGCATTTCCAAGATTTTTCCATCATCCAATACTGGGACAATAGTAGATGTCAACGCCTAATTTTTGTTGACGAACTCATCATGTGAATCAAAGAAGTCTTCCTCTTCTTTTTGTACATGAAATGGTACTTTCTTTGTGTCGTCGGTCAAACCCTTGGGTTTACACATGGTGCATCTTGATCTCCTTCGGTTGCAATACCTCCTTTGGTTACGACAACAATATTAGGTTCTTTAGGTTTAGGAGAAATATTCTAAATTTTTTTTATTTTCATTTTGAGTTTGGTTCTAGTTCCCTCTATTTTTGGAGTTCCATTTAGCAATCAGTTGTGGGCACTCCTCAACAGTGTGGTAAAATTATTTAGAATATGAACATGTTGATGTGGGATTAGTAAAGTCTCTGGAAAAATGTCCTAGTTATCCACAATTATAACAAATAATTTTCCCCCTTCTCCGACCAAATCCTCCCCCTCCTCCTCATCCCCTAAAATGACCACCCCACCTTGGTTGAGGGTATTGTGCCTGAGCTCTCTTGTCTTGCATCTATTCATCATTATTCATGAGATACATGTTGATCGTATTTTCCTGCAGCAACAAGCATGCTCTTCAATATTTCTCATAATGAACCACATATCAACATAACTTACAATATAAACTAGTAGGTGCACTTACTATCTTCTGTAGCTACAAGCATTGTTTCAATCGATGACCTCTTCTCAGAAAAATTCTACACCAGTTTATTCCTTGTGAATTTATCAGGTTCGGTGCTCCTGATGTAAGATAATTCAAGAAAGATGGAGATGAATCTTTATGATGGACTTCATTTCTACTTCTTGTATACCATACCTCTTCCTGAATTTCTTTTCCTTTCATGATATCTTTCATTTGCACTGTTAGATGGGAAACATGTTACTATATTTTCATCATTTCTTGTTGATGTAATTGTAACTTCGGAATGTATTCACTTGTATATCTTATGTATTGTACCCCGATGTTTATTCTGGGAAGTGTCTGTAATGTATTTGAGTCATGTCATGCCCCGATGTTCCTATCGGGAGATTCAATAATGTAAACAAGTCATGTAAAGTCGTCGTGGGTAACACTCCTATTGATCAAGGGTTAAAGTCCCCATACTTGTGGGGCCCTAGGGTTATTAGACTCTCCTAGAGAATTCGGCCCTAGTGATTTATTGTCAAGTTGGGAATTAGTATAAATAGAGAGTGATCCTCTCTATTTATCATGCATTCACTCACACTCAGTTGTAGCACATAACTGAGAGAGAACAAGTTGTTGGGACAAGAGAGAGAGAGACTACTGCTGTTGGGAGATCATCTTACTGTTTTTGGGTTTTACTTTTGGTGTTGATTCTATCTCTAAGGAAGTTGTGGAGTTTTCTCCTTTATGGTTTCCCCGAGGAAATTCCTTGTGTCTATTGTCTCTTGTGTTTGATTGTTGTGCTTGTTATTCTCTCAGTTAAAGATCCTAAGATAATGCTAGCTTGAATGATAAAAATCTAACATGGTATCACAGCTAACCTGAGAAGAAGACACTGTGCAGCTATGGAAACTAGGGCTTCCTACTTTTTGGATCTCTCTCCACAGATTTTCAGCAAAAGAGGGTTGGAATGACTCTCCTCTCTAGGGTGCATCTTTCTGTCGAAGCAGAATCTGATTCTAAGTATTTTCAATTTTTGACCTGACACTACTGCCAAAAATTAGGGCTTTCCACAGAAGAGGAATTTTTGAGTGAGCTTGGGCTTGGATTGATCTCCTGCTCAAAATCGAAGTTTAGAGATCAAGATCAAATTTTTTGGTTGGGTAGATCTTCGAGAAAGTCAAACCCTAATCTGCTCCTGAACCAGCTCTGCAGAAATCCAGCTCCAGATCCAGTTCCGACATCTTAACCAGGTAAGATCTAAATCATTTTTATTTCCATTTGAGGTTCTCAATTAAAGATGTCTCATCATACTAGGCTTGATGAAAAGCTTGAGGGATATGATAACTTCCGAGCCTGGAAGTATAGGATCTCCCTGGTCCTGGAAGAAAATGAGTTGGACTCTTACATCAATGAAGAGATTCCAGTTCCAGAGGGAGATGAGGCTAAGGCCTTACATAAAAAGAAATTGGTCATGGCTAAGAGGATTATTGCTGATTCAATCAAGGATCACCTCATACCACAAGTGTCCTCCCTAAAGACACCTAAATCTATGTTTGATGCCCTGACCAAACTGTTTGAAGGAAAGAACATAAATTGGAAGATGACTCTGAGAAACCAATTGAAGAATGTAAAGATCCAGAATGTGGAAACCATCTAGTCCTACTTTACAAGGGTCTCTCAGATCAAGGAACAGTTGGAAGCGATATATGAAGATTTAGAGAATGCAGAAATTGTGATGACTACCTTGAATGGTCTCCCTAGATCATGGGACTCCTTTATTCAAGAGATTTGTGCCAGAAAGAAGCTAGTCAATTTCAGTAGACTGTGTGAAGAATTCTCACAAGAAGAAGCTCAGATAGTAGCTTGAGAAGAAAATATGGGAAGTGAATATCAAGCTCTCACAATACACTCTAAGGAAAACAGAAGAAATTCTCATCACCCCAAAGGTAAGCACTTCCACTAGAAAGATAACACTAAAAGAGATTTGTCTAGAATCATATGTTATGCATGTGACAAGAAAGGGAACTATGCTAGAGAATGTCCTAGAAACAAAAATGGCTCTCACAAGAAGAAGGGAAACAAGAGAAGACATCATGCTCATGCTGCAGAGGATGATGAACCTTCCACAAAGAGAATCAGACAAGAAAGTGATGATTCTTCAAGTGATGAAGAATATGTTTTGATTTTTGCTCTCACGGGAAACATCACACATGGAAGCAATGATTGGCTTATAGATAGTGGGGCTTCCTTTGTGAAACTATCAGAACATGAATCACCCCACAAGGTGAAACTTGAAGATGACTACCAGTATCCAATAAAAGGTAGTGGGGAATCATTCTATAAGCTAGACTCTGGAAAGTATATGAAGATGAAGGATGTATTGTTGTACCAGGACTAAAGCAAAATCTCCTCTCCATATCTACATTAGATGCAAAAGGCATGAGGGTTTCATTTGTAGATGGCCAAGTTCTCATGTGGCCAAAGGGAAATACTATTGATGATGTAGTAGTGATTGGGGAACAAGAAGGAGGTCTATACAAATTGAAGGGCCAACTAGAACAATCTTTGGTCCATGAATCAGGAGAGCCAAATGAAATTTGGCACAGAAGGCTTGCGCATGTGCCTTACAGAGCACTACCACTTGTAGGCAAAGCTGTTGAAGGTCTTCTAGAAATTCAGGCAAAACATGATGGTGTTTGCAGAGGATGTGCAAAAGGAAAGAACACAAAGAAGACATTTCCAAGTAGTGAGAGCAAGGCAAAAGGAATCTTGGAAATCATCCACTTTGATGTATGCAGTCTGATGTCATCCAATTCATTAAGCGGGCATGTATACTATGTTTCTTTTACTGATGATTTTTCTAGGAAGACGTGGATATACTTCTTGAAGAACAAATATGAAGTATTCAGCAAGTTCAAGGAATTCAAAGCCTTGATCGAGAACCATACAGAAAAGAAGATCAAAACCTTTCGATTAGATAATGGTGGATAATTCACATCAAATGAATTCAAAGCATTATGCAAAGATTCAGGGATTAAGAGGGAGTTAACTACTCCATATAATCCACAACATAATGGGGTTGCAAAGAGGAAGAGTAGAACGATCATGGAAGTTGTAAGGGCCATGCTTCATGATCAAGATCTTCCCATGCATCTATGGGAAGAAGCTTCCAGAATTGTGGTGTATGTACAAAACCATACTCCATACAGAATACTCGAGAACAAGACACCTGAAGAAGTCTTTTTCAGCAAGAAACCAGAAGTCAGCCATCTCAGAATATTCGGTTGTCCAGTGTACATACATATTCCGAAAGAAAAGAGGACAAAGTTAGATCCTTTAGGAAGGAAGGGTATATTTTTGGGATACTCTAAAAGCTCGAAGGTTTACAGAATATACTTCCTAGGATTCAAGAAGATCGACATCAGCGGGGATGTAACATTTGATGAAGACTCAACTTACAACAAATCCAGAAAGAGACCTGCTGAAGAACCTAAAGAAACAGAAGTACCTGGAATTCATGACACAACCATGAATGAAGAAATTCAAGAAGAAGATTGAGAATTAAAAGAACCTCAAGAACCTGTAGATCCACCTCAGGAGAAGAATCCTCACAAGAGGAAACCTACTTGGGTATGAGAAGCTATCCAAGGTGCAGAAAGATATGGGGCTCCAGAAGAAAATCAAAGAGAAAGGAAAAGAACCAGGTCCCACTCCAGTTATGTAGCCTTATTATGTGACTTCATCGATAAAGAACCTTCCAACTATGAAGAAGTGGCAGAAAGGAAAGAATGGAAGGATGCTATGATCGAAGAGTATCAATCGATCATGAAGAATGATGTCTGGGATATTGTCCCAAGACCAAAAGGGAAGTCTTTTGTAACTTCCAAATGGATCTACAAGATCAAGCATGCTGCATATGGCAGCGTAGAAAAATATAAAGCAAGATTTGTGGCTTGTGTCTTCTCCCAGAAAGGAGTATATTATGAAGAAAATTTTGCACCTACAGCCAGATACACTTCCATCAGATCAGTACTTGCTTTGATTACAATGATGAAATGGAAGATACACCAGATGGATGTCAAGACTGCTTTCTTGAATGGTGTAGTGGAAGAGGAACTATATGTGGAGTAGCCACCCGGTTTTGAGACACATGACATGGAGACTCATGTGTGTAAATTAAAGAAAGCCCTATATGGTTTGAAACAGGCACTTAGGACATGGTACAACAGAATTGACAGTTTCCTATCCGGTTTGGGCTTTACCAAGAGTAAAGCAAATCCCAACCTTTACTACAATGTTGAAGATGGTAACTCGGCGATGCTCCTGTTGTATGTAGATGATTTTTTTGTAACGGGTATGGATGGGTTGATTGCTGATATGAAGAGGAAGCTTGCTGTCGGGTTTGAAATGAAGGACCTAGGCATGATGCACTATTTTCTAGGCATGCAGGTATGGCAGAATGTATATGGAATTTCCTTGGGACAAGGGAAGTATGCGGTAGAGATCTTGAAGAAATTCGGGATGATGGATTGCAAGGCCATGACCACACCTATGGCATCGAACCTGAAGCTATTGAGTGATGCTTCATCAGAAGTGGTTGATGCTACGATGTATCATTAGATGATTGGGTCCTTAATGTACCCGACGAATACGAGACCAGATATTTCCTTTACTATGAACACCTTGAGCCAAATCTTGACAGATTTGAGACATGTTCACTTGATTGCTGCAAAGCATATTCTAAGGTACTTGAGGGGTACAGTTGATTATGGGCTCAAGTATGAGGCGAATCAGAAGATTAACCTAGACGGTTATGTTGATTTAGATTGGGTAGGCAGTACCATTGATAGGAAGAGCACTTTAGGGTGTTGCTTCAGTATGGGATCGGGTGTGATCTCTTGGTTTAGTAGGAAACCATCTTGCGTGGCACTGAGTACAGCTAAAGCAGCGTATGTCACATCTTGTTCAACTAGTTGTGAGGCAGTATGGCTGAGGAAGCTACTGTCTGACTTATTTGATCTCCAGTTGGATGCTACTTGTATATATTGTGACAACCAAAGTTGTGTGAAGTTGTCAGAGAACCTGGTGTTCCATGACAAGTCGAAGCATATTGAGATCAAATATCACTATATCAGGGATATGGTGCAGAGAGGAGCAATGAAGCTACAGTATGTTGCGACTGAAGAACATATAGCTGATGTGTTGACTAAGCCATTAGCCAGAGTGAAGTTTGAGTACTTCAGGGAGAAGCTTGGTGTTCTCCAGATTGAGGTTCCCTCCAAGGGGAAGTGATGAGTCCGTGAGCCATTCTGACATGGTGAGAGGATTGGTTCCCTCCATGGCCAGATGTAAGGGCTGAGCCATTATTTCATGGTGAGAGGATTGGTTCCTTCCATGGTCAGATGTGAGTGCTGAGCCATTCTGAGGTGACTGTGAGATGCGTTCTCACATGATCAGATATAAGCGTTGAATGCCATTCTTTGAATGGAGGCACCTGGTCAGTTACCAGGAATACTCAACTTAGAGCTGAGGGCCATTTTGAGGTGACTGTGAGATGTGTTCTCACATGATCATATATAAGCGTTGAATGCCATTCTCTGAATGGAGGAAACCAGGAATACTCATCCTAGAGCTGAGGGCCATTCTGATGTGATTAAGGGATGTGTTCCCACATGATCAAATATAAGTGTTGAAGGCCATTCTCTGGGAGAATGGAGGCACCTGGTCAGTTACCAGGAATCCTCAGCCTAGGGCTGAAAGCCATTCTGATGTGACTATGGGATTGGTTCCCACATGATCAGATGTAAGTGCAGAGCCTTTTCACAGATGATAGTAGGTGTGTCCTATAATGTTGGTGATTATAAGTGTTGAGGCTTTTCGCAGATGGTAGTAGGTGTGTCCTACCATGCTAGTGATTGTAAGTGTTGTGCCTTTCCATAGATGATAGTAGGTGTGTCCTATCATGATGGTGGTTGTAAGTGTTGAGAATTTCCACATATGATAGTAGGTGTGTCCTATCATGCTGGTGGTTGTGAGTGTTGTGCCTTTTCACAGATGGTAGTAGGTGTGTCCTACCATGCTGGTGATTGTAAGTGCAGTGCCTTTTCACTGATGATAGTAGGTGTGTCCTATCATGCTAGTGAATGTAAGTGTTGGGCTTTTCTGACATGGTTCTTAGATGTGTTCCTCCCATGGTCAGATGTGAGTGTTGGGCGTGCCTTTCTGACATCATGTTGGATGTGTTCCTCTCATGGTCAGATGTAAGTTCTGGGTGAGCCATTATGACTTAGGGTTAGATATAAGTGCTGTAGAAGACCTACATGGAGGCTAGGCCTACAACCAGCATGAAAAAGGGCTGGCTCTGTAGAAATTCCTATGACAAGAAGAATCAAGAGATAGCACCAGTGATGATGACCCAATGATGATCCAACAGTGATGATCCATATCGAGTGATGATCTAGATCCAGTGATGATGATCCAGATTGAGTGATGAACCAGATCCAGTGATGATGATCCAGATCGAGTGATGATCCAGATCGAGTGGTGATGATCCAGATCCAGATGAATATGACTTGAAGATGAATATGATGAGAACTCAATGATGATCTAGATGATATAGGGAATAAGACTTGTGCTGATAAATTGTGTCAAGAGAATACCTTCCTAGTTAAGAGGGAGTGTTGATGTAATTGTAACTTCAGAATGTATTCACTTGTATATCTTATGTATTGTACCTCGATGTTTATTCTGGGAAGTGTCTGTAATGTATTTGAGTCATGTCATGCCCCGATGTTCCTATCGGGAGATTCAATAATGTAAACAAGTCATGTAAAGTCATTATGGGTAACCCTCCTATTGATCAAGGGTTAAAGTCCCCGCAGTTATGGGGCCCTAGGGTTATTAGACTCTCCTAGAGAAGTCGGCCCTAGTGAGTTATTGTCAAGTTGGGAATTAGTATAAATAGAGAGTGAGCCTCTCTATTTATCATACATTCACTCACACTCAGTTGTAGCGCATAAAATGAGAGAGAAGAAGTTGTTGGGACAAGAGAGAGAGAGAATACTGCTGTTGGGAGATCATCTTACTATTTTTGGGTTTTAATTTTGGTGTTGATTCTATCTTTGAGGAAGTTGCAGGGTTTTCTCCTTTATGGTTTCCTTGAGGAAAATATTTGTATCTATTGTATCTTGTGTTTGATTGATGTGTTTGTTATTCTCTCAGTTAAAGATCCTAAGATAATGCTAGCTTGAATGATAAAAATCTAACATTCTTGTGCTAGTTTCTCCAACTAGCAAAGATTCCAATTTCATAGCAAGCTCAAGAGCTTCACTCTGCGATACAATCTCATGCTACATCAAGGGAGCACAGTTATGCGGTAGCATTGTTGCAATAAACCATTCTTTATGTTGAACATATAAAATTTGGAAACTCACCTTAGCCATCGGAATCTTAAATCTTTGGTCAAAGTCCCAAACATACTCAATGGACAATTGCTCGATTTTTTTTAATTTTGTGATACATTGCGACTTAGACTTAGGTTTCTTGAATTCTTTGATCAATCCAATTCGGATCTGATCCAATGAATTCCAAGGAACCCCTGTGGGAACCACAGAAAATTTCATATACCAATCGAAAGAACAACCCATAAAGGTTGTGGTCATCTAAACTCTTTGTATAACCTCATATTAGACCTGTCGCACTGTCTAGACAACTCCACATACGAACCAATGTTGCTTAAAGTCTTCCAACATATTCCCATTGAATATAGGTAACTTTATGTCACTCCCTGACATTTGTTTTACTTGGGGTATAACTGAATTTGAATTAAACGTTCCATGAGTAGGAACTACTTGACGACTCTTTCGACTATTGTTGTTACTATGATTTACAAAACCACACTACAATGCACTTTTAGGCATTACCTCAGTTGCTGGAAATGTACATGGGGTCGTGGGTATGTCGTAGTCCCTGTCTATATCTAGCACTTCATCTCTATCTTCATAAAAAAGTCAATATTCTTCCTCTTCATCGCAAGATTCTTCGCAAGGTATGATGCCAACTCATAGTACCTTCCTTTGGTCGCACTACAACTTCCTCTTCTTGTTGTAGTGCTTCTTCTCTTTCTTGACCGAAATATTCTTCCACTCCTTAGGGGGACACCCTCTTGCTCATTCTCACTATTGACATAGAACATATCAACTCATTCTTATCAATCTTGTTCAATCCTTTCTTGCGACGTTAACCAGGTCCTCCGCACACAATCATTTACTTTTCGGAATCCATCCTCATGATCCCTTTTTCACAGACCACCATATTTATCCACAACTTTAAAGATTTCAAGTAACAACCTTGAGGTTCTTATAATAACTCTCTTTCTGTCTCACTATATAATATTATTGTGTCGACAACAATATGATTAATATATCCTTCCAAAATTCTATCAACCCAAAAGTCGATAGCCCTAGATATAGGATTACTGACTCTTTCCAACCGTTGGATCAGTTAAGGAGTCCACTCAGTGGGCTCTCTGCCTTGAAAATATTTCCTTTGTGTCGCTAGCTTTGACAATCATTCATGCAACAGAATGGGAAATTCCCAAAAAAAAAAATTGTGAATATCTTGTGGAAACTATATTGCTTTGTAATCCACCCAATCTTGAATCTTTGGTTTCATTGGGTTCCAAAAACATGTCCCCTTCACATTGATCTATTTCCCAGCAATGGAATCATTTGTTGGCGTCGATTCCACTAACCTAGGTTTATATTTCCCTACCCGTCTAACAAATACCAAGATATATGCTTAACAGAGTGTAACTCCATCGACAACACTTGCGACACAACTGAGGTCTCACCCGAGATACTCTTGGGGACTACCAGAACCAAGACTTTGTAGTTATAAAAGGGGATTTCTTCATGGAAACATTAACAAGTCTCTCGACCAAAACAGAGGTATGGATTACCATCGACACATACACAACAAGGAGGAAGACTGATTGGTCGACACATTCACATCATATAAAATATACAGTTTAAAGCATATCTACCATCATTGTCATTGAAATCCCACAATATTATATCAATATAAATGAGATAAATTCATAAAGACTAAGACACAAAATACACAGACATCAAAGACAGATATTTAATACAGAAACCAATACGAGAAAAACCACAAAAGTGCTCTTCATATGGCACGAGTAATATTTGGAACGTTTTTGGTCTACGAACACAACTTGCAACCTTCTCTCAGAATCTTATTTACAATGGATGAATTTTCTTTGCCTTTCTCATGCTCTCATGTCTTTTTTAATCTTTTTGTTGACCTCTCTATTGATCTCACACGTCTTGAGAGTCGTCTGCACATAGCTTATGGATCGACCTAACCCCATTCTCCCTTTTCTTACCAATGAATGAATCAATGAATGGACGCTTGAAAGTATCTCTCACTCTGATTATGATTCGACTGCCAAAAAAAGACTCTTCCACGCACAGCTTAGGTCAACCTTATATACTTCTTACAATTCTTGTTCTAAGGGTAGACTAGTTCTCAACTAATAGTCAACTGGTTATTCTCACTACCCAAAAAAATCATGTTACTTAAATAAAGGTGCTAACGTCCCAAATTACATTCATCCCCATTCCTTAAAATAGGCTATTATTCTAAACTAACTCCCTTTTTCATTTATTGTTCCCTCAAAACATGTCGATTCCCTGATTCAACTTACTCTTCTCCTTTTTTGACGCAGTCTTACTTGCCTTATGACCATATTCTTCACACTTTCGACCAAAACTAGTATACACTTTCCAAGGGCCAATAGAAGACAATTTGACTACATCAAAAAATAAGATGAAACAACAATAGGATCAATCATATTTTGAAAGGAAATTTGAAGTTGGATATTGGGTAGAGATTGCAACAATACAAACTAAAGTCCTTCTAGAAACATAAGAAGCTAAATAAATTAGGATCTAGGTACTATAGTTTGTATAAGGTGTTGTAGAGGATTGCAAATATGGATTATAAATTGGAGTTGCCTCGATCATCATGTGTACATGTAGCCATCCATGTTTCTTTCTTAAAAAAACAACTGATGACAAAATCCCATTTCAAAGTGTTTTGCGAAAAATTAATGAAGAAGGAAAATCATACTATAACTTCAAACAATCCTTAAGACATAGATTAATAAATTGGGAAGTTAATCAACTACAAAGGAGTGCATTAAGTAGAAGAGCCTACCAATAGAACATGAGACACAACAAGATGAATCCATCATATAAAAATATAATTAATCGAGTGTTGAGGGAAATGATTGTTTGAAGAGGAGGGGTATCTTAATCCGTAGATATTGTGACATTGCATTCTTATTATTATCACTAATATTTGTATTTGTCTGCAAGGACCTTAATTGTAATTGTACCATTTTTTCTCTTATATATACCGATAAAATATAGTTTTAGACATAATCTGAGCTTGTACATTTGATATATTGTAAAAGGAGGTTTCACTAACTCAATTCATCACAAATAAATATGTCCTTTAGGCAATTAGAGGAAAAAATATACTAATAAGGGGTACTTACCATCATGTGAATGTATAAATATATGAGTACTAGTGTATTATGTTGGATGTGACTATTTTATTGTAGCAAGTAGGGCTTTTGGATTGATTCCTTCCATAAGGATAAATTGCTAATGTTACCCTACCGTAAAGAACTTCTTTAGACTATTGTGTTCATTCTTTTATTATCAATTGTGTGGATCTATTGTGTTATTCATAAGTTAATTTTTATATTCTATCTTATGATTTAGAAAGGTATACAACGCTATCATCGGGGACCTTATATTTACATATATGACATACATGGGCATTGACATGGCCAATGGAAGCAATGATGCATCGACAAAATTGGTCAATAAAAAATGTGATTTCCCTTTTATGTTCCTAAGCTTTCTAATTAAGTTTTAGAAGCTCATTTATACATTGATTAATTTTAGTATATGGGTCTTATAGACATTTAGGATTTGGGTTTGAGTGAGCTTTGTGCAATTGTAATGGAATAACATCTAAAACTCCATAATGACAAAATATTCTTAAAAATAATAATTATTATAAAATTTAGGAAATATAAAAGACATGGCAAATCAAGTTTTTCTAGAAATGAAAGCTTATATGTGCACATGGGAAAGTAATGATAGTGTCTCTCTTGATTCTCTTTTCAATATTGAGCCTACATGAAAACACACTAACTAACTCATGTTGATACAAAATCAATTGACAAACATATACGTTTTTTTAAAATTTAAGTAATGATGTGTTAAACTATAATTCAATTCATGTGGCAGAATTTGGATGAAGTGAGTATGAGAGGGATCACAACTATGTGCACAATTTTCAAAAGACAAAATACATTATCGTTGCAACCAAAAAGGGAAGTTACTTTGTAAACTATGTATACTAAATTGGAAATATTATTACACTTAATTAGGAAGATGGATCTTTAACTCTCCCTAATGAGGATAGATGGGCAAAGGTAATTGAGAGATAAAAAGTAAACGGAAGTTAATGAAGTGCTTAAAATTGGTTAGTCAACTAAAAATATTTATTAAGCATTGAATGAGTTCACTATCAATTAAAAACTAATTATTAAAATAATCATTATAAAAATAAATTGTTGTTATAAACAAGTTATTAAAATAATATTTATTAAACAAATGAATCATTTTTATAAAACTAAAAAAAATTATTGGACCGACCAAAGAAGCTAGGTGCTCTCCAATCCAATATGGGGCAGATCGTGTCATGTTAGTCACTTTATGCTAGCCAACATAAATAAAAAATATAAAAAAATGAAAAATGAAAAATATAAATTACATATAGACTTAAAAAAATATTAAAAAAATTATAATTTATTGCACAAAGAAGCTAGGTTCTCTTCAACCCAAGATCGTGACAAAGGCAGACATAAATAAAAAATATTAAAAATGAAAAACTAAAAAATATAAATTACCCTTTATGTTTGAAGATCGATGTTTATATATGCATTTTTCAATATTATCATCATATATGCACTTATAATTGCACCGAGAGAAGAGAGGTGCTCTTAGCCCAGTATGGAGGAGATCTTGTCACATTAGTCACGTTATGCTAGCCTACATAAAAAAAAAATTATGTTAAGCAACATAATAAAAAAATTGTATTGTGGATTCAACCTTCTTCGAAGATTCTAGCCTTTTTATTTTATTTCATTTTTAATTACTTTTAAAATAATTTAAATTAACTAACTTTATTTATAATTCACCATAATAATAATAAAATATTTTTTATAATAAAATTTAGATATATTTTGGTGTGGCTTTAGAGTAGAATTTTGATATATTTTAGTATGGCTTATTGATTAGAATAAAGGAGTGTCGACCAAATAACATTGATAAGATCAATGTGTGTTTAACCTAACACTACACCAACTTGTAAAATTTAGATATATTTTGGTGTGGCTTTAGAGTAGAATTTTGATATATTTTAGTGTGGCTTATTGATTAGAATAAATGAGTGTCGACCAAATAACATTGATGAGATCAATGTGTGTTTAACCTAACACTACACCTACCTGTAAAATTTAGATATTTCTAGGTGTGGCTTTAGAGTAGAATTTTGATATATTTTAGTATGGCTTATTGATTAGAATAAAGGAGTGATGACCAAATAACATTGATGAGATCAATGTGTGTTTAACCTAATACTACACCAACCTGTACACTCTTTGCTAAAACAGAAAAGAATATAGAGAAAAACATGTCGCCTAATTTATCAAATTTTTATGAACATTTAAAAGTTTAAGATAAAAATAACTTACACCTAAAGAAATTGGATCCCTCTCAGTGCAGGTTTAAGATGGATTTACAACATAAATAAAAATATTAAAAAATAAAAAATGAAAAATATAAATTACATATAGACTTAAAAAGATTTTAAAAAATTATAATTTATTGTACCGAGAGAAGCCAGGTGCTCTCCAACCCAAGACCGTGACAAAGCCGGACATTAATAAAAAATATAAATTACATTTAGACTTAAAAAAAATAAAAAATAAACTAGCATAGATCCATTTTAAACCCAAATCTATAAAGTATGGAGAGGGATCTAAATGGTAAGAAAATGTACACCATAACAAATTGGATCCCTACTTGATACACATAAATATAAAATATTTCAAAATGAAAAATATAAATTACACTTAAAAAAATATAATTTATTGCACCGAGAGAAGGGAGGTGCTCTCCAACCCAACATGGGGGAGATAGTGACTAAGGCTGACATAAATAAAAAAATATTAAAAAAATAAAAAATAAAAAATATAAATTACATTTAGACTTAAAAAAATATAAATAAATAAAATAAATAAACTAGCATAGATCCATTTTAAACCCAAATCTATAAGTATGGAGAGGGATGCAAAGGGTAAAAAAATGTACAACTCAACAAATTGGATCCCTCTAGGTGCTTGATAGATCCGGGCTTAAAATGGATCTATGCTAGTTATATAAAACATAACGGTTATGAAAAAGCCATTAAATTTTATCTTAATATTATTTTAACATTATTTATTAAAATAAAAATACATTAAATCACCAAAAATAACTGTAAAACAAATGTAATTATACCATATATCCACCATCCTACCATAAACTATGTAAAAATAATATAAAATAATAAGTATGGAGTTGTTTTCATCATTCTACCACCAAGTTACCATAAATTATGTAAAAGTAATGTAAATATGTTTTATATTACCATAAATTATGTAAATATAATGTAAATATGTAGTATATCCAGCATCAGCATCCTACATAAAAGATGGAATGCAACAATATTTTATTTTTGACATACTTCATGGAGAAATATAGTTAATAGAATTACACTTTTTTTTATTTAGTGTTTTAATTACTGGAAATATGCAATGATTCCTTATTTAATGGCAACCGCTGTGGTTGAGATGAAAGTATGTCCACCTTAACAATATTTTCCTTTTTGACATACTTCATGGAGGAATATAGTTAATACCATTACACTATTTTTTTTATTTAATGTTTTAATTATTGCAAATATGCAATGATTCCTTTTTTAATGGCAACCCCGGTGGTTGATGGTTGAGATGAAAGTATGTCCACCTCAAATTTTATTTGATGTTGATTTTTCTTAGTTCTTATACTTTGTTCAGAAGTTATTGGGGTAGTTTTTGTGCTGGAAACGTTATTTATAGTTTTTAGCTAGAAAATATCAGTGTTGTAAGGTTACCTTACAAGTATGGGGAGTTATTGACCAGTCTTTGTGTTGGAAGAGTTTTTGTTTTAGTTTTTTTCAGTATCTCTATGAGTGTTGTAAAGCTACCTTGCTACCTTGCAATTTTTTGAAGGTTATTGAGTAGTCTGTGTGTTGAAAAAGTTCTTTATAATTTTTCAGAAAGACTATCATAAATAACTGGTATTGTAAAGTTATCTTGCAATCTCTTCTAAATAGTTATGGACAACCAGAAAAAAGAAACGTCTAAGAGCAACTCTGAATATCTCTCCCAAGAAAAAAAAGTTTCTGAAAGCAGCTCGGATTGTCTCTCTGGAAAAGCTACTAAGGGGACTACCAATTCCTTGGCCAATCTGGAGGGTTCTGCAAGTGATCTGCCGAAGCAAAAAAGAAAGCCTGAGCAAAAAAATGAGAGACTCAGAGTGCCTAAGGAATGTAAACCTAAGCTGAAGTTCATTACAGACGAGTTACATTTGAGATCTATGGGAGCTGCAGTTCGTTGGATATTACCACCTAACCCAAAAGCTTTGGTAGCTCTAACAAAAGAGTTGGGCTATGACAAAGGTGGAGACACCATTGATTCCTTATTACAAAACGGCACCACCAATCTATTACGTCTCTCCAGAGAACTGGGATACAAGAATATCGCAGAAACCCTAGAATGGTGCATGCCAACGGACATTAACTGTTTGGTGGAGCTTACTCAAGAATTAGGGTTTGAAAAAGGTCGAGAGACCCTGCGTTTCCTTTTATCCAGACCTGTCGTACAGCAGATGATGAACTTTGCCAGAGGAAAGGACATTCCGCCCCCATTATCAAAAGCCATACAAGTCCCTGTTCAGTTTCACCCTGGGCAATTTCCGACACACACTTTCCAACATCTAGGAGGAACCCCAGAGCCGAGCTCTTCTTCGCAACTGCAGTCTTTCATAACGAACCGCAATTCACAGCGACCTGCACTCGGTGCTTCTGCAGGAAATCACAGTGTCGCTCAGCATTATCTGCAAGAGTCGATACAAGAAGAGCCGAACGTTAATCAATTTCAAGGTATCAAAATGCATGAAGAATTTCGATTGCCCTCTACAGTGAATGAACAACAACCTCAAGACAAGTTCAAAGGCTCAATAGGTATGCGGGGAGAACAGCAGCAACGAAATCAAATTGGCAGCAATAGTAGCCGTCTCCAAGATGGGAAAACAACGAATCAATACTTCAACAATAGTAGAGACCTTCATAATTTCTCCAACTGCTTTAAGCGTACAGCAAAAGAGCCTGGGAATAACGATCAGCGCCGAAAGAAATTACCCACTCGATTTCCTGCTGTGCTAGGGGAAAATCGAGCAATGTACTTTCCAGGAAATATAGCTCCTGAGCAGGGTTTAAACGAAAACACTTTTAATGGTGCAGGTATGAGATTGCAGAATAATGAGAACCAATACTTTCATCAATCTGGCAGCATTTATCAAGGTTTTCATAACGTTCCAATGAATCCAGACATCCACCATCGGATTCCGGCACAGATTGAATTTCAGGTTGGTGACTGGAAGCAGTATCAGAAAGAGTGTGAGACTCAAATGGAAAGAACCCTTGGAAGTCACAGAGGATCATCATCAAAGGAAGAGCAAAAGTATGCGGGTACTGTTAGTAAGCTGGTTACGGACAAAGCTCCCAAAAGGTAATGGGATATGCCTGAAAATTAATAGATTGTTAGTATCATACTGTGTTTTTGTAACTAGATGTGAATATATAGGGTAAACACTGTCATTGAGTCATTCTTTCTTAGATTAAAATTCAGTTAGCGCTTCTGAACTTTTTCATATTTTAATTTGCATATTTTCAATTTTTTTTAAGATTAATTTATATATAAGTATAGATATTTTCATATTTTAATTTACATATATTTTTAAGATTAATTTATATATAAATATAGATATTATTAGGTGTTTTCCATTATATTTATTTTGTATATTGTTAATTGCTTGCACTTATTATTTTGCAGGTAGTGAAGACTATGCAATTCTAGGACAATATCAAAGCTTATTAGTCCAGCAAGACTATGCAATTCTCTGACAATATCAGAGTTTATTAGTCCAGTAATATTATGAGAGCTTATTAGTTCAGTGATATTATTTTGCAGGTAGTGAAGACTATGTAATGTTTGGACAATATCAGAGCTTATTAGTCAAGTGATATTAATCCGTAGATAAATAATAGCATCTTTAATGTTCTCAGTTTGTATGGATTTTATGTAGTGTGTGCCATGTGGTAGTTACCAATAACATTCAAAGCTTATGTAGCCTGGGGTATTTGCTAAGAAATTTCAATATTATGTATTGTGTGATATTTGCTTAAGTGCAAATTTTTCTTTCTTTCTTTCAGTTGTTTCACTACTTAATTCTTATATGTTTGATTTGAGTGTGTTGGAATGGATATGTTATGTTGAACAGTTATTATGTTTGGTTTCTTTTTTATTTGAATGAATATTTATATTGATGGGTTATTTCTTTATCTGTTAATTCTTGCTTTCTGCAATAAAATATGAACCCTTAAATTGTAAAAATTATTTTAAAGAAAAAACTGTATTTAGGGATTCAAGAATTCTGAAAATTTATATCTTTAATTTATTGTATTTTTATTTTTATTAGAGGTAACTTACTATATGTTTGGTTTGTTTGTCTTGGAATGGATATTTAATATTGAACAGTTATTATGTTTGGTTTCTTTTTATTTGAATGAATATTTATATTGATGGGTTATTTCTGTTAATTCTTACCTTTTGCAATAAAATATGGATCTGGAAGTTGTAAACTTTATTTTAAAGAAAAAACTGTATAGGATTTAGGGATTCAAGAATTTTGAAAATTTACATCTTTAATTTTGTTGTATTTTTATTTCCATTATACATAACTTACCATATACTTTATTTTTTGGTTTTCTAAAATGTTTTCCTTATTTTTTACTAAAACAATTTTTATAACAATTTTATTTTTATATTATAAGAGTAAAATAGAATGTCTCTTAGGTTAAGAGGATAATGTGTAGGATTTAGGATTTATGAACCCTAGAATTCTGGAAATTTATAATTTTATAGTTTAGATATCTTTTATTTTCAGCATAGTCAACCTACTATATATTCTATTTCTTAGTGTTCTAAAAAGTTTTTCATGTAAACTTTTTAGAACACTAAATCTTTATAGTAAACTCAGTGGTTGTATTTTGTAATTTCTTCATTTTTTTTTACAATGTATCATCCATTGCCTTGGTTTTTAATTTAACTTTGTTTGCAAAGTATTAGAGGTTTTTCCATATTTATATTTTTGCATCTAATTGTTTTACTATAAGGTTATGAGAAGTCATCCTCAAATGACAATGCAATTTTTTTTAATGTATCTATATGTTATCTTTGAAGTATCATAACTTAAAGAAAGTAGTCATACTAATCTCAAGTTTGCTAGAATCACATCTTTTTAATTTCTCTTTATTTGCAAAGAGTAGAGGTTCTTCCATACTTATATTTTTGCATCCTAGGTTATGAGAACTAATCCTGAAATGACAATGTGATTTTTTTAAAATGTATCTATATTTTCTCTCTGAAGCACCATAAAGTTATGAAAGTAGTCATCATAATCTCAATTTTGGTAGAATCACATCTATTTACCATAACATCCTCTTTATTATTCTCTTTTGAAAATGCATTGAATGCCACTAATGCATCTAGCTTATCTTCTTCTTCTTCAAACATTAAGTATGTGTATTGCAACTTCTTTATTATTCTCTTTTGTAAAAACATTGAATGTCACTTATGCATCAGCCTTATCTTCTTCTTCAAATTTTAAGTATGGGTATTTATGTTGTATTATAATGCAAGGGGTTTGTTTATGAACTCCTAATTCATCTACTAGGAACCTTTTTCGCAAAATTTCAACCTTTTTCCAACATTAGTTGAAGAATTATAGAGCCCAAAGATGGGAGCCATTAAAAAATATAAACTCTTTTATTTATAGCATTCTCAACCTACTATATACTATATATTTGGTGCTCTTACATGGTTTTCTTCAAAGTACATAGATATGATGATACTTAAATCTTTATAGTAAATTGTGTGGTTGAGTTTTGTAATTTCTTCATACTTTTGACATTGATTTCTTTCTATTTGTAAAGAATAGAGATTCTTCCATATTTAAAGTTTTTCATCTAATTTTTTTACTACTAGGTTTTGAAAAGTGATCTTGAAATGACAATGTAATTTTTTTAATGTATCTCTATTTTCTCTTTGAAGAACCATAACTTTATGAAAGTAATCATCATAGTCCTAATTTTTCTAGAATCACATATTTTTAGTAGGACAACTTCTTTATTATTATCTTTTGTAAATGCATTGAATTCATAGCTTAGCTTGTTCTTCAAAATTTAAGTGTGAGTGTTTTTGCTCCATGCTAGAGTAACCAATTTGTATTTGAACTTTTAGTTCCTCTACTCAGAACCTTTTTTGAACTCTTTCAACATTTTTCCAAGATTAGTTGGAGCGACCTAGAGCCTAAAAAGAATAGCCATGAAAATATAAATATTTTATTTCCACTATACTCAACCTACTATATACTCTCTCTTTTTTGGTGTTCTAAAAGTTTTTGTATGTAACTATATAGATTATGGGATACTGAAATATTTATAGTAAATGGAGTAATTTTGTTTCATAATTTTTTCATATTTTTGACAATGTATCATCTCATTCCTTGGTTTTTAATTGAACTCTTTGTTTGCAAGGCATAGAGGTTCTTCCATATTTATAATTTTTCATCTCATTGTTTTACTACTAGGTTATGAGAAGTGATCTTGATATGACAATGCAGTCTTTTTAACAGGTACACTTATTTTATCTTTGAAATACAATAACTTTATGAAAATAATCATGATAATCTCAATTTTGCTAGAATCACAACCTTTTACTAGAGCAACTTCTTTATTATTCTCTTTTTGTAAAAGTATTGAATGTAGTTCATGCATCTATATTTCATTCTTATTCAAATTTTATGTAAATATATTTAATAAGTTTTATTTAAACTCCTAGTTCCTATACTAAGAACTTTTTTAATCTTTTTCAACTTTTTTCCAAGATTACTTGAAGAGACCTAGAGCCAAAATACAATAGCTATACAGAATATTATTCTTCATAATTTTGTGAAGAGAAACTTTGTCAATTTACAGCTCCATAATATAAAATTCAACCACAACAGATCTAGAAAACAAGACAATTGTTACAACATATGCATGTGGATCTTTACATCAATGAATGCCAGATACTGTGCAAAAGGTTTGCAATCAGTAATATAGTATAATCAACTCATAAGCTAGTTTACAATGCTCAACAATGGCATGAATAGAAAATCAATTCGAATCCTAGGGAGGTCATTCAAATTGAATGCATGAGAGTGGCTTACTTGTCAGTTAACACAAGTCAAAACATCAGTTAACCACTTAGTTGCAATCTAATTGACTCTAACAAAATCAGAGGCAGTTTAAACTGAGTCCAACTATGTCAAAACTCAACTGCATGCCTAAAATTAGTTGAGGGTTCCTTTATGTCCTTAGTTAACTGAGATTAACTCAACCGGATGTCAAAAATTAGGTGAGGGTGTCTTTCTTGTCTTTGGTTAACTAAAATTAGGTTAAATTAGGTCAAATCTTGGAGAAGGGCGCCTTTATGACTCTAGTTAACTAAAAATTAAGTGAATATGCTCCTAGTTAACTGAGTAAGGTGCTTTAATCATTCATATCATCCCAGATTAGCTCCCCGAATGAAGGAGGAGGCCGAGATAACTGAAAGTGATGAGATGTTGATGATGTAAGCACATGTTTGAGTCAAAATACTTAGGATAACTCGTAAATTAGGTTATTAGACCTAGATAAATGATGTGTAGTTGGGAAATGACTTCAACACCCCCCACCTTTAAGCTAATATCATGTGGAGGAGTAAAAAGAGGGCCTCGACAACAAAGGCCATAGGTCACACTGTACATAAATAATCCAAAAAATGCTAAAAAATCTAAGTGAGGAAAGAGGGAAAAAACTAGTTGGAAAGAACCCTTCCTCCCCCCCACCCCTCTCAAACTAAACACTGAAGGATCTAATATGTCCTCACCATAGTAAAACTCACCCCTAATAGTGAACGAAGGGAAGAGAATTTCTTCTAAGTGAAGCACTTGGTAAAGATGGTTGTAATTTGCTCTTCTGTAGGGAAATATTGTAGCATAATGGTTATGTCATGCACATGCTCCCTTATGTAGTGCATGTGGATTTTGATATGCTTGGTCCTCTACCTCTGAACTATATTTGTTGAGATATTTATAACACTTTGATTGTCACAAAAAATGACAGTGTAAGTGGTGCTACCAATATCAAACTCAACTAGAATACCCTGAAGCCAAAATGCCTGAATGCAAGTATTGATTGCTCCTCGATACTTTTCCTTTGCGGAAGATAGGGAAATGGCTACCTGTTTTTTTCTTGACCAAAATATAGGACCATTTCCAAATATGAATACATATCTGGAAGTGGAATTACGATCCATGCTATCACATGCCAAATTTGAATCAGTGAATCCAATAAAGTCAAGATCAGAATCTGCAGCATAGTGAATGTCAAAATGTCTTGTACCCTGCACATACTGTAGGATCCTTTTGGTTGCCTTCCAGTGAAGCTCATGGGGTTATTCATGTACCTTGACACAACATTCACTTCATAAGAAATGGCAGGCCTAGAATGTGTCAGGTACAAAAGAATACCAATCAATTATCGGTAGAGTGTAGAATCCACCAATGGTGTAGAATCACCATCCTCAAGACCGATTCCTGTGAGGAATGGGAATGGCTCAGCTTTAAATTCTTCCATATTTAAGTTATTTAGCAGGTCCAAAGCATATTTTTATTAGGATATAATCTTCCCACCAAAATTTTGAGTGATTTCGAGAACAAGAAATCGCTTCAACAGGCCTAAATAACTCATATCAAATGCTTGGTGTAAAGCAGTTTTATTATGTCGATCGAAGCAAGACTGAATCCTATAATAAATAGGTCTTAAAAATAAAGTAAAATGATAATAAAATTACCTTCAATGTGTTGTATATACACACTTGGATCTGATTTTCATCTTGCAAAGGTTTGCATCAGAAGAAATGAATCCATATTTGCATACAATGCTCTTGGGGCATAATGTCAACCATACAAGGATTTCCTTAATCTGCAAGTAAGTGTCATATATGATATGTAACCTTTAGGATGATTCATGTATATCTCTTATTGAATATACCCATGAATAGAGACACTCTTCACATCCATATTGTGTACCTCCCAATGCTTGGATGCAGAAATTGACAAAACTAGACAAATTGAGTCCATTTTTTCAACCGGTGCAAATGTTTAGGTATAGTCCACACCTTGAACTTGTGAGAAATATTTTTCCACCAACGTTTATTTGTATTTTTAGGTTGAAACATCAGTATAAACCTTGGTTCGTTAGGCCCATTTTCATTGAACCAATTTCCTCCTAGGTGGGAGGGGAACTAGCTCTGGTGTTGCATTTTTCTGAAGAGAATTGTACTCTTTATCCATGGCATTTTTCCATCTCGAATCATGGTGGGAATGGTATTATGATTTTGGATTTGAACTAATAATCACAAAACATTTTTTGACAGCAAAGGATCAGCATATGAAAGAGTCATACATTCTCTTTGAAAGTATGCTCGACTTCTTCTTAGATTGGCAAGATTTTCAATGTTGGAACCAACAGATGTGAGTCTTTTCTGCCCACTTTGGAAACTGAGGGGGCTCATTTGGATCTGAATCCGGGCCTAATTCTTAATGTTCATTAATATCAGACATAATATCAAAAATATTAGAACATAAACTTTCAATATCATCTCATGAATCTTCTTCTCGAAGAGGAAGGAATTTGGCAGTTTCTTCCTCCACTAGTTGTAGATCATGAAGCAGTTGTTCAAATCAAACACTTCTATCGATGAATATTCTTTTGGGTATGATATTCATGATTTTGTATCATTTATATTCTTCATAATATCCAGTTATTATGCACTCAATACTTTGTGGTTCCAAATATTTTCTCTTATCAAGTGGAATTCTAGCCCATGTAGTGGACTAGAAAACTAAGATGAGACGTCACATGCAACTTGTGACCAGTGTAGGATTCGAAAAGAGTTTTACCTAACATATGAGTGTGGAACTAAATTATACATGTATCCAACAACATTCATGGCCTCATCCCAAATATTTGAATCCAAACCTTTCGACTCAAGTGTGTTAATACTAATCTCTTTCAATGCTCGATTTTTACTCTCTGCTACACCATTCTGTTGAGGTGTGTAGGGGACTATGTGATAGATTTGGATTCCATTGTCCTCAAAAATTTGCAACATATATGATTTGATATATTCTCCAACATTATCAAATCTAATATCTTTTATCTTGATCCCAGTGGCAGTCTCAATAGAAGCCTTGAAAGTTTTGATCCTTTCAAACACTTCCAATTTGTTTTTGAGAAACCAGACCCATGCAAACCTAGAAAATTCATCCATGAATGTGAGAAAATAACTCAATCCATTTATGGAGGTAGTTGGAAATGGACGAATGATATCACCATGAATCAACCCCAAAATACACGAAGTTGTGCTAGCCATTCCTCAATCAAACTTGTGCTCAGGATGCTTGCCAATTATCCAACCTTTGTAGATCCTTTTTGATAATTTGATGTTACCAAGGCCTTCAACCATGGAATTATTTTGTAGCAACTGAAAGTAATTATAATTAAGGTGTCCAATCCTCTCGTGACATATCCTCTAACGTCATTTCCATGGGTAAGAAGGGCACTTGGCTTTGAATATGGCACAAAGTTGGAAAAATCATATGCTTTTGCAACATGATTTTCCTTGCCTACTGCAATGAGCTTTCAAGTGGTTATTTTAGAAATTTCAACATCATTAGGGATTAATACAACCTTCTTGGGAAAACTAGTATGTGTCATTTGATACACAGAAAGCAGGTTCGAAGCTAGAGAAGGAACATACATAGCATTTTGAAAACTACCATGTTCTAAGTGAATTATACCTTTACCTTTCGATAAAATTTGTGAATCATCTCCCATGTGGATGGAGATGAAAATTTTGGAGTCCAATGATGAGAAATAGTCTTTGGTTGCAACCATATGATTTGAAGCTCCTGAATCTATGAGAAGATATTTTGAATTTGAAACACTTTCCATGAGTGCCTGGCCTCTTTCTGGATGATCATTTTGATCTCCATTTTCCTTCTTCCTTACGCCATCTGGAAGAGTGATGTTGTTTTTATCCAAGAGAAGGGACATCTGATCAATATTATTCTTCATGCATGAATTTTCAGGATGAAATACCATGCCACAATAAGAACACTTTGTATTCTCCTTTCCCATTTCCTTGTCTTTCTTTGAGCCTGAAGGCTCATCTCACTATTTTGTTTTCTCCTTCTGCTTAAGATGATCAAACTTGGTCGTCTCCTTCTTCTTTGGCTTTCCTTTAGAATTTGTAACCTTGGGTGCTCTAGAAAATAGGGATTGATAGTTTGAGAATCGCATGGACCCCATATGAACAAGCTTGAAACAATCATTGGTAAATGACTCAATGAATGCATTGAAGGGTGACATCTTCCAATTTAGAATGGTGAGTTTTCTTGTATGAAAGGTAGAGACAAACACTAAATAATATTCTCCTAGTTTTGAAAGGATTGAAAGGATCAAGTGATCATCATTCTTCTCTTCACCACATTTCTTCAACTGAATCACCAAATGCTTGAACTTGGTGAAAAACGCATTAATGGTTTCAAAATTACCAGGATTGAGGGAAATTAATTCATTCTCTAACCAATAAACCCTTATTTCGTCCTACTTGCAAAATATTTTCACATGTTTTTCCCATACTTCTTTGGCAATCTTCAATCCACGAAGATGAAAGAGAAGGTCCTTTAAAATAATAAGATATAAGAAACCATAAGGCTTCATCAAGGTTATTCATGTACTTGACTTCTATACAGCTGCATTACGCTCTAGTTTTGTGCCCATAGTGACTCTATAGAGTCCCTTGGAGCGCAATATGATCTCTGTATCTTCCTTCCATCTGTGATATTTGAAGGGAGTAACAAGATTGTTTGAAGAATAGTCCGTCTTTTAGTTGTAGCGAATGCAATAGGAGGCTTTGAGATACCTACAATCACAAACAAACAAATAATTTTAGGTCGAACAACTTGCACTTTTGAAGCTACTTCACACCTACCTTAGTTAATCAAGCAACCTCAATCAACCGTATGCAATATTATCCAAGATTTATGTGGAAAACGTTTCGCTTCTGATGTAGTGTTGGAATAACTTTGAGCAATTTTTCTCAATCTTCATCAAATATCCATGAAAAACTTTGTAGAATAGTTCCCTTGTCCTGCCATGGCTTTGATACTATATAAAATTAAAGCACAACAGATCTAGAAAACAAGACAATTGTTACAACATATGCATGTATATCTTTCCATCAATGAGTTCCAGAATACTGTGGAAAAGGTTTGCAATCAGTAATACATTATCATTAAGTCAGAAGATAGTTTACAATGCTCAACAATGGCATGAATTCCAAGAAATTCGAATCCTATGGATGTCATTCAAATTGAATGCATGAGAGTGGCTTACTTGCCAGTTAACACCACTCGAAACACCAGTTAACCACTTAAATGCAATCTAATTAACTCTAAAAACTCAGAGTCGATTTAAACTAATTCTAACTGAGTCAGAACTCAATCGCATCCCTAAAATAAGGTGAGGGAACCTTTTTGTCTTCAATTAATTGAGATTAACTCAACTAAATTCCAAATATTAGGTGAGGACACCTTTTTGTCTTCTATTAATTGAAATTAACTCAACCAAATTCCAAAAATTAGGTGAGGGCACCTTTCTTATCTCTAGCTAACTGAAATTAAGTGAAATTAGGTCAAATCTTGCAGAAGGGGGCCATTTGGACTTCGGTTAATTGAAAACTAGATTAAAATGAACTCAAATGACTTAGTAGGGTGCTTTAATCATGCATATCATCCCATATTACCTCCCTGAATGAAGGAGGAGGCCCATATAACTAAAACTGATGAGATGTTGATGATGTAAGTACATGTTTGAGTCAATATACTTAGGATAACTTGTAAATTAGATTGTTAAGCCCATGTAAATTATATGTAGTTGGAAAATGACTCCAACATATAACATATCTTATCTACATTTATTCCACACATAATAGAGGGCCTTCTTACCTCAATAGTCCATTTTCCAACACAAGTGTTACAATTATAAGTACAATCAACATTTAAAGAGAAGGGACTTCAATCAAGCAACTACCTTTAATTGGTCACATTAAATTTGATAGGACTTGATAATGAAGGGTAAGGGTTATTTTAATATGCTAATGGATATAGGTAATATAATATTAAGTTTGGTTTACCTATGAAAATATATATAGGTTTATTTCAATTTTGTATTGAGTAAGAAAATAAAAGTGGGAAGTATTGTGTTGAAAAAATATTTAATAGAGATTAGGAAGTTTACTTTGTCATGAGACAAGTTCTAAATGTAGAGTATTTTGATTCTAACTTGACATATGGAAGAGTAATTGTAAATGCATATATTATATGTGGATATAGACCTTTGTGTATGAGGGTTGGGTAAAAGCATGGTAATGTGCCTCACTTTTTCCTATTTTGTGGCTATTAACTTTTATAGGAGACAATGAACTAAAAATACTTGTTCATAAATATACAAATCCATAAAGAATTAGATAATGGCATAAAGAAACAAAAATTTGAAGAAACCTTCTACAAATTATTACCAAAAAAGTAAGCTTAAGAATAAACTTAATCTTAAGAATAAAAGTGGGATACTAGAAGTGCCTAAGGAATGTATACCAGAGATAAAGTTCCTTACACAAGAGTTAGAGTTGATATCTATGGGATCTACAGTTCATTGTATATTACCATCTAACACAAAATATTTGGTAGCTCTAACAAAAAAGCTGGTCTATGACAAAGGTGGAGACACCATTGATTCATTATTAAAAGGGGCACCACCAATATATTATCTCTCCAGAGAATTGGGATACCAGAATATCATAGAAACCCCTGAATAGTGGATGCCAAACAACATTAACTTTTTGGTGGAGCTTACTCAAGAATTATTGTTTTAAAAAACATGTGGAGACCCTACATTTCCTTTTATCAAGGCCCGTCTTACATCAGCTGATGAGCTTAGCCACAAGAAAGGACATTCTTCCCACATTATCAACTTCCATCAAAATCCCTACTCAGTTTCCACTTAAGCAGTTTCAGACACCCACTTGCAGATGTCTAGGAGGAGCCACAGATCCAAGCTCTTCTTCACATCTGCATTATTTTATAACAAACCGCAATCCACAACAACCTACACTTTGCTTCCGTAGGAAATCACATTTTCGTTATGCATCATCTACACGAGTCGATAGAGGAATAGTTGAATGCCAATCAATTTCAATGTAACGAAATACATGGAGAATTTCGATTGCCTCTACAGTGGATGAGGAATCTCAACACCAGTTCAAAGGCTCAATAGGTATGGTGGGAGAATAACATCAACAAAATCAAATTGGTAGCAATAGTAGCCATCTCCAAGAAGGGAAAACAACAAATCGATACTTCAAGAGTAGTAAATACATTCATAATCTCTCTGACTGCTTTAAGCGTACAACAAGAGAGGTTAGGAATAACGATCTATAAAATTGAGGCACAACAATCTTATAATAAAGACAAATGTTACTACAGATTGATACAGATCAATTTACTCAATCAATTCTAAAAAATATGAAAAAGGAATACAATAGAGTATTTCTTAATCATTAATCAGAAGAGATAGATTACAATGCAATACAATGGCATGAATAGACAAGCAATTTGAATCCAAGAGAGGTCATTCGAATTGAGTGCACGAGGGTGGATTACTTGTTAGTTAACACAACTCGACACACCATTTACCCACTTAACTCCAACATAATTGACTCTGACAGACTCAGAGGCAGTTTAGATTGAGTTTAACTAAATAGAACTCAACAGTATGCCAACAAGTATATGGAGTAGCCTATCTGACTTCAATTAGATGAGATAAACTTAACCGAGTCACCAAAATTAGGTTAGGGTGCCTTTAACACTCCAGTTAACTGCGTTTCGGTCAAAATTAGGTCAAATCATGAGAAAGGCACCTTTAGCACTCCAATTAACTAAAAATTAGGTGAAGCAGCTCCCAATTGACTGTGTGGGGCACATAATTCAAGCAGATCAACCCATATTTTCTTCCTGATTGAAGGAGGAGGCTCAGTTAGGCTCCCTGATTGAAGCAATAGATTCAGATCACGAAAGGTGATGAGATGTTGATGATGCGGTCATATGTTTGAGTCAAATACTTCGGACAAGTGGTAAATTAGGATAATTAAGCTGAATAATGATGTGTGTTTGGAAAATGACTCCAACAGCCCCCCTTAAGCTAATCTCATGTGGAGGAGTAAAACAAATAGGGCCTCGGTAACAAATTCCATTGGTCACCATGTACAGAAATAACCCTAAAATGCTCAAAAAATGTAAGTGAGGAAAGAGGGAAAATCCCAGTGGGAAACAAACCCCCCCCCCCTCAAACTGAACACTAAAGGAGATAACATGTCTTCACCATTGTGGAAATCACCCCCAACAGTGAACAGGGGTAAGAGAAATTCTTCTCAGTGAATCTCTTGGTGAATATGTCTACAATTTTCTCATCCATGGGGAAATATTGCAGAACAAAAGTTCTGGCATGCACAAGCTCTCTGATGTAGTGCATGTGGATCTCAATGTGTTTGGTCCTCTATCTCTGAACCGAATCTATCAATATCTTGATAACACACTGATTGTCACAAAAAATGACAATAGAAGTGGTCCTACCAATATCGAACTCTACTAGAATATCTTGCAGCCAAACTGCATGAATGCAAGCATTTATTGCTCCTTGATACTCTAAAATCCACCAAAAATAAGGGATTTCTTCCATACCAAGATGAGAAACAGAACCAGTAGAGTTCACCACTATACTTGACCTATGAGAGCATAAAACCTCCAAGTACCATGGTCACATACACCTAGGACACACTTTCATTTGTTTTACACTCATGTCATATGGTCCAAACCTTGGTTATGTTGGTATAGCAAGGTATTTGGTGTTTTGGACTCATTAATGCACCCAAGCACCCTAATTTAACCATTTTGGAGACACATGCACCCTAATTTATGATTTTTCAGTACTTGGTGAACTCCCACACCTTAAAACAAGGAAACCGGTTGACCAAAGGCGCCCATGCATGGTATTTGGGTGTTTTTGGCCCTTTTGGACCATTTATTGCTGCCTAGAGCCACTCCCACTCTCCCATGCATTCCAACATGCCTATTATACCCTCATTTATTTCCTATCATGCTTCAGCCACTTTCGCATGGCCATTCATGACCGTTTGAGATAGTTTGGGAGCTCATTGGTCCACCTAGGGGGGTTTGAGGTCCAATTTAAGATTGTCGCATGTATGCATCCAATTTTGCTCCAAAGGCTAATGATTTTATACTATTTTATTATAATAATGTTCTAGAAATATTTAGTGTTGGACACAATGGCCACACTAAGAGGAGGAGTGAATCAGTGTGAGAGGAATTTAAATGTTTTTACCTTCTTTTAATCAATCAGAGTATATCAAGTATTATGTTACTAATTATATCATCTAAATCAACCATTATTCATAATAATAATCATCACATCAAGAGAGACACAAGAATATATGTAATTTTGGTCTTTATTTATGGTAATGGAAGACTATAATCTTCTCGATTACAATCAACACCAACTGATGAAAAGAGCACCAACTCCTGTAACAGGACCCAACCTAGTTTTCTTATCTCCAAATAAGAAAGGGTTGAGGAGTCCAATCCTTAAGTGAAAGGCTGAGTTTTCATCAAAATCTGCTCATGTACTTCTACACTTCAATCTTTGTTGGTCAACCTCTGCTCATCACTCTTTGCAATATGTTCATCAACACTATTGGTCAATCTTCTATGCTCATAAACACCTTCTCTTCCTAATCATCAAAAAATCATTGCATCATCATCATGGAATATCAACAAGTATACGTCATCAAGGTATCATCATCATCAAGTCTTCTTCTAAAGGTAGCAATTCAATATACAGTAGATATCATATGCATATGTTACCGAGGTCTGCATATGTTATCTTCTAAGCAAGTCACGGAATGTTCATAAACAATGGGTAGGCACCATTATATCAGAATCCTTCATCATCAAGAGTATATATTCATAAAATAGCATCCATGTAATAAATTTATCAATACTCTTGTATTTACACATCAAAGATATTACTGTATACTTTACTGTATAATTTACTGTACTACTGTTCATACACCATCATTGTACATATACTACAATATACTTCATTGTTCATCCACCACCACTGTACTACAATATATTTCATTGTTTGTATCAATTTTCCTACTTGTGTTGGTTAGTCACCAAAACTTATCCATCTTAGGAT
Source organism: Pseudotsuga menziesii (assembly GCA_001517045.1). NCBI lineage: Eukaryota > Viridiplantae > Streptophyta > Pinopsida > Pinales > Pinaceae > Pseudotsuga > Pseudotsuga menziesii. The sequence goes on along the minus strand of LPNX011090740.1, from coordinate 746,211 downwards.
TCATTATCATAGTGTGTAGCATCATCGTGGTATTGTGTACATAAAATATGCTTATCAAAACATCATCATGAATGGAGTATAGATATCCACACATTACTGTACATATACCACTATCACTATTTATGTTACTGTAAAAATTCCTCTGTCTCACTTGATTAGTGCATACACTAGAGGTTGTGTATACCTTTTGTAGATGACTTCAATCTAAAAGAGTTTGCAAGAAGAGTTTCACATGTAGTACATCATCATACCTCACTCAAAACAATGCTTGTCAATTATGTATGTCTATTGTAGAAGTTATCAATATGGTAGACTATTTATACTGTAGCAGAATCAAAGGAAATCACTTCCATTAAAGCTCAGACTGTTTGATGAAGACTCCACCTTTAATGTTGTTCAGGAAGAAGTCAGAATCTGTGGAAGAACTTGGATTTTTTAGGATCAAAACCAAGATGATGCCAATATACTCCACCATTTGTGCAAGCATCAAAGGTTTGGACTGTAAGAGGGAAGCAGCACCATCATCCTAATCAATATGCCATTGTATGCACTATAAATATATCATTCACTTATACACCACTGAGTATACCATTGTATACACATTATCACTGTAGATATGCATCATCATCATGGATTTGTTCATCATAGGAGAGAATGCATCATCGACTGTGTATCATCACCATAGTGTCAATAGGTCTCAAACTCAGACTTGTTTTAGCTTCCGAATGATCATTGTAGAAGACTTGGTTGCACCAAAAATTCAGTCTCCACAATATTGGACTGTCATCAAGATGCCATGTTCAGGAAAGATTTAGGACTGTCGTCTTCATCATCAACCTCTTTGGAATTTCATCCTCAAGAATTCATATATATTCTACCAAGCTTGGACTGTCACAAAAACTCGGGACTTTTCATCTAGAACAACATAAATCAAAACCAAAAAATATCTATGTGGAAAGGATTTAGATGCATCTCCTTTACTGCTATATTCATTGAATCATCAAGCTCTGAATTGGACTATTCACTCTCCAAAAGGGTCAGCATACATACTCTAGAAACAAGATAAAAAAATGTCCAAAGAACAAGTCAGCTCCCCTGAATTCTACCTCATCCAAGCTGCCTCAGTCCAACGGTCAGCGAGCTTTAATCTCCTCCTCTTTGTTGGATGATATTTGGAGTGAGAGTGGAAGAGTTTATATACTCTTTAAATTTGTCCACATTTTAAGTTGAGGGTTGACTTCAAGGTCAAAAAGGTAATTATTTTAATTATTTTATGTTTTTATTTTGTAATCACTAGTCATTGTATGGTTTTAGGGTTTGTCTTCAAGCCATCAACACCCCAATAAATTTTTTACCATAAGAGGGATCAAGGACCCTTAGTTAAGGGTGTGCACTTGAACTTAATATCAATGCATGTGGGCCATGTGTCCACCACATCATCAATACCAAGGGTGTAACAATCCACAAGGGTTTCATCAAGGACCCCATCACCATGACATGTATAACTAAGGACCCCATCATCAAGGTGCCATGTCATCATCCATACTCAACCAAGTGTGTCAAACTAAAGTTTCCAAGTGTCCAAGTGTTATCATGCCACCATATAAGTGGGTGCCAAGTCTTTCTCATGCCCTAGGGCCATCTCCAAGAGTTTCAGGATTCCATCAAGCCCTCAATAACCATGTATACCAAAATTGACCACATAATGGGTCATTTGGACCATTTGGTGTTCCAAAGGCTTATTTGACATGCCAGGGGTCTTCATGGGATTCCTCAACCAACTCAACCACACAAGAGACTTCCAAGGGTTAAGATCCATCATGATACCTCCTATGGGGTTTCTAGGCCTTCTCCTGGGGTACCATGACACCATCAGAGCATGAATGACCACATAATGGGTCATTAATGATTCTTCAACCATCCAGGGATTCTCCGTAATCCACAAGGGTTATAGTACCATCTCTAAGGTCTTTAACATCATTAGTAGGGTATTTAACATCATCAACAAGGTGGTGGCTCCAAGATCCAACCTTGTGGGTACATGGACCTTGTCAACTAGGTACAAGGTGCTCTAAGGCACAAACCATCTCTGTAACGGTCCAAAGGAACTAGGCGAGAGAGTAATGGGATCATATACTTGTGCACTGAAAGTGGGACCTAGTGGCATCAATGAAAACCTGTGGGGGAATTGGAAGTCCATGTTGGAATCAATGAAAATTTCATCAACATTTACATGTTGGACAATAATAGAAACTTCAAATATTGGAATTATTCCTATCTGTTATTTTTTCTCTTTTCACTATTTTTCTGCATAGTTTGTGAATTTATTGAGTTGTGAGCATTCCCTCAGCTCCTAGATCTTGTTGTGAATCATATTTTCACATGGTATCATATCTCTTTGGATATGCAAATCAAATTCACAGAGTTTGAGTTGCTATCTAGGGTCTCTTCCAGAAAAATTCAAGTGTTTGCATTGTAAGTAGTTCGAGCATCTTTGTCACTCAGTGGACAAGAAGAAATGGAGTAGAGTCATGTCTTGCTTACCCCATTCAATTATTTTGAATGGAAGACTGAAATGGTGATCCATCTGAGTTCAAAATTTCTCTACAGAGTCACCATGGGGATTGAGAACAATCCCAACTCTGTTGTGGAAAAATCGCAATAGGTTGGATGAGGCATTCAAGATTCTTTGTCTTAGTATTTCCAGGGATCTTCTCTTCCATGTAGACTTTCTTACTACACCTAATTAATTCTGGCTCAAGCTTGAGTCACTATTTGGGAATATTGATGAGATGAGAGGACACCAACTCAAGAATGATTTGATCTCACCGAGCCCAACTCAATTTGAGACGATCCCATATTTCTTCACAAACTTCAAATCCTTGGTACTTAAGCTGAAACAATGTGGCATTGAGAATAAAGAGGAGCACGTTATCTTTTCAATTCTTTCGTTTCAATTCCCTAAGTATTCAATTTTTGTCTCCACATTCCACTCAGGTAAGCTGATAGTTTGAAATTGGAGAATGCCTTCACTAGTAGATGTCATGAAGTTTTTGATTCGAGAACAAGAGAAATTGGTACAAATGGGTACCATCAAATCCACCAAGGATCAAACCCTTGCTACAGGTGTTTTGAATCAATCCAAAGGCAAGAATAAATCCAAGGATTCAGAGCAGCAAGAGAAGAATAAGCAGGAGAAGCCCAAATATTCATATGGGGGTTCGAATCCTAGCAAGGACAAAGAGAAGAAGAAGCAAGAGAAGACAAAATGCACTTATTGTCACAAAGGTTGGCATCCAGAGAGTGCATTCATGAAGAAAACCTTTGACATGATGGTGCAACTCCTTGATAACAACAACATCCCCCTACCAGAAGACGCAAGGAAGAAAGAGGGAGGTTCAAGCTCAAAGAACATGGAAAGATGCCATGATTTGGTTGCTGGATATTCGGGATATCCTTCCTGCATCATAGATTCAGGTGCCTCAAGGCACATGGATTCCATACAAGGATCCTTCTCAGCCCTACATCCTTATAGTGGTCCATCCATCCTCATGGGTGATGACTATGATATCCCAGCCAAAGGGATTGGCAAGATTGATTTAGACAATGGGTACTTCAACAGTGTGTTGTTTATGCCCAATCTTGCAGGGAACCTACTCTTTTTCTATAAAATGACAAAAACATGTACAACCAAGAGAGTAACATTTACTCAAAATGATGTGGATATTTCATAAATTTCTATAGGCCAAGTTGTTGCAGTGGGTTTTGTTGACCATGATTCGAGAATGTATAAGTTCTCTCACTTCCTTCCTTAATCCCAAGGGAATGTGCTCATGTCACATGCCAATGAGACCAAGAAACTATGGCATTATAGGTTTGAAAACCTCAATTACCGGTATCTTACAGCACTAAGCAAATAAAACATGGTTGAAGGGCTTCCAAGTTTCAATTTTTCCAAAGGCACGTGCAAGGGTTGCATAGTGGGGAAACATGATGAGCACAAATATGGAAGATGAAAGGAAAGGAGGGTTGTCCAAGTGCTTGGTTTGATCCATTTAGATCTGATAGGGCCTCTTCCCACACCCTCATATGGGAATTCAAGGTATGTGTTGGCTTTCATAGATGATTTCTCAAGGTACTGCTGGGTGTATTTTCTCAAGCAAAAATCTGAATTTTTTGAGACTTTCAAAGTGTTCAAAGATTTAGTTGAGAACATGAGTGGGAATAAAATAAAGGTTCTTAGGACTGATAATGGAAAGGTTTATGTCAACAATAAATTACATTAATTATGTCATAAAAGTGGCATTCAGATGCAACATTATGTGCCCTACACACCACAATAAAATGGTGTTGCAAAGCACAAGAATAAAGCTCTAAAAGATATGGAAACATGCATGATGGAGACTAAGGATTTGTATCCTAATATATGGGATGAAGCCATAAATTGTGTTGCATATGTTCAGAACGGAGTTCCAAACTGTTGGGTATATGTTATATTCTTTGCATGTGCGTATGGAGGGGAGGTGCACATGTCAGCGCTGCAGCACCTTTATATTCTTTATAGATGTTTGTGCCTATTTTTAGAATTTGTCTAAGAATATGTAACTTAATACCGATTAAGGGATTGGAGTATTTTTCTAATCTAGATTAACGGATTAGGGTATTTGGATGTTGTGGAATACCTATATTTTGTATTGTGAGGATTTCATAAGGTAATGAAGAGAAAATAGGAGGTGTGGCTCCAAGGTTTTCTGGTTTTCCTGGTTAAGGGTTTACAGGGTAAATCTCTATGTTTATGTGTGAATGATGTGTTGTGATATATATTTTTCTTAAAATAATGTGTATGCTTTGCTTCTCTGCACAGGTTTAAAACTTACACAAACAAAGCATTGGAATATAAAACTCCATTTGAGCCTTGGAGTGGTCACAAGTCCAATGTTTCTAATTTCAGGTTTTTTGGATCAAAGGCTTGGACTAGAATTCCTCCTGAGAAGATAAAGTCCTTGCAACCTCAAATCAAGGAGTCCATTATGGTTGGATATTCTGAATATGTAAAGGGCCAGTATTAGAAATACTCCCCCTGATCGATCAGGTAAGTCTTTTAACGACTTCCTTATTAATGAAGTTGGTATTAGAATGACTTATACAATATATTTGATCCCTCATATCAGAAAACATTCATTGAAAGGAGTGTACAGTTCGAAGAAGAGCCCATGTGGAAGATCGAACTAGTCAAGGTAGAATTCTCACATCCTCCATTCAATGATCATGTAAGTGATGATTCTTTCTCTAATTTTTCTGATTTTGATATTGAATATGATTTTGATTACATGCATACAAATCATGACTCACCCATAAGGACAAAGTGGGTTGAGAAAACCATACAAAAAGCTAGTGATCTTGTTGGAGATCCACAGGACTCTAGGAAGACTATATGTCAATTTCACAATGCTTTCTCCACTTGTGAATTGAATATTTTAGAGAGATGATTTATGCTGGTTGAATATGATCCTCATAAATATTAGAAGCATCACTTGACCCTGATGTCAAACATCCATGCAAGAAGATTTCAAGTCTTAGCAAGACAATGAAACTTGGGAGTTGGTTCCTCTACCTTCCAAGAGGAAATAGTGCAATGTAAGTGGTTCTATAGGACCAATGTGGCTGCAGATGGTTTTGATATCAATTACAAGGACAAGTTGTTTTCCATAGGATTCTCTCAAGTCCAAGGAGTGGAATATACAGATACATTTGCCCCAGCTGCAAAGATGTACTCTATCAGGATAGTTTTGGTTATTGTTGCATCTAAGTGATGGGAGGTTCACCACATGGATGTGAAGAGTGCTTTTCTTCATGGTGACCTTCATGAGGATATTTATATGTAGTAGCCTGGACATTTCATTCATTATCCTTCACTTTTTTTCAAGTTAAATAAGTCTCTATATGGCCTCAAGCAAGCCCCTAGGGTTTGGTATGCCAAGATGAACAACTTTCTTCTTTCACTAGGCTTTGAGAGATGCAAATCTGATCCTAATGGATATTTTCTGCATATAGGTGATTCATTTCAAGTCATAGTACTATATGTTATTGATATTTTGATCATTTGAATTTGCATTGATGATATAGGTTCAATTAAGCCTTCTTTGCATAGTGAGTTTTTAGTGACTCACATTGGATTGCTGAAACAATTTGTTTGGTTCGGAGATCGAGCAATCAGATGCAGGGATCAAGGAAAACCAATCAAATTATGTTGTATACCTGTTATTGAAGTTCAAAATGGTTGAATGTAAGGAAACCAAGAGTCCCTTCCTTTCAAGAATGAAATAAGGTGATTTTGGTTTATCTCCATTGGTGGACAACTCGTTGTATAGGAAACTAGTTGGGAGCTTGTTGTATCTCACACACTCTTGGCCTGATTTGGATTATGCAGTAGGTATTGTTGCAAGATATATGTAGGAGCCTTGTGAGATCCATTGGAAGGCTGCAAAAAGGATCTTGCAGTATGAGAAAGGAACCAAACACTTCGAGATACACTATGCTGCTAGTTATCCACTAGAACTAGTTGGATTTACCAATTCTGATTGGGTTGGAGATTCCATTGGTAGAAAGTCCACTTCAGGTTATGTATTCATGCTTATACATTGCCCCATATGTTTTTCAAGTAATATATAACACAATATATACCTTTCTTTAGCTAAGGCCGAGTACATAGGAGCAGTGAACGCAACTACACAATGTGTGTGGTTGCAAGGCATTCTTAGAGAGCTTGGATTTGCATTTGATTCACCCACTGTCATTTGGTGTGAAAATCAAAGTGAAATCAAGATTTTCACTGATCCAATATAGAGACAAAGGACTAATCACATTGATATACACATGCACTACATTTGGATCTTGGTGCATGAGCAGGTGATATCATTATAGTATTGCCCATCTGCACAACAAGTTGCTGAAAATTGCACCAAGAGATTCACAGAGAAGACATTCACCTATATGAGATCACTTCTTAGAGTGGGTGGCATAGGGTAATGGCTGATATTCAATTTTATATTTTTCTCCATGTCCATTTTTTAGGGGAGGTTTTGTCCCCATGAGGTTTTCCTCCTTACCTTGGTTATATGGACAAATAATTTTTTGTAAGAGGTGACTTGAGCCTTTGTTGCCAAGGCCTCAATTTTTGATGTGGTTACACTAAGTTGGGATTAAGGGGGGGTGTTATAGAATCATACCACATATTACCATGGTCACATAAACCTATGACACACTTTCATTTGTTTTACACTCATGTCATATGGTCTAAACCTTGGTTATGTTGGTCTAGCAAGGTATTTGGTGTTTTGGAATCATTAATGCACTCAAGCAACCTCATTTGACCATTCTGGAGACACATGTGCCCTCATTTATGATTTTTTAGGCCTTGGTGTGTTCCCACTCCTTAAAATAGGGAAATGTATTGACCAGAGGCACCCATGCATGGTATTTGGGTGTTATTAACCCTTTTGGACCATTTATTGCTTCCTAAGGCCACTCCCACACACCCATGCACTTCAGCACGCCTATCCTACCCTCATTTATGTCCTAACATACTTCAACCACATTCACATGTCCATTCATGACCATTTGAGGAGGTTTGGGAGCTCATTGGTCCACCTAGGGGGGTTTGAGGTCCAATCTAATCCTGCCACATGTATGCATCCAATTTGCCTCCAAATACTAATTATTTTCTCCTATTGTATTATAATGATGTTCCATACATATTTACAAGTTGGAAAACAATAGAAACTTCATATATTGACACCATTCCTATGTGTTAATTTTGCTCTTTTCACTGTTTTTCTGCATAGTTTGTTAATTTCTTGAGTTGTGAGGATTCCTTTAGCTCCTATATCTTGTTGTGAATCATATTTCCACATGACCATATGCTACCTTCCTGTGTCACAATGCTGATGGTATTTCTCCCATACTAAGCTGAGATATGGAATGACTAGAGGCACTAGTGTGAAAGAAATGTAGATGTGTGTGCCAACTTTCCCTCTCCATGAGGGATGCATTTTATTCTACTCCAAGTATTCTATGAAATTAATAAAACTTTTTCCTGAGAAGATTCTTAGTAATAATATTTGCAGTATGTTCATCTGTTAGAACATACTGTAACTTAACTGCACCTTTCTGCACCATATCACGAATGTAGTGATATCAAATCTCTATATGCTTCATTTTATTGTGAAATAAGGTGTTATCACTCCAGGAAACTCCTCTAGGTTGTAGCTCGAGGATTCCTGGTAACTTACAATTTTTTTAGGGTTTTCTGATATGGATCAAGTCATTTGACCTATATAACCTTTCCACTCTCAAGGCATGCATAAAACTCACTCATTTACAAGGCTTTTAGTTGCAATTGCTCAGATGTTCGACAATAAGGTGCAGGGATGGAAAACTCACCAGGATGGAAAACTTACATACAAAACACATGCATATAAATGGCTAAATCCTGATGAGGATGGTATTTATAAATCAAATAGCACTAATAAACCAATAGGATGACAGCTATCAGCTTTTTAATCAATCTGAAAATGACCTAAATACACATTCAGGCATAAATGCAGTAAAGAGAGAGATGATGGCTGAACAGATCACAACAAAAGAGCTTATATCATGAATAAGTAAAATGAGAAGCTTGAAAGCATTATCGGCTCATAAATCCCTGAAGTTGAACCTTTATTATAAAATCGGTCTCAGGCTTTATAGCCTTCTACAAGAAAAATACAGATCTTGAAAATTCAATCTATTTACACAAAAAATACTTGAAAGTGATAGTTTTTTCATTTTAGGGTTTCAAACCCTACCTAACTATTTGTCTATCTATTGCTAAGATCTAGTTCATTATGCAAATCATTTAATAACTGAAGTGTTTGGTAGTGATCACGGGTGCTGGTCCAATGTAAATTTTCCGCCAAAAGCCAGTGTTTCAGTGGTTTAACTGGTGTGATATTTCTTACTTAATCCACCGGATTTTTCTACCTTGTCGCTGCGGTCGTCGATCAGAAGCTCTGACCTCTAACCCGTCGGCACCCCAAGCCTCAATGCTGCCGCAGTGTCAGCGCCTCAAATGACTAACGTTGAGATGGTTTATGCATCAACGATTGGAAACTCTGACCTCTAACCCATCGGCACCCCAAGCCTCAATGTTGCCGCAGTGTCGGCACCTCAAATGACTAACGTCATGACGGTCTATGCATCGACGATCGGAAGTTCTGTCCTCTAGCCCATCGGTGCCCCAAGTCTCAATGCTGCCGCAGTGTCGGCAACTCAAATGACTAACGTCACGACGGTCTATGCATCGGCGATCGAAAGTTCTATCCTCTATCCCATCAGCACCCCAAGCCTCAATGCTGCCATAGTGTCGACGCCTCAAATGACTAATCTTCTCAGCATCGGTGATCCGAATCCCAAGACCGAATGTATCGGTGCTTTCAATTACTAGTTTGTCAACGATTGGGAGCTGTAATCACTAATGTATTGAAACCTTAAGACCGAATGATGCTGCAATGTCGGTGCTTTAAACCACTAGCTTCACGATTGGTGATCAAAAGATCTAACCACTAATGCATCGGGACTTTAGACCGAAACACTGTCGCGGTGTTGGAGTTTTTAATCACTAATTTCTAAGCATCGGCGATTGAAAAGACTAACCACTAATCTGTCGGTGATCGGACGCTCTAGCCACTAAACTCTTCATCGGCGATCGGAACTCCAAACCACTAACCATTGAAACCTTAAACCACTAGCTTCGTGATGGGAAATTCAAGCCACAAAATGATTAGGACTTCAAAACACTAGATTCTCCGTAGTGGCGGCGCCGTAGTGGACTAAAACTCTGAAACATCAACGTAATAGAGGACTACACCTTCGATCACTGTTTAAAAATGTTCTGATGGCAGTCAAAAATTTAGCAATACGTCTAACCGCCGAAAGGATTTTCCACCTGTTATTTATCTTCCAACTTTCGGTGCCTAATGAGATGTTTTGATCCTCGCCCAAGCCACCGAAAGCTACAACTTGTGAAATTTTCATCCAAATAAAAAACAGAGGCTTTTAAACTGTCAATGATATTCATATCCCTCATTGCATGAATTAAATTCTTCATACTATCGAAATAAATTATTTTGGGAGATAACATCTGGCTCCTACTTGGGGATGGGAACCTCCTAGTGAGGTCCCAAGATCCCCAGACCTAAATGCCTTTCCTGAAAAATAATAATTAAAGCTATCTTCTAGTGTTCCATTGGGCATGGAGTCATTTGTCTTTTATAACTGATCCCCTGCAATCTTCCTGTATCCCGCTTTGCTTATTCAGGAAAACAACTAAAAATGACCTAGTTGCTCATATTAAGAGCTTATTTTCCTATCTACTCCTACTCCTAATTCTAATCAGTAGAGTCTTCTTATCATGTGACATCATGCTTCCAATGAAGCCAGGTCAAAATCTGATTTGCTGAACTTATCCTTGATCTTGACCCGAAAAATAAATGAAACCCTAGCATGCAGCAATGTTTTTTCGAAGGGTGACAGAACCAGATATCATCTAACAAAAATATTTTGATATCTATGTTGCTCATAAGTTCCAGATAGTTAGCAACAGGGTCATAAAATCCAACAAGAAATACCTTTTTATGTTGATTTTCCAACTTAATGAAATGCTGCTGTTGGTTGCTTTCAATTATCACTACGTTAACTGTAGATTGCTCAACCTCTGACTGGGAAGGATGAGTTATGCCCTGTTGTTCTGGACTTTTCAAATCATCATCTTCCTCTTCATATCTATTGCATTCTTCCTTTGTTTGCAAATCAGAAAACTGAGGGTTGCCTTTAGTATTTGCTGCAGATCCAAATTTGTTACATGTTGTTCCTTCAATCTGCTCATTATCTTTCGGGTTTCCAAAGGGGACAATATGATATTCTTGACACCCTAAGTCAGCAGATGAATTTGGTACAAGGTCAAAAGCATCTATATTATGGTTAACATTCTGAAGATCATTAATATCTTGATCACAATGAGAAGTATCCCCTATTGCAGCATACTCTTCATAGCTATCATTAACCACAACATGCATATGTCTCTGATCATCTCTTTGCTGAAAAGTAGAACTAAAATAAATTTCAGAAGTGGACAAATCCTCACAAAACTTAAAATATTCTTCTTTATTTACCTTTTCATCCTCAGCATGCAACTTATATTCTTCACAACAATTATCAAATGCAAACTCATTTGAATAGTACCTTTTACAATGCTTAGTGAATGCTTTGTGAAAATCCTTCAATGATGAAATACTGGAAGGAGGTAAAGAAAAATACCATTGACGTGCATCACCATATAATGAATACATGAACATCTTCATACAAACATCTTCATGCTGCTGATCTAATGGATCCATGCATTCATGAAACTTGTGGAGGTGTTCTGCAGGACTGTCTTCTTCCTCCTCTTTGAAGACAAGTAGAAAATCTTCCCATTCAGACATATCAGGTACTGGATGTGGGAAACCAGGAACGGAAGAGAAGTCAAGAGGTGCAAACCTCCAAGCCAAAAGAGAAGCAAATGCTTTTGACATCTTAATATTGTGGAGTCGCCACTGAATTCGTCTTTCATGGAGTCGCCAGGGATGAGATCTTCACAAGCAACATGGCTTGAAGATTCCTCAACCCTAAAATTTTCTGATGTAGCTTCCTTTGTAGCACTGATGGTCTGCCTTACTGAAGCCCTAGCTTTCCTCAAAATTTCTTCTAGATCTGAAACTGGTGTTGTTGGTGGCCACTTAGGGTTTACTCTGATACTTGGTCTTCTTGAAGCCACCTTATATCAATGGATTCTCCAGATATATGATTACAACCATAGTAGTGTCCAAGCTTTGTCTATCATCAAAGCATGGATCTATGTCATCTCCCAGGGAAGCTGAGCTTCAATCTCCTGTCCCCGGCAACGGCACCAATTTGTTATCACTCCAGGAAACTCCTCTAGGTTGTAGCTCAAGGATGCCTGGTAACTTACAATGTTTTTAGGGTTTTCTGATATGGATCAAGTCAGTTGACCTATATGACCTTTCCACTCTCAAGGCATGCATAAAACTCACTCGTTTACAAGGCTTTTAGTTGCAATTGCTTAGAAGTTCGACAATAAGGTGCAGGGATGGAGAACTCACCAGGATGGCAGACTTACATACAAAACACATGCATATAAATGGCTAAATCCTGATGAGGATGGTATTTATAAATCAAATAGCACTAATAAACCAATAGGATGACAACTATTAGCTTTTAAATCAATATAAAAATGATCTAAATACACATTCAGGCATAAATACAATAAAGAGAGATGATGGCTGAACAGATCACAACAAAAGAGCTTATATCATGAATAAGTAAAATGAGAAGCTTGAAAGCATTATCGGCTCACAGAACCCCGAAGTTAAAACTTTATTATAAAATTGGTCTCAGGCTTTATAGCCTTCTATAAGAAAAATATAGATCCTGAAAATTCGATCTGTTTACACAAAAATACTTGAAAGTGATAGTTTTTTTCATTTTAGGGTTTCAAACCCTACCTAACTATTTGTCTATCTATTGGAAAGATCTAGTTCGCTGAACGAATCATTTAATAACTAAAGTGTTTGGTAGTGATCACGGGTGCTGGTCCAATGTAAATTTGCAGCCAAAAGCCATCGTTTCGACGGTTTAACTGATGTGATCTTTCTTGCTTAATCCACCGGATTTTTCTACCTTGTCGTCGTGGCCTCCGATTGGAAGCTCTAACCTCTAACCCGTTGGCACCCCAAGCCTCAATGCTTCCGTAGTGTCGGCACCTCAAATGACTAACGTCGTGACGGTCTATGCATCGGCGATCAGAAACTTTGACCTCTAACCCGTCAGCACCCCAAGCCTCAATATAGCTGCAGTGTCGACACCTCAAATAACTAACGTTGCGACGGTCTATGCATCAACAATCGAAAGTTCTGTCCTCTAGCCCATTGGCACCCCAAGTCTCAATGCTGTCACAGTGTCGGCGCCTCAAATGACTAACTTCCGAACGGTCTATGCATCGGCGATCGAAATTTCTGTCCTCTAGCCCATCGGCACCCCAAGCCTCAATGCTGCCGCAATGTCGATGCCTAAAATGACTAATCTTCTCAGCATCGGCGATCCAAACCCCAAGACCGAACTAATTGGTGCTTTCAATTACTAGTTTGTTGGTGATCGAGAGCTTTAATCACTAATGTATCGAAACCTTAAGACTGAATGCTGCCGCAGTGTCGGTGCTTTAAACAAATAGCTTCGCAATCGGCGATCGGAAGCTCTCACCACTAATGCATCGGAACTTTAGACTGGAACGCTACCATGGTGTCGGAGCTTTTAATCACTAATTTCTAGGCATCGGTGATTGGAAAGACTAACCACTAATCTGTCAGTGATCGGACGCTCTAGCCACTAAATGCTTCGTCGACGATCGAAACTCCAAACCACTAACCATCGGAACCTTAAACAACTAGCTTCGCAATGGGAACTTCAAGCCACAAAATGATCGGGACTTCAAAACACTAGATTCTCCGTAGTGGTGGTGCCATAGTGAACTAAAACTCTGAAAAGTCGGCATAATAGAGGACTACACCTTCGATCGCTGTTTAAAAATGTTTCGATGGTAGTCAAAAATTTAGCAATACGTCTAACCGCCGAAAGGATTTTCCACCTGTTATTTATCTTCCAACTTTCGGTGGCTAATGAGATGTTCTGATCCTCACCCAAGCTACCAAAAGCTACAACTTGTGAAATTTTCATCCAAATAAAAAATAGAGGCTTTCAAACTGTCAGTGATATTCATATCCCTCATTGCGTGAATTAAATTCTTCATACTATCGAAATAAATTATTTTGGGAGATAACATAAGGGATTCACTAACATCTATATACAACTCTGATTATCACAATGAATCACAATTGGTCCTAGAATCCAACCAAACAATACTGCAAGGAGTTTTCCAAGCCATACTTCTTCTCGGTCTATTGTACCGGAAGCCATATACTTGGCCTCTACAGTGTTGAGTGCTATTGATTTTTGCTTCCTGCTACAACAGGAAATTACTGGAGATCCCAAACTGAAGCAACATCTAGAATTTTGCTTCATGTCTATAGCACATATGGCCCAATCTGAATTAGAAAATCCTTGCAATTTCAAATCGCATCCTGAAGCATATCTTGTTCCATATCCCATAGTGCCATGTAAGTATCTAAAAACATGTTTTGTAGTAACCTAGTGAATATTCCTTGGATCACTCATAAACTAGCTGAGAGTGCTCACAAAAAAACATATATTTGGTCTAGTATTCATCAGATACATCAGATGTCCAATCAACTAGTGATACATGGTGGGATCAATCAAATCAAAATTTGAAGCAGATTCCCTCAGCTTCTTCATATTTGCATCCATTAGAGTATCCATGGCATTGCAAACCAACATCCTGAATCTCTTCAAAATATCAATGGTGTATTTTCCTTGACTTAGGAAAGTTTCATTCTTCCTTTTCCATACTTCTAGTCCCAAGAAGTAATGCATTAATCCAAGTTCCTTCATTTCAAACTCAAAGGAAAGCTTCTTCTTACACCATTCCATAAGTTTTTTATTACTTGTGAGAAACAATGCGTCCACATACATAACCAACATCAATGGCTCATTATTGTTAATATTACTAAGTAAATATTGGGATCTACATCACTCTTGGTAAATCCCAATTTTACCAAGTATTAGTATATCTGTCCATACCAAGCACCATGTGCTTGCTTGAGTCCATATAATGCCTTACATATGTAAGACTCTTTCCCATGGACAATAAACCCTTTTGGTTGTTCAATGTAAACTTATTCCTTGATAATACCATTGAGGGAGTAGGTCTTTACATCCACCTGATGTAGCTTCCATTCCATAGCTGAAGCAATAGAAAAGATGGTTCTGATGGAAGTATATCGAGCCATATGAGAAAATGTTTCATCATAGTCAATTCCCTCTATATGAGAGAATCCTCTAGCAACAAATTTGGCCTTGTGTTTTTCCACACTACCATAAGCTTCATGTTTAATCTTGAAAATGCATTTGGAAGTTACTACTGACTTCCCCTCGAGTCTCAGTACAACCTCACATACTTCAATCTTCATGATGGGTTGTAATTCATCCATCATGGCAGCCTTCCAAACTTAATATGGAATATGCTTCTTCATATGTGGTAGGTTATGAGTCAATGATGTGACTCATCAATGCTACATAAATCAAGAGCCTCTGAGGTCTTTTATTTCTTGAAAAGAGTCATGTGGAGCTTTGTGCCCCTCTACATCCTACAAAGTTTGTTGTTCCCATCTAGGCCTTTTTCGGCTTACTTCCATATCTATGGGAGCATCAAATGGCTCAACTGGATCAATGGGATCAATAGGTTCATTATTTTCTTCAAAATCCCTCTTAAATTCTAGAGGGGGATATGATCTCATATCTTCATCATCATCAATATCCATATCATACCCTTTTCCTTTCGGATAACCATCTCTTCTTCAAAGGTCACATCCCTACTGACTTCGATATGCTTTGATCTTGGGATGTATATTATGTAATCCTTTGAAGAATAACTATATCTTACGAATGTTCCCTTCTTGCTTGAAGGTTCTAGATTCATCCTTTTATCCTTGGGCACATCAATGTAGACTTGAAATCCAAAGATAAAAAGTAAGTATCCATCTTGGTGATGACCAGGTTCATCAAGGATCCTTCAACTGTCTTGTTTGAATCAAGAGAACAATGTCATCAATGTAGTCATTGTCATCATGCTCGATTGTCTCAGTATCTTAACTTTGTTATTCCTTGACTTAGGAATACTTCATTAGTTTTCTATCATATGCAATAAAACAAGATCCTCATCTTTGATGGATAACTCCCTCTCTCTCTCTCTGAGGTTACATGTGTAAATTTTGTTGTCCAGAATTCATTTTCTATGACTCTGTCTGTAAAAAACAGCTTCTCATAATCAATGAAGTAGTAGAGAGACAGACGTATGTATAATACTTCCACTTCTAATCACCAAATCTCTACATGAGATAATTCTAGGTATAAGAGTCATGCTTCTAGAGGATTTCCTCTTCCAATCCATCTGTATACCAATGGGATCACATTCCCTTGCATATCATAGCATTCCCTACAAGTTAAATCCCATCAAATGGTTAGCAACATTTCATAATAAATGTATCAACAATTATTTATCTAAGAATGTAGGCATATTTTAGTCAATGCTTCAACACAACACACATATGGCCATTATTTGGATGCTTACGATCTCCATTATAGCATACCATCAAGAGTGTGTGCTACTCTAATTATGTTATAAAGAAGGCCTCATCCTAGATGAGTTCATGGAATGTTGTCCAATATGACATGCTATTTAAACAAACATGTACATAGTAAATACTACATAAGCCTATTGTTCATCAATAAAGGAACTATATCACATGTTCAACAACTTCCTGAATCTAGGAATGTAGATCTGCGTAAAACATATTCAAAGCAACTAGATCTAATATACCAAAACATGTAAAATCAAATACTTATTTTTTATTGTTTTGTTGATGGGATTCAACAGCCATAGTCCATTGATCTTCATATGCTTGCTGGAATATCATCACATTTTGGATCATCGTATCATCGCTTCAATATGGAGAGTACTCAAAGAATAAATCTGAATGATCATCATTCCTTGACTTCTTGTGTGGAGTGTCTTCATCAACATCAATAGTTGATGCTTCATGCTTCCTCTTGTTTTCATAGTGACCATATTTATTGCACTTATGGAATTGTATGTGTGATAAATCCTTCTTCTTCTCCCTCCGATTTGGAGAAGAACTTGGTCTCCTAACTTGATGCTTATGTTTGTGAAACTTCCTTCCTTTTCCCTTGCCTTTCTTAGCATGAGTAATGAATGCTTGATTCTCCTCAACTTGAGTACCATGGATTCTTTTCCTTGTTGCAATCCTTGTCTCTTCCTGAGTACCATGGATTCTTTTCCTTGTTGCAATCCTTGTCTCTTCCTGAGTGCAATATAGCCATAACTTTATTAATTTTGTCACAACAATATTGGGACAGAGTACAAACTCACAAGTGATTTAATGACAAATTACACATGAAATGATGTAACAGTTCTGCAATAGAATGTTGCAGCTCTGTATAATTAGTAAAAGAATGAATGATACAATACAATTTCATACAGAATGCATGAATTCCAACCCAATTTGAATTCTCTAGGAGGTCATTCGAACTGCATGGATGAGTGTAGCTTAATTGAATGTTAGAAACACTAGACACACTTAGTTAACCACTAGTCTAGCCATAACTGAATCTCACTGAGTCCTACTTGAATTGGAGTGCAATAGATGACTAAGTATAACTGACTGTAACTCAGACACATGTCACTACATGCCAATCAGTAGGTGGTAGTGCATCACTAACTCCAATTAGATCTGATGAAGTTAACTGAAGTGATACTAGTCATTAGAAGTGGTTAGGGGCGCATTCATTCACTCCAGTTCATCCCAATCAGCCCAAAATAGACAATTGCATGATGGAGGCACATTTACAACTCATCTTAACTAATTTTTAGGTGAAACAACAATCAGTTAGCTATTAGGTGCACTTATGACACTCAATCACTCCAGAATTGCTCCCTGATTGAAGGAGGAATCCTAGTTAGCCTCCTTGATTGAAGGAGGAAGCCCAGTTAGCCTCCCTGATTTAAGGAGAATGCTTAGTTGGCCTCCTTGATTGAAGGAAGGCATGGTTATTCTCATGATGATGTCATGGTGTGCTCATCTAATTTCAATTAAGTCAATTAAACTTAGGATAGTGGGTAATTAGGCCAAAATTGACCAAATAAGTGTGTATGTTGGGTAAATGACTCCAACACCCCCCCTTAATCTATACTCAAGAGGAGTAAAAATAAAATGCATGAAATTCTAGGGCCCCGACAACAAAGGACATAGGTCACCCTTTACAAAAATGTAACTTTAACAATGCTCAAAAATAAAAGCTAAGTGAGGAAAGAGGGAAAACCCAGTGGGAAAAAACCCCCCTCAAGCTGAACACTGAAGAAGTAATCTGATCACCCTGATGAACTCACCCCCAACAATGAACAGAGGTAAGTGAAATTTTTCTCTGCAAAGCTCTTGGTGAAGATATATGCTGCTCATATGTAGGGCAGTATTGCAGAACGATGGTCTTGTCATGCACCAACTCCCTGATGTAGTGCATGTGTATCTCAACATGTTTGGTCATCTTCTTGGTAACTGGATATGTGTATATTTTAATAGAACTTTGACTGTCACAAAATATGACTGTGGACAAATTAATACCAATATCAAACTCTGAAAGAATTCCTTGCAACCAAACAGCTTGGATGCAAGCATTCACTGCTCCACTGTACTCGGCCTCTGCTGAAGACAATGCAATGTCAGACTACTTTTTGCTATACCATAAAATGGGGCTACCACCAAATATAAATACATACCCAAAATTGGACTTCATATCTATGGAATCCCCTGCCCAATCTGAATCTGTATAACCAACCGACTCTAGCTCAGAATCTACAGCATAGTGAATGTCGCAGGATTGTGTGCCTTGAATGTACTAAAGGATCCTCTTGGTTGCCTTCCAATGCAGGTCATGAGGCTGCTGCATTTATCTTGATACAA
Source organism: Pseudotsuga menziesii (assembly GCA_001517045.1). Lineage (NCBI taxonomy): Eukaryota > Viridiplantae > Streptophyta > Pinopsida > Pinales > Pinaceae > Pseudotsuga > Pseudotsuga menziesii. The sequence goes on along the minus strand of LPNX011090740.1, from coordinate 727,444 downwards.
CGTTCACATCATAACAAATATCAGGCTGTGAATGAGTCAAGTAAAGCAAGCTACCAATCAGTTGGCCGTAGATAGTGCAATCCATGGGTGGAGTGTTTTTCCCTCTTCAAGGCTGATCCCTGAGAGGAAAGGAAATGGGGAAGCCTTAAATTCAGCCATGTTAAACTTAATTAACAAGTCTGATATGTATTTATACTGAGTTACCATTATCCCATCAAAGTCTTGGGATATTTCAAGCCCCAGAAATCACTTCAAGAGCCCCAAATCGCTCATCTCAAATGCATCATGAAGAACAGTTTTTATGAAAGCAATGGAAGAAAGTGTGCTTCCTGTAATAAAAATATCATCAAAATATTAAACAATGATAAGTAAATTACCATCATACTTCTGTAGACACACATTCAGATCACATTTACACCTTTGGAAGTTTTGTGAAAGCAAAAAGGCATCCATCTTGGCATACCATGATCTTGGGGCATGCTTCAACCCATATAGTGATTTCTGCAATTTGCAAACCAAAGAAGGATCTGATGTGTACCCCCGAGGCTGCTTCATAGATATTTATTCATCCAGGTATCCATGTATAAAGGCACTCTTGACATCCATATGATCCACCTCTCAGTGCTTGGATGCCGCAATGGCCAAAACTAGGCGGATGGAGTCCCTCTTTGCCACCGGTGCAAAGGTCTCATGATAGTCCACTCCTTGGACCTGGGAGAACCCTTTTGAAACCATCCTTTCCTTATATTTTCATTTTTTTCCATCAGTAGAAACCTTTGTCCGAAGACCTCATTTCCATGAGTCAGAAGCGCGGTGGGCTTTGCATCCTCTAGAAAATGGGAAAACTCATAGGCTTTTGCATGATGGTTTGCTAAGCCTTTTGCAACAAGTTTACCAAATGAAATCTTAGTGATTTATACATCATTGGGGCTGAATGTTACTCTCTTGGGCACTCCGGTATGATTCATTTGGTATACACTCATGAGGTTGGACGCCAAGGAGGGTACATACAGAACATTGAAAAAACTGCCATGTTCAATATTTACTGTTCCCTTCGAAATAATGATAGAATCATCTCCCGTGTGGATGGGAATGCTTTTGTTGGTGTCCAGAGAAGAGAAGGAGTCTCTGCTTTCCATCATGTGATTCGAAGTTCCAGAGTCTTTGAGAAGATCTTTGGGCTTCGAGGTGCTTGCCATGAGAGCATGTCCTCTTTCTTATTGGGTATCTTGATCTTGGTGATCTCTCTTTCGAAGACTCTCTGGAAGATTGATATTGTTTCTCTCGATGAGAGAATTCATCTCATCAAGTTTCTTCTTCATGTAGGCATGTACAGGGTGGAGGTCCTTCCCGCAATATGAACACTTGACTTTCTATTTCCCATGGTTTCCTTTGTTCTTGTGTTTCATCGAGCCCAAAGACTCTTATTGCTGCTGGATCTTTTCCTTAGGCTTTGGAGATTCGAATTTACTCTTCTGATTCTTCTTCCCTTTCCCCTTCGTATCTTTGGGCCCCGAAGCAAATAGGGATTGATATTTTGAGGATAGAATGATCCCCATCTGAACAAGCCTATCATGCTTATTTGTTAGGGACTCAATGAAGGAACTGAGAGAAGGCATCTTCCATCCAGGGGTTGTGAGCTTCATGGAATGGAAAGTGGAAACAAATACAGAGTAGTTGACACCAATTTTTGAGAGAATGGCGAGGATGAGATGATCATCCTCCTTTTTCACCTCACATTGCTTCAACTGTAGGACTAGATACTTGAATTTTGTGAAGAAGTCATTAAAAGTATTTAAATTGCCAGGTTGAAGAGAAATCAGCTCATTGTCCAGCTGATAAATCCTCAAATCATCTTGTTTGTCATACAGGGAGGCAAGTTGGTCCCAAATTTCTTTCGGAGTCTTCAATCCCGAGAGATGGAATAGAAGGTCCTTAGAGATAGAGAGACACAAAAACCCAAAAGCTTCATCCATTTTGTTAAATAATATAGCCTTGTCCACAACATGGTTAGGCTCTTCCTCCGTGTTTATAGTGACTCTATAGAGTCCTTTTGCATGTAGATGGATCTCCATATCTCCCTTCCATTGGTGATAATTGAAAGGAGTTAGCAGTTCAACGAAAGAAGCCATACTTATACTATAGTGAATGCAATCAACCTGTAAAAAATCCTGCAATCAACACAAAAAAGTCACCATAAGGTTGAACAGCCTGCACATTTCAGGTTTTCATCACACCTAGCAAAATTGATCAAGCAAGCTTGATCAACAATTTCTTAACTAGGGGTATTAATTGGTAAAACTTCTGCTTCTGGTGCAGTCCTAGAATTTGTGCTTTTGCTCAATTTTGCATGCAAGATCCATAAAAAATCATGTTTTTGAAGAATAGAGCTTAGTCCCGCTGTGGCTCTGATACCATATTAATTATGTCATAGCAATCTTGGGACAAAGTACAAACTCACAAGTGATTCAATGACAGATTACACATGAAATGATATAACTGTACTGCAATAGAATGTTGTAGCTCTGTATAATCATTAAAAGAATGAATGATACAATACAATGTCATGCAGAATGTATGAATGCCAAGCCAATTCGAATTCTCTAGGAGGTCATTCGAATTGCATGGATGAGTGTAGATTAACTAAATGTTAGCAACATTGGACACACTTAGTTAACCACTAATCTAGCCATAACTGATTCTCACTGAGTCCTAACTGAATTGGAGTGCAATAGATGACTGATTCTAAATGAATGTAACTCAGACACATGTCATTGCATGCCAATCAGTAGGTGGTAGCGCATCACTAACTCCAATTAGCTTCGATGAAATTAACTGACGTGATACTAGTTATCAAGTGGTTGGGGGAGCATTCATTCACTCCAGTTCATCCCAATCAGCACAAAATAGACAATTGCATGATGGAGGTGCTCTTACAACTCAGCTTAACTGATTGTTAGGTGAAACAACAATCAGTTAGCTATTAGGTGCACTTATGACACTCAGTTCACCCTAGAATTGCTCCCTGGTTGAAGGAGGAAGCCCAGTTAGCCTCCCTGATTGAAGGAGGAATCCCAGTTAGCCTCCCTAATTGAAGGAGAAGGATTATTTTTCCTCCTTGATTAAAGGAATGCATGGGTGTGCTCATGTTGATGTCATGGTGTGCTCATCTGATGTCAATTAAACTTAGGATAGTGGGTAATTAGGCCAAAATTGACTAGATAAGTGCATATGTTGGGTAAATCACTCCAACAAACTTATAGATTTTGGGGAGCTTGGTTCGACCACTTATTGTTTGAATGAAAGACTCCTAAGATGGTGGAATACCATTTAGGGTGGTCATGACAAGTTCCTTATCTTCAATGTGATCTCCACTGGTCCTTAGCTTGTCTCGAAGTTCAGTGATCCTCGTGAAGTATGAGGCGATTGATTTGGACTTGATCATCTTCATATTTGATAGTTGGTTCCTCAACGTGAGAATCACATTGATACTATTGTGTTCAAATAACTTCTTCGAAGTCTTGAACATCTTTCTAGTAGTCTTCTTTTCTAAGACTTACAGAACTAAGTGATCCTTGACTAAGCCGACTAGAATCCTTCTTTCTTTAGAATCACTCTTCCTCCATTGGGACTTGTATTCTTCATCTTCTAGTTCTTGAACCTTCTCATTGGAAAAATTCAAGAGATAATTTTCTTCCAGGATGAGAAGAACTCTAGGATTCTAGGAAATGAAGTTTGTAGCCCTATCAAGATGATTTTCAGCCTTCATTACAATCATCTTGTCTACATATTTGTACCAGAAACCCTAGAAGGAGTTAAGTCAAAAATGAACTTTTGAATTTAAAGAAACTAACCTCATAAATAGATGTTCCCTATCTATGCGAGTTGAGGGAAGGTGAGGTCAAGCAAAAAAAGTGGCCTGATTAGCACAAAACTTAAAACCCTAATTTTTGTAACAACATAATTAGGTCAAAAATGAAACTTCTCGGAATTTGATTTTTCCTTCACCAAATGATGCACCTCCCCTAGAGTGATGTTTCCATAGCTATTTTTTTGTTGTAGAGATGAGGGAAGGGCTTGGAAGGTCAAACCCTAGATTCCGACAATGGCCTCTTCTAGAACTACTCTGATACCATGTTAGTTTTTACAAGATTATAGTAGTATAACTTAATTGAAAATAAACAATAGGATCTCTAGAAGAAAGACAAAGAACACAAGAGTTTATCTTGGGCAACCCAATCGAGAAAAAATGAGAAACCCTTGTATAGTGATGATAACTTCTAAGAGTATAGAAGAAGAGAGAGAGAGAGAGAGAGAGAGAAGTCTTTCCAAGATTAAACCCGATAAAACACCCCTTCTAACTATAGTAGTGCACATACCCGATAAAACACCCCTTCTGACTACAGTAGTGCACATACTTATGCTGGAGCGAACTTGAGTGAGTGAATAACAAATGAGGAGGGGAACCTCCTATTTATACTGATTTTCCAAGTGACTTTTTATTGGGCTGACTTGACAGTATTACTAGGGATGACTTGTCTAGGGAAATCCATGAATTTATTTATGTTTATTATTTTATTTACTTAGTCTTCCCATAGTTTACATTGATTCTTTCTAGGGTTTACATGACTAATTACATTAGTATAATATCCCGTAGGAGGTACAAGGAAATACAATACAATTACAATAAGAATAACTTCTGAAGTTGCACAAATTCCAACAACCTACAACACTTTCCAATGGAATAAGGGAAAAACAGTCAAGTCACCAAGGGATTTGTAGCCACTCCCCATTCCTAACCATATATGGAGGACATCTAGATGGATTTCATTATGGGGCTTCCTAAGGTAGGAAATGAAACAATCATTATGGTGGTTGTAGATTGTCTGACCAAATATGTCTATTTTGGTGCCTTACCACCCACCTTTACACCCTCTTTGGTGGCCCAAGTTTTCATGAATCAAATTCTCAAACTCCATGCCATTCCCACTTCTATTCTCTCTAATCATGACCCACTTTTACCATCAAGTTTTGGCAAGAGCAGTTCAAACTTCAAGGCACTCAGTTGAATTTCAGCACAACATACCACCCCTAAGCAAATGGTTGAACTGAAGCAGTCAATAAATGCCTGGAAAACTACTTGCATTGTTTTGCATCAGATAAATCACAGCGATCCACTAGATCCCTCTAGACGAATGGTAGTATAATACCACTTATCATGGTTCCACAAAGATGACAATGTATGAAGCAATGTACAGCCAAAAACCCTTATCTATGGTTTCCTATATACTAGGTACCTCACAGGTTGAGGCATTGGATGATTCACTTTGCACCAACGCTAACAAACTCCGCATACTTAAATAGAATATGATTATTTCCCTAAATAAAGTGAAGAAATAAGTTGATCAACATCACTCCAAGCGCTCCTTTGAAGTTCGAGATCAAGTGTTTCTTCCACTACAACCGTATAAACAAACATCTCTCAAGGCTCATGTCCATCAAAAGCTTGCTTTGAATTTATATGGACCCTACACCATTCTACAACACATTAGACAAGTAGCCTATAAGCTTTCTCTACAAGACCACTCCAAGATTCACCTTGTCTTCCATGTCTCTTTCCTCAAAAAGTGGTGGGGTCAAATTGCAAAGTACATACCAACTTACTAGAATTGGACAAGGAAGGCTCCATTTAGCTTCCACCAACTACAGTATTGGATTCCATGGAAAAACCATTGCATGGACACACCATCAAGGAATTTTTGATCTAGTGGCAAGACTTGCTTCCAGAAGATGCAACTTGGAAACCAGCCAACATTTTATAGCAATTTCCACATTTCAACGTTGAGGGCAACGTTGCTTTTGAAAGGGGAGGGCATGTTAGGGTCCTGCCCTAACTTGCTTGACTCTAAGACTCAATCATACATAGTATAAGGCCATATATTTGTACTAAGGCCAAATAATTTATTTTTTAACAATCAATGTAAAAAGGGTCTCTTTATAAATTAAAACTCATTTGAAAGTTGTATTTTGATCATGTCTAGTTAGGGTTTTGAACATTTGAAGCCTATTTAAAGAGCTTCGATAAAGTGTTGTGTGAAGAATATTTTAATGGATCTCTACTCAAGTGAATGGCCACCCTACCATAAGAGGCCTGTAAACATTATTCCCATAATAACAAAGCTCTTTTTCTGCCATATTTGGTTATTATTGTTTCATATTTCTAGTCTCATGTTGCTTATTTCCGATTTATTGCATGCCAATATTGCTATATATTGTGTGATTCTCGAATTTTAGGGGTAAGGAACACCGCATTGAGGCACAAATTTCACCTATTTAAATTTTTAAACCCTATGGTCTTGGAGCCTTTTCAAACCTAAACAATCACATTAGGGACGATGAAAATAAAATAAATTTCAATCAAGGGAATGTCCATGTTTCATTTCTTCTCAAACATCATGGAATCCCTTCAAATTCAATCCTGGTATTGACAATTACCTCTAGAAGATAAAGTATCATGAATTCATCAAAACTCGTAACCAAGAGTAATGAATTCAAGCGAGATACATAAGAACTCATCATTAACTATGGGTTTATGGCATTGATTTCATCATCAGTTAAGATCTTCTCCATGACATTTCCATTTCAATTCCAGAATTTCTAGATGTCAGCTAGCTCTCCATGACAAGACACCACAATTTCAAGGAATTAAACAAAGTGGTTCCTATTGTCAACAACCTTATAGTGAGGATCCAAATCATCAAAATTTATGCACAGTGGTTCCCAATGATAATCATTTTGAAGGATTTCCTCGTATCTGTAATACCCTAGAGGTTAGAACAAAGCTTTCAATAAAGGAACTAGCAAGAGGGGAGTAGGAGGAGTAACCTTTGAGAGGAAGAAACAAATTGCAACAATTTCAATCCTAAAAGGAAGAATAGAAATTGTTTCAAACTATCAAAATAAAATATGAATTTGGTCCAAGGAGAAGATGTGGCGAATACTGATATATGACACTACATGGAGACAACACTAATCAAGAGATTTTTACGGAAGAACCTTTTTAAAGAAAACCCTCTCAAGATGGGTAGAAAAGGTATAGAAGAAAAAACTAGGGCATGTTCTTATCTTTCACATATAGGCCAAGATATGAATAACTTTCATATTTAGAAATGGAAGGGGCGGGGATATGATTAGGAAGGGCCATTGTTAATAATACAATACCATTCCAGCTTTGAAAAAATGGCATCCATGTTTTGATCCACTTAATGAAACCCTTGAGGTAGTGACCATTTGGCTAAAACTCCCATACTTTACCTTGGAATTATGGCAAGAAAGTTGTTTGAAGGCTATAGAAAATCATATGGCGAGTTTCTAGACATTGATGAAAAAACCTCCACAACCAAGATATGTGTGGAGTTGAATTTAGATAACAAAATAAATAATGTTATATACATTAGATTGTGTACAAGTCCCATTCATTTTCACCATATGTAGGGAATATATATTATAGACACTTGAAAAGAAAATTCCTGACTAATGAGGATAAGCCAAAGGAAGCCAAGGAAGAAAAGGAGAGTTGAAGCAATAAATAGTCCACCAATGACCAAAGGGGAAGTGAAGATGTTCAATGGGAGAAATCATGAGAACTCCACTCAATCCATTATTAACTAAACTCTACATCAAGTTCAATGTGATAAGAAGAAGGAATCCCTCTTACCAAATACAAAAATATTCAATCTTAAACATGAGTTGAAGATGGTTTTTGAACACAAGAGAGAAAAATGATTGTCTCCATAGAAATGTGAGGAGGAGTCTTCTGTAGACATAATTCATTCAATTAAGGAAGTTAAGATAGGTCCTGCACCAAAGAATAAAAAGGGAGGTTTTGTAAGTGTAGGGAAAAAGGAGTTAGGATCTAACTATAGTATAGAAATTGCTAGACCCCAAAAATGTGAAGCGATAGGGAGGGATCTAGCAAAAATCCAAACATAGAAATTTCAAAATTATGAAAGAGGAGGAAACCTAGTCTCTATTGTCGTCTTTCACGCACCTGGGGGGTTAGGTTGGCGTGGAAAAAATCTCCAAGACACTAAGTGTGTCCTTAGGGGAAAGTCTTGAGTCAAGCCCTGTCACTTGATCTTGACTCCTCCATTTAGGCAAATTCCTAGCGAAACCAAGGGGGGTGGTCCCTATAAATGAATCTAAGGATTTAAAGCTAAGAAACAAAAGATGAAACTAATCTAGAAGTTTAAAATGAATTATTGGTACAAGACTTGCAATTATTTAGATAACTTTGACAACATATGAAATTTAAAGCATTCACAACACATTGATTAATTTAAGCAAAAAGTAAAGATTGTATACCTATGTCGTGGAGTTAAATATTGTTGTAAAGGGAAATGATGTGCAAGTGTATCTTGGTTAGTTTTAGTTATTATGGATGAAATGATTAAGGGAAAATGGGATTCCCGATATACCTGAAAGTACTTGGGAATATTTCTGAATTTCAACCAATGTGGCTTTGCACAAGGACGTGTGGGCTATATGGAGTCACGAGGGTATGTCCAACACTACACCAAATGAGGGTGTAGCCTAACGAGGGCTCGTGGTCACTTTCTAGTTGTTCTCGCTTCCTTTTCAAAATTTGCCCACAAATAGTGAAGCTCAAAAACGTCGGATTTTCGTTATGTTTTGGGGATTGATTTTATTAATGGTGAGTTCTTATTAGATGTAGAAGTTATTTAGTGCAAACTTATGCTTTTGGTTATCCCAAATATCAAGGCGAACCTATGATGGGAAAGAGCATACATGAAAATGGCGGATGTTTTTTCCAATTGAAGATTTGTGAAAACAAAAGCAAGTGTGAAACTAATTACTACATCCAAGAGTATCTTTCATGCCTGAAGTTTGTACTTGGGGGAGAAAGGGTGGGTTAGTCTTCATTTTCTTTTGCAAAATAACAGATGAAAGAAAATAAATCTAATTAAAGAAAAATTATTCTAAGGTTTACCATCAAGAAATATAATGATACGAAGTAGAAAAGAAAACCATCAAGGAGACAACACAAATCCCCAGGGGGGATTGGGTGCAGGAGCTTTGAAAGTCCATTCACTTTTCTTTTACTATGGTATTTACAATGCTTTTGAGGTGGATACCTTTAGTCCTTATAATTTTGGATCCAAAGACTTACAAGGTTTTTAGAAATGAAGCAAAAAACAGGATTATTGCTCCAGAAGGCTCTTGATGGCCCAAATCTTCAATTGTCCGGCAACTCTTCTCTTTGTCATGTTAACAAAAGACAAAAACCAGCCACCTATCCTGCACCAAATGTGTTAAATATAATGTTAAAATCATAAAATGGTTAAGTACTGAAAGATAGAAATAATGCACAAGTACTTAATAAAAACTAGATCTACTTTAAAAATATTACTTTATGCTTCTAGATCGATATACGTGCTTAAATAGATCAGCCTTTAGATATGATTTTAAAATAAATACTAATCTGCTTAAGAATGTGAGTAACCATAACCAAGAAAGATTTAATTTAAAAGAGAAATAAAGAGAGGAGAAGGAGATACCTCCAAGCCTGGGAATCCTTTTAGCCATGGAGTTTGTTGGTGGATGGAAGAGGGACTATTTGTAATGGGGATTTCTCCCCTATTATGTGCAGATGAACCAACCTTAGCTCGTCCAGAGCATAAGGAAGAGTTCAATGGAATAACAGAAAACTAAACTATTATAGTAACAATGATAACAACTGAAAGAAAATATTTTCATAGTTTTAATATATATATATCAACTAACTAGTGCAAGAAACAAAAATAAACACACATTTCTCCTGCAAGATGGGCCATCATAGCCGTCCTCGGAAGTGGTTCCACAGCTCCACGGGTTGGTTCTCTAGTTGTCTCCACGGACAGTTGTCAAACGGGGAATGGATCCAAAATGGGTACAGAGTAATCTCAACGTACACAGTGGGAAATGGCGTGGCAAGGGGAATAATGGCAAGAAAGTATGTGGTATATCTGAGAGAAAAATGGCACAACGTAACCACAAGTAAATGAAAAGGTTTTTTGGGAGATCCCTTCACAATGTATTTATAGTATGGTCCTAAGGTTTTTTGACCCATGGTATTTTATTGTCCATAGTATTTATCTGTGGTTTTCTTACCCTTTCTCTTTTTTAGGGTTTTGACCCATTTTGGGGGTATTTTACCCTTTTTGGGAGAGAGTGAAGGTAAACCATAATAAATTTTCATCATCCCTTCATTTGTGGGAATGAATAATGATGTTTTGGACCATTTTTGTGGAAATACAATTGTGAAGGTCAAAAGTAAGGGAAATATGGTGGGAATATGATGTATGTATATGGTTTAGGCCATGGAGAGCTAGGTGAACACTTTTTAGTGTTAACACTATACTCCTTGTAAGTGCTCAAAAATTGGATTCAAACAAGATCAACCAAATGTTCAAGCCTAGATACCTGTATCAACTCATAAATTCTTGCACAAAAATATGATTAAACGCAAGCTTGTTAACTACAAAAGAAACCTGGAAAACATGCATTTAAACAAAAATAAAATATAAGTCCAAGAGATCTAATGCAACTAATCAATAAGAAATAATCAAACAAGAAATTTCTTACCCTAATGAGATTACTTCTCCTTGTAGGCTCACAAAAAACTAAACAAGTACAACAAAAATGAACAACATAGATTACCTCATGAAATATGCAATGTTCATCCACACACTTGATCCATACACCACATGAGACCTCCAAATCCTTTATATTATTCCAAAAGAATATTACAAACTACAATACAAAACTTGAGCATTTCTTTGGTCCTCTGACCATGAGAAAAATGAGAGCAAGAGCTGGCTTAAATAGGAAAAATGAGAGCAAACCCCAAGGCAGGCAAATTTTCCAAGTGTTGGAGCTTTTTGAGATGATCGGGGGTGAACTAGAGTGAACTAGAGGTGGTAAGCGCCACCTCTCACAAGTTAGGCCATCCCCGCCTCTTTCTATGACACATATACAACAAGAGGTGAGTTTTTTCATGGATAAATGTGCCCTTATAAGGAGAAATTCGCCCCCTCATGGATTTAATTGGAATTGGCTTGATTTGATCTTAATTTGGTCTTCAATTAGCCCCAACCTCATCCTTGGTTGAACTGGAACATGTATGGGACAAGTTCCCACTAATTTAGGGCTGTGTGTTTTCTTCGTGTTTTCTCTTTTACTAATTTTTTATTTACTTTTTTTGTTTTTTTAAATATTTTTCGCTTAAGTGAGAAATTAATCACTTAAAACCTAGAAAAAGTGGTTTTGAGGTATAATGGCTGATCTGAGTTTGAAAATGAGAACCCCCATGGAAAAAAAAAATTCTATACCACACTTTTATTACAATTATAATTTCCCAACTAAACTATCAAAAAATAGCCCAAGTTTACGGGAAAAAAAAATTCTCGGAAATTTAAAAAAAACTAAGGGGTACATATTGCAATGTTCATATGACTAAAAAAAGTGACTAGCATGGTAATTCTACATAGACACCTAGACTTTAATAACCTTCCAAGGCCTAACCACAAAGGTGAATACTCCAACTTTGGAGGTTGAGTGAAAAACTCAAAAATTATAAGTCGTTTGTTCAACAACCGATAATTAAGAAGGGAAAAAACACTCAGAGTGTTGCATTGATAGTTAGGTCTAAGTCAACCAAGCCTTTACAAAAATTCATCATGTTATGCCAACTATTACAAATCCCAACAGGATATGAACATGCAATATTAAAAAAAATGGGCCAAGATTGGCCCTAAAAGGTCTTCTGAACATTTGATCACTGACAATGAACAAAAGACGTGTTCATAGCTTTGGCGGCTCACTAGAAATCCACTTAAGTACAAATTAGTGGATAACGGTCTCGAAAGTAAGAACAAACACAAAAACTTACTCCTCAAATGGGGATTATGCATGTAATAGGAAGAAAAAGAGCCATCTTAGGTCTACAACAAGAAGTTTGAGGGCCTACATTGTGATTGAAGGGAGCCTGAACACCAGACCAACTCATTCCCCATCCCATTTAGGGCAAGGAAACAAATCTTATTTGAGTTTAGCACAACAATTGGCAGAGAAAGAGATCCAAGAAGGAAGGCATAAGACCTATGTAATATGTAAGATATGATCTTGATATCCTTAAAAATTCATGGTTTTGGATCTTCCCACAAGAAAGATCCTTTAGGAACGTAGTCTACTATAAGACGTATATTGTCATGTTTCAAAATGTTAAAGTTCTAGTATTTTTCAAAAAAAATAAATAGCTTGTGCAATAATGAAAATCAAGATGAAGTATAAGTACAACAGTGACAAAGATGTAGATAATAACGGTTTTTACCTCTTTCAACTTTAACACTCCCAAAGGTCCTATTGTTACATATATAGTACTTGGGATACTGTTATTTCTGAGTAGTTCTTTGAGCCAGTCCTTTAATTTGAGATCAGCAGATGATGAGCCACCAATTGATGATCTCTCACTTTTAGCAAATCCAGAGCATGCAGATTGACCAGTTTTATTCCATGACTAAGCCTCATGACCCCAGATTCAGTGATTGAGTTAGCCATTTTTATGACCCAGAGCAGAGTGTATGACAGTGCCCATGATGTACAATAGTAGTAGTCATTTCAGTGCCCTTCAAAGTGTTCTAATTTGGTGCAGGTATGTGACCCATGTGATATTATGGATTTGTACATATGGATCTTGATGTTGCTCTGTTGTCCATTTTAACAGTGAGACTTAGTTGATAGTGGTGGTATGTTAGCAATACTTTATTGGCCTTGATGAAATCTTAAATATAAGTGATCTAGTTGTTATGTTCGAGAGATTCCTTTGTATACTAATTGGTCATGCCCTATTTGTAATATGAATTTGGTTATTTCCCTTCAGGAACATAGCTTTCTAGTGTTGGCACCATCTTAATTGTCTTCATCCATATGTTTCCTTCCATTCCCTTTTGATCTCACCCTAACTTGTAACTTGACTAGTGACATCTAGGATTTCCCCCACCTTCACCTCTATGTTGGAATAGGTCTCCATGTATAAATTGTGTCTCGGTGTTGGTATATGTGATGTTTGTCAAAGGGATGTTCTACCTCTAGGTCTTGAACACAAGTAGTCTTACCAAAGTGTTCCTTTAGACACTAAGGCATCGGAGCTTAAATTTGCATCAAAGCTTAAATGTATTCTAAATGGATGCCCTGCCATCGAAACAAAAGTGTCTTTAGACACTATTGCAAATAAAGTACAAAAGTTATTAAACAGCCAATGGTCAAAGTATGAGCACTCATCCATTTTATGATGTAAGGCTCGTTTTCCCCCAAAAGGGCAACAGGGTGAGGCAAACCCGTCGGGGCTATGGATGCTCCCTAGCAACAGGGCTAGGATTTAGTCATTTTCTAGAGCCCAGAAGGATTTCCAAGGAACCTTCCTTTGTAAGTTGGTTATTACCTTGTGTAAAAGTGAAATAAATGTCCTAAAATTTGATTGCTAGAGGATGAGGACTCATTCATTGTATAATGTATGGATTTGTTGCAGCTGCAACTGTTTTCCCCAATTTTTTCAATGTTGGCCCCCCTCATGATTTTAATGCTGCTTTGAATCGTTTGAACCCGTGAACTTTTTGGTCATGCTTTAATTTCGGATTATTTTGAAGATTAACTCTCTTCCTGTTTTCAAAAATTGCTTATGTTTGAAATTGTTGTGGGTCGTGGATTTTAGAGTTTGTTTTTGCTAGTTGAAGATGAATCAGATCAATTTTTCTTTGTAAAGCCGTTGTTTCAGAGATGAAACAGGTTTTGATCGTTGCTAAATTTTAAGGTTGTTCCAAACACTTAGTATTTTATTGATCTGGCGTCAGAATATGTTTTGATCAGAGGCTGTTGTCTGTTTGTCTTCCGACGTTGCGGCTCCCAAAGCACTTGTCTTCCGACGTTGATGTCTTTTCAATTACCGATTGGAAGCTTTCCCGCCCACAATTTAGGTCATATCTCTTCCGACTCCGATAGGCTTAATGGTTTCGCGGTAACCGTCTCCTGTTAAGACCCGCTTATGCGGTTGTAGATGAGACTGCCCAACCGATGTTTAGTGTTTAAGTCGTCGATGAGTTTTCTCTTTCCGTCATAGTCGTGTCGGCATTTGTTAAGGTTCTCATAACAGTAATGCAGTACACGGCCTCTCTTGATGATTAACAGTTTGGTTGATGTAATTTGATGTTATTGAAAATGCAGTCCCAATGAATGACACATGTCGCTTAATTGCAGGTGGATTCAAGAGACTGTTCAGACTACCGCGGTGCGAAGGCATAGCTGGGAGATAAGTGGCAGAAGGGAGTTGGGCAGTGTTGGCGAAGGTCGAGCCAAAACCGGCAGGATCGCAAGGAGAGCAAGCGAAAGAGAAGAAAAAAATCATTAGCAACAAAGGTCCAGACCTGGAAGGATCTGTCAGTTACTAAGCGGATCATGAGTGCGCACAGAAAAGATAAAATGTGGATATTAAACGTTTCAGGGGACCGAAAGGTCACACGTTTGGGGGGGCAGCCCAAGTGGTTAACTGATTTAATTTAAATATAGGAAATTTAGAACTTACAAGGGGATTTTTCCCGTGGACAAACTTGTGAACTATTGTTTGTAAGAGGAACTATTTCGTTTTACAATGAGAAATTGCAAATTTTGCCTGTTGGAGAAGGTGTTATGTGGAATGTTTCAATGTGATAAAAGGAACAATGTTGAAGAGGAACTATTTCGTTTTTTACTGTGTTTCATTAACTGTGAGAGTGTTCTAACCTTCTGAACCTATGTTTTTTTTCCTGAATGTTCTCTAGTATATTCTGTGATGTTTTCCACTATGAGTAATGGGATTTTTTAACTGTTGATGAGCTATCTTATCATGTATACTTTTATTCATGTTTATATGTTTTGGTTATAATAACAGCTATCTGTGATTTGCCATAACACGTGACCAGTATTGCAGTACTCATGAATTAATATCTAGCTCTTTAGAGATGCCTAGTTAGTACTTCTTTTCTTGCTTTATGTGTGATTTAGGTGCTTGTGAGTTTTAAGACGAAATGTAAGAACCTGCGCATCACTTTGTGAATACTCCTGGCATTCTTTATCAAATCTGCATGTTAAATAAGCACTTGCATATCATACTTTAAGTCTAAAATAACAAAAATATACACGGTGGATCGGGCCGCAACCGGTAAAACCTTTATTTTTGTTACTTGACCTACGGTAGCCGAACCACAAACCGGACAGATTCCCTACACCAAACAGTCACGGCCTAGTTGGGAACGTTGACTGGGGAGAATCCCTTGCTGTTGCCGCCTGCAATTTTCCAGGCCTCAATAGTTTCTGGCGCTAGAAGGAGGGCCGCCAGTGCATGGATGGCCGCGGAAACCCGTTTTCCCAAGACTATTCCACCGATAACAGTTCAGAAAGCAGTTTGTTTCACAATCCAATTCCAGAAGAAGGGGGTAGAGAACATTTGTATTCTGTCAACAACGAAGTTGTTAATAATCTGAGAAGACACACTAGGGCATATGTGAAGAATATTGGAGGATTGTCGATCATCCCTGAATTTCCCATAAGAGAATATAAAAGGAAAGATCGTCCTATATTGGAAGACTCAATGCTGGTTTGGGATTGGGAAGAACTTGTAGAAACAGCCTTACAGAGGTTGTACTGCCTTTGAATCAAGTAGACCCAGATACTCCTCGCAGTTCTCCTATTCACACTCCTATTCGCTCAACCCCTCACTCTCCACCCAGACTCATGGCAGGCGTAAACACAAATCAACCACCCAACCCACCGAACCCACCACCTACCTGGAAAGCTAGATCACCTTTAAACCTAGCACCTCCGTTGCATGATTTACCCCAATCTTTTGAAAAAGATGCTGCCCAAATTCGACCCAAATGAGAAGATACTAGTAGACGACCACCTGCAAAGTTTCTATTTGGCAATAGAAGGGTTAAGGGCTGGGGAGCATGAGGATGTAGTTTGCAGACTTTTCCCGCACACCCTTAAAGGAACTGCAACATCATGGTACTTTGGTTTGCATGCAAACTCTATCCCTGATTGGGATACCTTCGAGAGGATTTTTAGAAGTAAGTATGTGACCCAAAAGACTCATGCATCCCTCATGAAAGGACTATGGGCCTTAAAGAAAGAGATAAAGGAGAAGGTTCACAACTTCACCCAAAGATTTGCAGCATACCTCAAGAATTTTTCTGAAGCTGACAGACCTTCGGACAAAGTCCTGATTGAATATTATACCTCAGCTTTAGGACCCGAGTTGGCCATGTTCACCAAAATGAAGGCCAAGCCCACTTTAGCAAAGACCTATGAGGAGGCAGAAAAAGAAGAGGCTGAAAGGGAAAGTATCGAAGATTATCCCAAATGATCAGGAGAGAAAAATGTGGGAAGGAAAGCCTTGTTGTTTACTAAGCCTAAGGAAGAGCAATCACCAGATTTTGAAAGTATGGCAAAAATGATGCAGAAGCTTTCTAACAGAATCATAGACTTGGAAAAGGAAAAGGAAGCCCAAAAGTTCTACAAGCCCTATTAAAAGAAACGGGAGGACAACAATCAATCCCAACCCCCTCCGCACAATTCGGCGTCTATGAATTTAACAGAGGTAGGAATGGAAAATTTTTGCACTTTCCACCAACAACCTCACTCTGAAAAGAATTGTCCTCAATGGATAAACTCGATGACGTTAGTGATGAATTAGCTGTTGGACTCTAAGTTAACAGAAGATGGAGATGAAGAAAGAAAAGACAGTAATACGTCAACGAAAGAACAAGAGGATGAGACCATGGTTCTATGGAACTCTGTCTCGTTATTTGATGTCGAGGAAGAAAGGAATTGGGAATACGAGGACGTCATGGAAACGAATGTAACAACAAGAATCCAAGGGTTGGTGAAAGAAGACAGTCTCATGCTCCCAAAGATTAAAAGGCTTCATAAAAATGTTAAGAAATTTCAAAATGATTCCTCAACGGATAAAATCCCAAAATTCACCATCACCAGTCAAGGTCCTAGACAGAATGATATGTTTGCCAAGCCCAATGCAAAAAAAATGAATGTTGATAAACCGCATCCCACCGAACCTCAGATGGATTATGACATTGTGGAAGATATAAAGAAGGTAAGGGCGAATATCTCATTATTTGAGATGTGTAAGGTGCCGCATCAGAAAGAAAAACTATTGAAAGCGCTTGAATCATCATAGGAGAGGCTGCCCACCGATAATCAACCCAAGGAAGAAGAATAAATCAGGGAAGCAAGCATTGGGGGTAAGTCTAAGAACAAGAATCCACCTTTCCTCCTCACGTTTGAAATTTTTAATCACAACGTACATAATTTCCTGGTAGACTCAAGGGCATCGGTTAACGTCATGCCAATATCAGTCTGCAAAAGGATAAATGGGCAGCCTAAACCATCCACTTGGAGGGTTGTTCAGTTGGATAGGATGAATGTGAAGGTAATTGGGGAAATGGAGGATGTCCTAGTTCACTTGTCTTCAAATGATAAGGTGTGTCAAGTTATTGATATCGTGGTGGCTGACATACCAGACACTTATGGGCTTGTTCTGAGCAGAGACTGGTCGGCAAAGCTAAACGGATATTTTGCCTCGGACTAGTCACATATGTGGCTCCCATATAAAGGAAGCCCAAATCAAATCAAAATTTTGAGGAAGTCCCATATGAAATACAACGTTACTCAGCTTGAGGGAAAAAACGAACCAGTGGATTCTGTGTTGGGAAATTATTTTATTGAGTTAGAACCGGAAAATTACCAAGCAGAAGAAGCCAGCGATACATCAGACGCTCAGCCTGATCTCCTTCGTTTTTCACAGACTGATGAAATTGACTGTACAATAGTAAACTTAGCAGTAGGAGTAGATTCTGGTACAGTAGTTAGCGATTTCTGGACACTTTTTTTTCACGGATCTAAAATGTTAGAAGGGTCTGGGGCTGGCTGTGTCCTGATAGACCCCGAGAAGAACAAACATTTTCTTTCATGTAGGTTAGAGTTTGAATGTACAAATAACACAGCTGAATATGAAGCGTTGGTCCAAGGTTTAAGGAAAGCAATCGAATTAAAGGTAAATAATCTAAAAGTTTTTGGAGATTCTGAAATAATTGTAAGACAGATTTGGAATCAAATACATTGTATTTCTCCTCACTTAAAATCTTATCAAAATGAGGTATGGGATTTTCTCAAATGTTTTAATGTATTTAATATTATATAAATTCCAAGACTTAAGAATGCAGCTGCTGACCTGTTGGCCACAGCAGCTGCTAGGCTTGTGCCTACTAATAATCGGTGCTTCGTTGAATTGCTTTTTAGGCCCTTGGTTCCAAACATGATTACCAACCTACGAGTGTTCGACGACGATCAACA
>LPNX011090740.1:614099-708690 GCA_001517045.1 Pseudotsuga menziesii | reverse complement strand
TCAGGTTCTGAACTATTTTCTTTATTAGACGGATTCTCAGGCTACAATCAAGTATTAGTAGCCGAAGAAGACAGATTGAAGACAACATTCAGGACCAGGTGGAGAACCTTCGCTTACCGAAGAATGCCCTTTGGGCTTATAAACGTTGGAGCTATGTTCCAGAGGGCTATGGACATAGCCTTCCGCGGTTTTATTGGTCGTAGTGTTGTAGTGTACCTCGATGATATTACGATATTCTCAAAGAGGAGAGAAGAACACGTGTTTCATCTAAAGCAGATTTTTGAACGCTACCAGAAATATGGTATCTCACTCAATCCCAAGAAGTGTGTGTTCGCTGTTACAGAGGGTAAGTTGCTGGGTCACGTATTTTCAAAGAAGGGAATCTCTATAGACCCAGAAAGGATCAAGGCCATTGAACAGATCCCCTTGCCCCATAATAAAAAGGGGATGCAATCATTTATGGGAACAATAAACTTCGTGCGAAGATTTGTGCCATATTTCGCTCAAATTGTCAAACCTCTGCAGCAAATGGTGAAGCAAAGTGTACAATTCAAGTGGACTGAGGTTGAAAAGAATGCATTCAGCAAGATTAAAACTGCTGTTACGCACGCACCCTCCCTAAAAAGCCCGTATTTTGATAAAGATTTTATTCTGTACACGTTCGCATCTGATGATTTGCTAGCAGCTGTGCTTACTCAGAAGAAAGATGGGGGAGATGAGTTCCCCATATCATTTATGAGCACTGGACTACAAGGGGCTGAATTGAATTACCCAGCTATAGATAAACAAGCTTACGCTGTGTTCAAAGCGGTGAAACAATTCAAGCCCTACATATTAAAAAAACGGACTAAGGTAATCATCCCACACCCAGCTATAAGGTCTCTTTTTGTACAGAAGGAGTTAGGAGAAAGAAGGGGTAATTGGGTAACAGCTCTTCAAGAGTATGACCTCGAATTCAAGCCAGGGTCTATAGTTAAAGGGCGAGGGTTATGCAAGCTAATGACTGAAAATGGAAACAATGAAGAACATGCTTGGGAGGACGAGGCTGAATTACATTTTATGGATGTATGTCCTCTGTTCACAGCCCCTGAATCTTGGTATCGAGATCTTGTGCATTACCTTCAAACAGGATCATTTCCAGAACACTGGAATTCTAAGCAACGAAGAGCGTTGCGTCTTAAATCAGCCTCCTATCAAATTATTGAAGGAATATTATTCAAAAAAAATTACGACGGAGTTCTTCTTAGATGCTTAGAAAAAGAAGATGCGAAGAAGGTAATGACAGATTTGCATGACGGGCCTGCTGGGGGACATTTTTCAGGAGATACTAGAGCTCACAAAATTCTCAAAGCCGGATACTATTGGCCCATGCTTTTCAAAGATGCACACGCCCATGTCAGGAAGTGCAACATTTGTCAAAGGTGTATTGGAAGACAATCTAAAGCAGCTGGACCACTGAAGCCTATGATGATCATGGAGCCATTCGAGCAATGGGGGTTGGATATTATTGGGGAGATAAAGCCGAACTCTTCCCTACAACACAAGTACATTCTGACTACAACCGATTACTTCACTCGCTGGGTCGAAGCCATCCCGCTACGCAAAATAAATGAGGACGCGGTCATAAACTTCCTGCAAGACCATATTATGACTAGGTTTGGAGTTCCAATTTCTTTAGTCTTTGATAATGCTACTTACTTTTCATCGATTAAGTTAACTGCTTTTTCTCATGAGAAAGCAATAAAATTGCATTACTCTGCCAATTACTATCCACAGGGAAATGGCTTGGCGAAATCTACTAACAAGAATCTGATTAGAATTTTAAAGAAGACTGTGATAGAAAACCAGAGGAGTTGGCACTCAGCGCTACCAAACACCCTTTGGGCTGATAGAGTCACCCCCAAGTCTTCGATAGGAGTGTCTCCATATACCCTTGTGTATGGTAAAGAGGCCATTCTTCCCCCTAATATCATGCTGCCCTCTTCCATAATAGCTCAAGAATCTAGGGGATCGGATAATGAAGTCTTACAAATGAGGATATATAATCTCCTGAAGGCAGAAGAGTCTCGATCTAAAGCCAGAGAGCGCTTTAAGAAACAACAGGAGGTAATAAAAAGATGGTTTGATAAACACAAGGCTGGAACAAAAGACTTTGAAGTGGGAGATTTGCTTTTGAAGTGGGACCACCCCCATGATGAAAAAGGAAAACACACGAAATTTCAGTAGTTGTGGGTAGGTCCTTTCCAGATTGCGGCGAAGCTTGGCCCTTCAACTTATAGGTTGCAAGATTTACAAGGGTGGAAAGAGAACTTACCAGTAAATGTCTTAGTTCTCAAACCTTATTTTTCCTGAGTTTGTTTGTGTTCTTCTATCTTGTATACAAATAATCTGGCCTGGCCGTCATTTTTTAGTCATGATGTTCATTTTTGTTTAGTTTAAATTTCTACCGATTTCAATAAAGGAGGCAAACCCACGGTTGCATGGGGAACATCAGAATTTTGGAACGATTAGAGTTCTTGGGTATAAAACTATGTATTTTTGTTTATCTAAAAGAACTTCTTCCATTTTAGTAGTTTTCTCGAATAGCTATGTACGCATTGAAGTCCTGCTCAATCCTTGTGAAATAAACCAGAATCAAAGGGTCTGGAATACTATTTTGAGGCTCCATCCATGTCACATTTAAATGTCCTAGGGAGTGACAGCAAAGGGCCCATGGAAAGAAGCAAGGTAAAAAGTATATTAGATATAAATGATCCCATGCCAAAAAATGAATGCCAAAAGGCAAATAAGAGTCGAAAACTCCTATGAAAGCATTATATAACCATATAAGTACTAAATCGCCGAAAGTTCATCTCCGTCCATGAGCTGAAACGTGAATACACCGCTCACACAAAAGGACACTTGGGATAGAGGAGCCTGAATTAAAATTTAGAAAGAAAGGCATGCAGGAGGACTCATATGAAAAGGACAAAAGTCCAAAAGCACGAAAAGTGCTAGAATGGCATGGAAATGAGGAACAAATGAATATTTTTGTGTACCATATGCTACAATCCTGTGGTGTCCAAGCTGGCAGCCACCTGAAGACAAAGGTAACAATGAAATTCATCTTTCGGCCTCAAAAGAGTTATCTTGACTTGGAAATTCTGGTTTCCACTCCCCCAAATCGGACTATCATCAATGATTAAACGTACATATCTTTGCTATTTGAGAAATCCAGATAGCTGGAAGAATTCAATAGGTACGATTATTGTTAAACAGTCGATCACTCAAGATATAATCGTCCAGAGATCTAGGTTCACCAGGTAATTGCCAATTGTTGCAGCTGCAACTGTTTTCTCCATTTTTTTCAATTTTGGCCCCCCTCATGATTTTAATGCTGCTTTGAATCATTTGAACCCGTGAACTTTTTGGTCATGCTTTAATTTCGGATTCTTTTGAAGATTAACTCTCTTCCTGTTTTCAGAAATTGCTTATGTTTGAAATTGCTGTGGGTCGCGGATTTTAGAGTTTGTTTTTGCTAGTTGAAGATGAATCGGATCAATTGTTCTTTGTAAAGCCGATGTTTCGTAGGTGAAACAGGTTTTGATCGTTGCTAAATTTTAAGGTTGTTTCGAACACTTAGTATTTTATTGATCTGGCGTCAGAATATGTTTTGATTGGAGACTGTTGTCTGTTTGTCTTTAGACGTTGCGGCTCCCAAAGCAGCTAAGTACCCGTAATGTAAGTACTCCGCCCCCCGATGCGTGTCAGTTTTTGGTCGCATGTTTGTAGCCTTTCTTCTTCCACCCTTGCGGCTGTACAAAGCACTTGTCTTCCGACGTTGATGTCTTTCCAATTGCCGATTGGAAGCTTTCCCGCCCACAATTTAGGTCATAGCTCTTCCAACTCCGGTAGGCTTAATGGTTTCGCAGTACCCGTTGCCTGTTAAGACCCGCTTATGCGGCTGTAGATGAGACTGCCCGGCCGATGTTTAGTGTTTAAGCCGTCGATGAGTTTTCTCTTTCCGTCATAGTCGTGTCAGCATTTGTTAAGGTTCTCATAACAGTAATGCAGTACACGGCCTCTCTTGATGATTAACCGTTTGGTTGATGTAATTTGATGTTATTGAAAATGCAGTCCCAATGAATGACACATGTCGTTTAATTGCAGGTGGATTCAAGAGACTGTTCAGACTACCGAGGCGCGAAGGCATAGCTGGGAGATAAGTGGCAGAAGGGAGTTGGGTAATGTTGGCAAAGGTCTAGCTGAAATTGGCAGGATTGCAAGGAGAGCAAGTGAAAGAGACGAAAAAAATCATTAGCAACAAAGGTCCAGACCTGGAAGGATCTGTCAGTTACTAAGCGGATCATGAGTGTGCACAGAAAAGATAAAATGGGGATATTAAACGTTTCGGGGGACCGAAAGGTCACACGTTTGGGGGGGCAACCCAAGCGGTTAACTGATTTAATTTAAATATAGGAAATTTAGAACTTAAAAGGGGCTTTTTCCCGTAGACAAACTTGTGAACTATTGTTTGTAAGAGGAACTATTTCGTTTTACAATGAGAAATTGCAAATTTTGCCTGTTGGAGAAGGTGTTATGTGGAATGTTTCAATGTGATAAAAGGAACAATGTTGAAGGGGAACTATTTCGTTTTTTACTGTGTTTCATTAACTGTGAGAGCGTTCTAACCTTCTGAACCTATGTTTTTTTTCCTGAATGTTCTCTAGTATATTCTGTGATGTTTTCCACTATGAGTAATGGGATTTTTTAACTGTTGATGAGCTATCTTATCATGTATACTTTTATTCATGTTTATATGTTTTGGTTATAATAACAGCTATCTGTGATTTTCCATAACACGTGAACAGTATTGCATTACTCATGAATTAATATCTAGCTCTCTAGAGATAGCCTAGTTAGTACTTCTTTTCTTGCTTTATGTGTGATTTAGGTGCTTGTGAGTTTTAAGACGAAAGGTAAGAACCTGCGCATCACTTTGTAAATACTCCTGGCATTCTTTATCAAATCTGCATGTTAAATAGGCACTTGCATATCATACTTTAAGTCTAAAATAACAAAAATATACACGGTGAATCGGGCCGCAACCGGTAAAACCTTTATTTTTGTTACTTGACCTACGGTAGCTGGACCGCAAACCAAACGGATTCCCTACACCAAACAGTCACGAGCTAGTTGGGAACGTTGACTGGGGAGAATCCCTTGCTGTTGCCGCCTGCGATTTTCCAGCCCTCAACATGATCATTTTCCTCCACAGGGAAACAAAGTAGGACTAGCCCCAAAGGTCATGTCTTTTTCATTTTCTAGAATCCCAGAAGTATTACCAGAGCACCTATCTCTATAGGTTAACTAGTGTATATTGTTGTGCAAATAAATTTCTAAAAAGGTAACTTTTCTAGAGTGTAGTGGATCCTTCACATCATTCCACCCATTTGTGAGACATTGTCATTCCCTATTGTTTACCTAGTCCAACTTATGTGTTGTGTGGATTCCCTTGTCCTTTAGCCTATATGCTTACAGTGTCAAGTGTCAACTCATTCCCTTGGCCTTACATGGTGTCATTCACATTCACCCTTTACTAACAAAACGACTAAATCTATAAATGAGTATACACTGGAGGTTCTTGTTTAAAGCATCTAATAATTTTGATTTAGATTATTTATATATATGTATTGTGCTTATACTCACCAACATAAGCTATTTATACTTGAGTCTCACTGTTAGCATAGATAATTGAGCATGCATGTCCATTTGTACCTTGCAATATTAGAGTTTAGCACTTGGGGCATAATTTGATTAGTCTTGACCTAGTCAACCCAGTCTTGACCAATCCAAGATCAAGGTCCGATATGAGTTTTAGACCGATGGTTGTGGATAATGATTATTTATGGTCTATCAGTGTCCATTAGACATATGCATGCTTCAGATTGTGGCTTACTATGATGGCTTGTATTATTTTTATGATTATCAGCATTTATAGGCTTTATTATTATTATGGATCTGACATGGATGGGGCCTCTGACGTACCTTTGTGATGGACATATGGTGTGTGAGTTCTCATTCCTAGTTGAATTTGGCATTCTGAGTCCATTAGTGTAGTCGATTTTCAGTTTTGGGAAGTTACAGGAGAGATATGGGTTTTTTAGGTATTTTGTAGTAGTTTAGCCCTAAGAAATTAAAAAATAAAAAATAGTGCAGATGATGACGATTTCTCAAAGGGCACTAGAGGGAACCATGGGGTGCATCCAGTCGATTATAGGATATTGCTATGGTTCCATACCTATCCATGCAATCAATTGGATTCAATTTTTGGTCCCTGGTGAGATATTGGCAGTTTTATGTTTCTGAGGATTCAGTTTTAATTTGTTAGAATTTGATAGCTTGGTGGCACTCCTGCATCAGGTGCCTAGGTGCAGGGGTCATTAACTTGGAGTCTCATTTATATTCTTAAAGTGACTTTAGTAATGTGTTTTTTATTAAAGTACCGTTTTGATGTGACTTTATGATTTAAAAGTGAGTTTCACTTTATTATGTTTTTAAAGTGACTTTAAGTCATAAAGTGTGCTTTTAAATATTTAGGGTAATATGAATTTTCAAAAAAAAAATTTGGTGTAAAGTTCACTTAGGAGATTTAAGTGAATGAGAAATTAGATCCCAGCCATAGATCTCTTGGCCAAGATCTAATCTTGTCCATTGAAGGTGAAAAGTCATGAGAATAACCCTAATAGGGTAAATAAAAGTGCTGAGATTTCATTTGGGCACATTATTCAAGAGAGAATTCTTGAAGAGGCTCGAGTTCCAAGGAGCAGCGTGGAGGAAAAGAGAGAGAAGTGGAAGATGCATGAAGGGCATGATTTCTAGAGGAGTCTAGGGCATGAAAACCAAGGCAGCAAGCAACCATTAATGCTGGGCCATACTGCCGAGATAAACACTTGATGCTGGGCGCATTTTCCAAGGAAAGGTACAGTAATAAATGCTGATATTTATTGCTGAAGTTTGCACAGAGTTCGAGGCTAATACTGGGTGCATTTTCCAAGGAAAGGTACAGTAATAAATGCTGATATTTATTGCTGAAGTTTGCACAGAGTTCGAGGCTGATACTGGGCGCATTTTCCAAGGAAAGGTACAATAATAAATGCTGATATTTATTGCTGAAGTTTGCACAGAGTTCGAGGCTGATACTGGGCGCATTTTCCAAGGAAAGGTACAGTAATAAATGATGATATTTATTGCTGAAGTTTGCACAAAGTTCGAGGCTGATACTGGGCGCATTTTTTCCAAGGAAAGGTACAGCAATGAATGCTGATATTTATTGCTGAAAAGGGCACAGAGTTCGAGGCAGATTTTGGGCACATTTCTCAAGGAAAAGTACAGTCATAAATGCTGATATTTATTACTATGAATGTTTGCAGCATGCATGAGCACAGCTTCATGGTTGTGGTCTGAGAATGAGATAAGTACTGTTGGTTTTAAGCTGAGATTCGTACATTGTAAATTGTGCATGAGAAATTTCTGAGTTTTCCCTTCATAATAAAATATCTTCTCTCTCACTGGTTTTCCCCAAGGTGTGGGGTTTTTCCAGGGTCTAATTTGACCAAAATACTGTGTCTTAAAATGTGTGTCTGCTGCTATTTATGTTTTTCCGCTGCTAAATGTGCTTTATAAACAGTATATTAGCCTACAGGATAGTTCCATTGAATGGTTAATTAATGTGCTTGATTGTGGTTTACTGTTGAGGCCTGATATTGATGGTTTATGAAGTGTTTGACTAAATCTGTAAGTGAACAGAGGTTTGATTTTTAACATAATTCACCTTCACCCTTTACTAACAAAATGGTTAAATCTATAAATGAGTATACACTAGAGGTTCTTGTTTAAAGTGGTTGATCATTTTGATTTAGATTATTTATATATATGCAGTGTGCTTATACTCTCCAACAGAAGCTATTTATACTCGAGTCTCACTTTTAGCATAGATATTTGAGCATGCATGTCCATTTGTACCTTGTAGTATTAGAGTTTAACACTTTGGTCATCATTTGATCAATCTTGACCTGGTCAACCTAGTGTTGACCAAGCTAGGAGCAGGGTCTGGGAAGAGTTTTAGGCTGATGATTGTGGATGATGATTATTTATGGTCTATTAGTGTCCATTAGACATATTCATGCTTCAGATGGTGGTTTACTAAGATGGCTTGTATTATTTTTATAATTATCAGCATTTACAAGCTTTACTATTATTATGGTTCTGGTATGAATGGGGCCTCTAATGTACCTTTGTGATGGACATATGGTGTGTGAATACTCATTCCTAGTTGATTTGGAAATTATGAGTCCATTGGTGCAGTCGGTTTTCAGTTTTGGGCAGTTACGGGAAATATATGGGTTTTTAGGTATTTTGTAGCAGTTTAGCCCAGGGAATTTAAAAAATAAAAAGTAGTGCAAATGATGGTGAGTTCTCCTAGGGCGCCATAGGGAATCATGGGGTGCAACCAATCATTTGTACCATATTGTTATGGTTCTAGACCTATCCGTGCAGTAAATTGGCTTCAATTTTTGGTCCCTAGTGAGATATTGACAGTTTTAGTGTCACCTTCATGATCCAGCATCACCTTCACTCTACATGGGATCACACGTCCTTGATTTCTTCATTTTGAGGGTGTTTTGATGTATTTTTTAGGGGGACATCCTAGTGATTTTGATCACTTAATGATATTATTGACCACACACATTGTTATTGTGCCATGGGGCCATCCTAGTGAAGGATATTATAACCTCCTAACCCCACCATGTGTTATCTTATGATCATTTGTCATTTTTTTATCTTATGATTATTTGTTATTGTGCCATGGGGCCATCCTAGTGAAGGATATTATAACCTCCTAGCCCCACCATGTGTTATCTTATGATTATTTGTTATCTTATGTGGTGCACCCCCTCCTTGGGAATTCTAATGATGTGCACCCCTCTATTATTAGTTGATCCATGTATGATGTATCCGGATAATATTAGCCATAGATTATGATGTTTCTATCTTAAGATATTGACCCTTTCATATTTTTGTATCTAGGTTTTATGTACTTGAGAGATCTATATATTGAAATGCTCTCTCATTTGTAAAGGCGACTTTTGGCTCTGAGAATATTGAATACAAGAAAAAGTTTGCAGAAAATCTTGGAAGCTTTGTGAATGTACTTGGATGTGATTGTTATACCTATTGCTTAGACATTTCAGTGGATATTTCATGCAAACATTATTTTTATGTGGAGGTCGTAATGATCTTTTGCAGGGTAGCGAATTGGTTGGAGGAGATTGCTAAGGCATCTTGCATCATCTTCTGGGCAAACCATTTCATCTTTAAGAGTTTTTTCAATTGTTACTTTGTGCATTGTATTTTTCTCTATAGATGATGTATGTAGCTTATATTTTTCATCTGTGAACAAATCTCACTTCATGAGTTCGATTTGCAGGTGGAGAAGAGGGGTGCACTACCTTCACTGGACGTTTTTCTCTTGTTTATTGTTGGATCTCACTCAAAATTGTAACTAAGTGGAAGGATCATCGACATACAAGGTGGCCGCAAGTATTTTCAAGTATGATTTGCAAGGTTAGTATTGTTTTCATTATTTTCATCCAATTGTCAAGCAAAACCCTTTCTTTCAAACACTAGTTTTGACATTGTAGATCTGATAGATCTGGTGAGTTTTTTATGATGGCCATCAAAAACCACTTGGAGTTTATTGAATAAACCATAGAACTCAAATTTCATAAAAAAACGAATCCATTTTCCTTGGGATTTAGAACTGGTCACTCTAGGTGGGGCGCTCTCCTCAAGTCGGTGGCCATTTTTTCAGATCTATTAGTTGTGTATGCTTGAACCCACTTTATTTTCACACATCTATCCTTCAAGATACTAGATCTAGCCATTTACTACCCCGATCTACTCTTTTGGATCAACCATGTCCACTTTTGTATAAACCCTAGGTGGGTCTCATTAGATTTCTCTTTTGTGTGGCTCGATCTCTCTAGATCTATGTTCCTAAACTCTTCGTCATACTTTTACAATTAAGTTGGGTCATTTTTCCTATTTGCTAAGCCTCCCCAACTTTTTCCTAACTTCTATACCGCATCTAATCTCTAGATCTGGACTTCCTCACTCATTATCTCTCCTCTTTCAATCATTGCATAACCTTAGGAGAGTCTTGATTAGGTGTGCTAGCCCTGTTAGGCTAGTAGGGTCTCCCCCTTGATCATTCTCCGAATTGATCTAAAGTGGAAATAGCTCCTTCGGTGTGATAACTACCCTTCATCCAATGTGGACGATGCCCTTGCGGTGTCACCGGTTAGCTACCTTACCTCTACCATCCCAGATAGGACACTTTAAGTGGGTAGTTACACTTTGTGTGATAACAAGTCCTTGTGTTAAATTTGAAGCATAAAAGGGAAATTAATAACAACAGCAGTAATAAAAGATAAACTAATGAACTAATTTAACAAAATTAACAACTAGCATAAGTAAAGGAGAAAGGAATGTTGGGTTAGACCTTCCTTATACTCGGATATATTTTTCAGAATAGACTTTGTCTCTTAGGAGACAAGTCACTAAAGGAACAATGGGCATACATGAAAGACAGATAGATATGTAGTTGTAGGGTAGAGTTAGACAAGTACATACCTCAAGGAGCTAACCAAAACATTCCACAAATGAGGATAAAAATTCAAACCCTTGCTGCAATAAACAACAGTCTTTAGTACAATCATACATTAAACAAATATCAACACCTTTCAAATGTTCAGAGGCATCCCTAAACCATACACTAACACCACAAACTGTAGCAACACTTTCACAAAGGAAAAGACACCTTCAAACATAGCAGTAGCAGCCTCAAGGAAGGTTGAAAGGAAACAAGGAATCCTCTATCAAACTCAGTGGGTCATGGTCTACTACTGTGGGTTAGAAAATGGTCTTGGTAGCCCCAACATGATCAACAAGGTCACAATAAGCACCAGCAAGGACACACTCTATATTTTAGACCTCAAAGCATTCTCGATGGACACCAAAAAGGATACGACCCTACTAAACAGACCTCAAATCAATCCAAATAGGTACAAATAAGATAACAAAACAATCACGATAGTCCAAGAGAGGCTCACAACAGTCATGGTCGAGCACTAGTAGCTCACGATAGTCATG
This sequence comes from Pseudotsuga menziesii, assembly GCA_001517045.1. Classification (NCBI taxonomy): domain Eukaryota; kingdom Viridiplantae; phylum Streptophyta; class Pinopsida; order Pinales; family Pinaceae; genus Pseudotsuga; species Pseudotsuga menziesii. The sequence continues at coordinate 697,497 of LPNX011090740.1, read as the reverse complement.
GCCCAGCATTAGCAATCTACAATGGTCACAACCCAACCTTAACAGACTCACAATGGTCACAGTCCATCCCTCAGGGGATTCAATAGTCACGGCCTAGCCCTAAGGGGCTTAAACATTTCATGACCCATTCCTAAGGGGATTCAATAGTCACAGTCCATCCCTAAGGGGATTCAATAGTTCATGTCCCAACCCTAAGGGGATTCAACAGTTACGACCCAACCTAGCAAGGCTAACAAGTTTCACGACAGAGTACTATCTTCCCTCAAAGGTCACAGCTCACTTGTCTTGAAGCGATAAAGATAGGCATCCTTCTAATGCATCAAAGAAACCCTATATTTCAAGCCAAAGAGAAGCAACAAAACCCTAGAACGGTCATAGAAGTATATCTTTAATATTCTCTTGTCCAGACACAACCAAAATGAATGTTAGGACTTGAATTTATAATCTTGACAAGTCTTCTAGAAGGGTCATCCTTAGAACCCTACCTTTTAGGAGTGTTACCAAAATAAAAAATAAAATAATATTATGTTGACTTAAGATAGGGTACCAAGTTCAAGACGTCATAACATCAAAAGTAAGTCATCATAATAAAAGGATCAAGGTACCACACTAGGAGGAGGCGGTAGCATAAGGGTCAATAAGGGGTCAACACAAGTTTAGAGGTCAACAAGAGAGGTCACAACAAAGTGGGAAGACAACCCTTTCACCCATAAGAACAAGGTGTACCATCAAGGTGGGGAAATAACCCTTTGCCCATAAGACCAAGGTGTACCATCAAGGTGGGGAAACAACCCTTTTACCCACAAGACCAAGGTGTAAAAATTTTATCTTCTCTCTCAAGGCCCTATATAGTCAATAGGTGTTCTATACAATAACTATAAATTTTATCATCACCATATAAGGAAGGTACAAACTAGATGACGTGATCCTTTGGTCCTCCAGACTACTCCTAAAGGTCAAGTGCTAGTGACATCATCAAGGGGTGGACAATCCCTTGAGAAACAACCTAGCTTGGCCATTTAGGAGAGGAGGGTATCACACATCATCATCTTAGTCAATTGACCAAGATCCACCTGGTTAACTAACCAGATGTGTACCTACAGGAATTTCTTGGTCCCAGACCAAGAATCTGCCTGGTCCAAGAATAGGAAGCCTTTGTCTCAACCTGCAGGATCTGCTTATTCCTTGTGAAAAAGAAACTGTTTGATCCCAGACTAGAATATGCTAAATACATATAGGGGCCCTAGCCACATGCTAGGGACTTTTCCATGGCATCAACCTGCTTGGTCCCAGACCAAGAACCCCAAGAGACTATTTGGGACCCTAAGGTACCTTCTAGGAACTTATTATGCCTGGTTAACTAAGGTGCCATCCTCCCTAAGAATGGTTCTTGTAGCTACATTATCTTTAACACTCCCTCTCAGCAAGAGATGAATTCTCAGCAACGCTAAAGGCTTGTCTCGGAAGTACTCAGATTTTGACAGAGGCTTAGTCAACACAACGATAAACTGTCTACTTAACAAAGCATAGTGCAACATGTCCCTGACATAGTGATACTTCCTCTCAATATGTTCCAACCTATCATAGAGCACATGATTTTCTGAGAGCTCCAAGCAGCTCTAATTGTCAACAAGAACCTTGATTTTTTATAGACACCATTTTCCATAACATCTTTCCAAACCTGTTGTTTGGATGCCTCCTCATAAGTGGAGGGTTTTGAATCATTGACGTGGCTCATTTGAGATATCAAACAAGAGCAATCTTGAAACCTTTCAATAGGTTTCTCAAAGAGATCAACTTAAAACTTCCTAACCTCCTCCCTCTGCTCAATTGAGAGGGATAACGTCATGGACTGGGTTCACTTCCATGTCTATATCACTGGGATGCTTTCTAAATAACTTTCTCAAGGGAGATCGCATCTTTACTTTGCAATCCCATTTTTCTGGGGATTGAGGAGAACAGTGGGATCCCTCTTAATCTCTAAACTTACTAGTTGTTCCACTCTAATAAGGAACAAATCATCAATAACAAATACCTGGCAGATTCTCTTTTGTTGACTCTATGTTGACACCCGGGAGGATGAACATCTAGCATGATTGATCTTAAATTATGTGGAGCCTCTTAATCCCTCTGTACATGAGCACCCGTCTCCCTCTGGAACTGTGCATTTAACTCTAAGCATAAACATAATCTGCAAACTTTATCACTTGTCATCAGAGAAACTCACGTCTTCCTCCTCTTGTGGATATTTTCTACAAGTTAAATTCAGTTTGATAGTCAGCAATAACCAATGTCAATTTCACATAATGACATAGTCGTATCATTCATCCATACACTAAGCAGCGATGTAGATGCCATCAAGAGCATATCATTCTCATATATGCAACATGTCATGATGATATAAAGAATCAAACCAAGTTGGGATAGGAAGTCCTCCCTCTTTATATCTTCCCTTTATGTCGAAGTCAGAGTGTGCATCTCGATCTTGTCATCATATTGGGCATGTACTTCTAAAGAGTGCAATTGAATCATCATCATGTCATCCTCATGCAATATCACACATACATTAGCACAATCTAGGTTAGATCATAACCCTAGATATGAGAAATTATGAGGTCATGATAAATTGATACATGGATGAAGTCTAAACTTCTTTGCACTTGCAAATTCGGATTGCATTTGTAAGGTTTGTCGTTACACCAAAACCTGCAGATGTTGATGAACATTTAAAACCCAACACAAGGCCCTATCACCAGGAGTGGCAGTTAGTCCACTTGTTGTATATTCCCAAAGGTGCAGCAGTCATACCATGTGGAGGTACCCGATACTCCAACACCCCATCTCCAACGTAGCTCGGGGGAATTGAACCTGAGACCTATGCTCTGGTACCATGTTCAGGTACATAGGGTACTCCCAAACAGCATTGATCAATGCATCACAAAATTATCAAACTAAAAGGCGTTATGATTATGAAGGATTGTGATTGCTAAAGATCAAATGCAGAGTTATTTTGGCTCTTTACTCACCTCGAAATATATACCTTCTAGGAATGCTAGTCATATTTGATATGCCTCTTTAAAGGAGCAAGTCCACAAATGTCATTTGAGCTAGCAGAACCACTGGCACATCTTTTATTTCCAGCCAACTAATACTTGTATGGGGCTATCCAACTCTGATTCCTCTTGTGGCCAAATGTTCAAACCCTTCTTTCCAACTTGATGAACTTTTGCCAATAAACTTCTGAGACCAAGTTGGTTAGCACTCAAAAACTTTACCTTAGGATCCATGTAAACTCTAATAGGCTGCAAAATCAAAGTTAGCTACAAACCATAAGCTCTAAAACCATGTTAAAGTTTTAGGATTTTTCAAAAAATTTAAATAACTTGTGCAATAATGCAAATCAATATGAAGTAAAAGTACAACAGTGACAAAGATCTAGATAATAATAATTTTCATCTCTTTCAACTTTAACACTCCCAAAGGTCCATGTGTTAAAGTTGAAGTATACGAGGACAATAAATAACAGCAGTGGTAATTAAAGATAAACCAATGAACAAGTTAAACAAAATTAACAACTAACATCAATAAAGGAGAAAGCAATTATGGTTTAGACCTTCCTTAAACTCAGATATATTTTTCAGATCAGGCTTTGTCTCTTGGGAGACAAGTCCCTAAAGGAACAATGGACATACCTAAGAGACAAATTGATAGGTAGTTGTAGGATAGAATTAGACAAGTACAGACCTCAGGGAGCAATAAATGACAGTCTTTAGGACAGTCATACATTAAACAAATAGCAGCACCTTTCAAATGTCCAGAGGCATCCCTAAACCATACACTAACACCCCAAACTATAGAAACACTTCACAAAGGCAAAGACACCTTCAAACACAACAATAACAACCTCAAGGAAGGTTGAAAGGAAACAAGGAATCCTCTACAAAGACTCAGCAAGCCACGGTTTTCTACTGTGGGTTAGACTATGGTCATTGTAGCCTCAACACACTCAACAAGGTCACAGTAAGCACCAACAAGGACACGCCCTATAGTTTAGACCTCAAAGCATTCACGGTGGACACCAACAAGGATACAACCTACTAAACAAACCTCAAAATAGTCATGATAGGTACAGATCATGTCACAAAATAGTCACGATAGTCCAAGAGAGGCTCACAACATTCACATCCCAGCATTAACAGTCTACAATGGTCACAAACCAGCCTTAATAGGCTCACAATGGTCACGATTCATCCCTAAGGGGATTCAGTAGTCACGTCCTAGCCCTAAGGGGCTTCAACTGTCACAGCCCAACCCTAAGGGGATTCAACAGTTCATGGCCCATCCCTAATGGGCTTCAACAGTCACGACCCAACCCTAAGGGGCTTTGACAATTCACGACCCGGCCCTAAGGGGCTTCAATAGTTACGGTCCAGTCTAGCAAGGCTAACAAGGTTCACAGCTGAGTCCTAACAACCCTCAAAGATCACGACTCACTTGTGCTCAAGAGATAAAGAGAGGCAACCTTCTAATGCATCAAAGAAACCCTAGATGTCAAGCCAAAGAACAACAACAAAACCCTAGAACGTTCATAGAATCGGATCTCTAATCTTCTCTTGTCAAGACACACCCAAAATGAATGTTAGGGCTTGAATTTATAATATAAACAAGTCCTCTAGAAGGGTCATCCTTCTAACCCTACCTTTTAGTAGTGTTACCAAAATAAAACATAAAATAATATTATGTTGACATAGCATAGGGTACTGTTATCACATATATATTGCATATAGGATACCATGAGCAGCATACATATTGATCTCTTTATTTTTTCGAGCTACACATTCAAATGGGGTTTCAGCATGGATCTTTGCATATTGAGCCATTCATATCCTTTGTTCAGCATCATTTTCATATTATTTCCTTGCCAGGACCGGGATCTCCTTGTCCATTGAGATGATTCCAGTGGTGACCTAGTTCATTCAAGCAGAATAGCATATATGGTACACACTTTACAGATGGGCATAATAAATAGAGACATGTATATGGTGAGAGTAGGTATATGGTTGGATTTTTCTCTTTGATGTATGTTAAACACCTAAGCTTGTTATGTTAGGATGATCATGGTGAACTATGCTTATATTACATATATACTAATGCTTAAACTTGTGTTGAGAATGATTAAAGAGTCTAATGTTGAAGACTAATGCGTATTCCATGCTTTGCACAAATCTTAAACTTTAGTACTATGTTGGTTCCATGTATCATTTGTTCCATCCATCCAGGTCATCCATAATTGATTTCCTCCCATGACCTAGGTTGATTGAGACTTGTGAGATTGAATATTTTTCCCCATCTTGACCCACGTGCATGATAGACTCCATGTTTTTCTGGGTCTCTGGCTATGAAGTATGTGGCTTGTCCATTGTGGCTAAGTTCACCAAATGGTTTTCCTTTAGTCCTCATAACAAGTGCTCCACCCAACAGTGTCTTTAGACACTAAAGCATCATAATGCATAAATGTTATATCTAAATGATGCGAAGTATGAATGTTATAAATTAGTCAGTGACCAAAGGATGAGCACTCATTCCTTGTATAATGTTAGGCTCATTCCCCCCCCACAAGGGCAACAGGGTGAAGCAAACGCGTTGGGGCTATGGATGCTCACTGGCAACAGGGCTAGGCCTTAGTCATTTACTGGAGCGCAGAAGGCTTTCCAAGGAACCTACCTTTGGAGGCTGGCTACTATCTTATGTGAAATTGAAAGTTATTTGAAAAAATCCAATGGTCAAAGGATGAGCACTCATTCCTTGTATAATGTTCAGATCATTTTCCCCTATAGGGAAACAAAGTGAGACTAGCCTGCAAGGGTTATGTCTATGTCATTTTTTGGGAGCCCAAAAGGCTTTCCAGGGCACATGCCTTTGGAGGTTGACTAGTGTTCCAAATTGTTAAATCTGTTATATGGAACTTGCTAGAGCCTAAAGGAAACAAGCCCAATCACTTCTCCATTTGTGATACATCACCATCCCCTATTGCTATGTCATGCATATGTCATTTTGGTTGTGTATTTTGTCATCATTCGGAGAGATCACATGGTCAAGACCAACTAGAGGTCATTACCCTTTACTTAGCCTTGTTTTCCATCCCCATCTAGCATTAGAAAATTGTTTAAACTTTGTAAGTATGGCATATCCAAGAGACTTCCAAAAGATTCAATGATTACTCAAAAACATAGGTATATCTTATTGGTTGTTATTATTATTATTATTATTATTATTATTATTATTATTGTCACCATGATTTTGAATGGCATAATTTAAGTTGGGTTTATATATACATCTTGGAGCAGTTCTTACCTTTGGATGCATGCAGGTTCACCTTAGTTCAGCATCTCACCTTCAGTTTGGGTATTTTGACTTGGTCAACCCAGTTGACCAAGTCAAGCACGGTTCCCAAGGTAGTGGCTAAAAATTTGGTGATGCTTATATTTGCTCCAGACATGCCCAGGACCAATACTGTGGTTTCAGGTTTTAGAGTTTGGCCTTAGATTGCATGATCAATGATTATTATCATTTTATTATTGGCCAGATCATATTTTTAAATTTTTTATTGCAGATGGCAGTTATTTTGGTTCTCCTAGGGCACCACAATGCTCCAGGGGGTATGAGTAGTCACTTGAACAATTTTACTATGTCTTCAGACACTTTTGTGCAGTCAGTTTGCCTCAGTCCTTAGCCTAAACGAAGTTATGATGATTATTATGATTTTCACAGGATGTACCATCAAAAAATAAACTAGGAAATCACTGAGAAAATCGAGTTGCCTTGTGTGGTCAAGGAAATGGCAAGGAAATGTATTTAGATGATGTATTATGGATCTCTGGACACGTATACACTAGTTTCAGTCATTAGCATGTCTCGGATTATTTATTTGGCTCATCTAGTGAGGACGTCCCCCATGGGGTGCCCCTCACTTTGGCTATGTGATGTACGACATTGTTATATCTTATGTTTTGATGTTGTAATGGGGCTTAGGGAAAATTGAGCTCCTAAGGTGACCTCCTTGATAAATTATAATGTTATATCTTATGTTATGATATATTTTGACTTAGACAAGTCATCATTGGGCAAAAAGTGTGCCCCCTTGATATAGCCAAATTAATCCATGTGTTGATCCATGTAAAAGTGATCTCCACTGTTGATGACATTTTAATCTCAATCGTTGGATGAAAAAGTAAGTTAGGGTTTGCGTCTCTCAAAAGCTATATAAAGAAGAGACCCCTCCCCCCATTGTAAACCATGAGCTGTGGCATTGAAACTTCTGAATAAAGAGATTTTCCCTAAGATCAAATACTTGTGTCCATGTGGGTAACTGAATGTGTTGATGATTGAAACTGTCTTTCTCTTGCACTGAGGATATCCTAGCATAGTTTCATGTACTTGTATCCAATTCATTATGTAGGTGTCGGAGGCGATTTGAGGAGAAGGCGATTTGGTGGGAGGACTCACCCTGACGTCTTGCTTCGGATTGATTCTGACATGGAGTGATTATTTCTTTATGACTCTTCATTTCTCTGTTAGTTACTTCTATTTTTGTAGATCTTGATCTTTCTTGTTTCACTCACTGGTTTTCCCTTTGTGTGGTAGGAAATGAGGACGCTAAGGTCACTGAGCAAAGCAATACAATCAATAACTTGTATGGATTACCCATTTGATCTATGAGGCAATCCTCATCATCCAATAAGTTATCTGCAAATTCCAGATAAGTATCTCAGCTTAATTCTCTTTGTTCTATTTTTCATGCATTGCCCATCAACAAAATTTATTGAAAACCCTCTTGTAGAAAGTAGGAAAATTCATCGAGGCACGTTTTACTTGGAAAATCAAAATTTGGTGAACTGGGTTTTGACGACATTCATCCAAAACCCAGTCTCCCTCCTAGGCATCAGATTCCATTTGCCCATACTGAAGTGGCATTGATCCCTTCGGAAAATCGCCCTCCCCACATGGTCAACATTTTCTAAGTTCTGTGTGTTTCTAGTTTTGTTTGGATCTCGCATACTATTATACCTGTCATCCAAGCATCAAATCAAGTGTGTTAGAATCCCTAATTCTCTGTCAAACCTAACCTAGGGTATTTCCCCAATTTTACACTTAAATCCCCCTATGGTTTCAAGTTTGATCATTTGAATTAACACACAAATCCTAGATCTATTAACTAATTCCATAAGTCACGAATCAATTGAACGTGAGTAACATTTCTGACACCCATAACCACCTTTCACTCAAGTACTCCTTAAATAGTGGCTTCATCCTTAAATCTTGGTTTTACAGCTTTCACCTTACTTATTCTATGTTTTAGTTTGTTCTGGTGATATAGCTTTAGATATGTCCTAGGATAGGTCTAAGTCTTCCCCTTTGTCACTTGGGCGTTAGTGGCATAAAGCGAAGGATATCTCAACTGGCGTGACAACCTTTCCACCATCTGGGGGTTGGGGTATCCGTAGGTCACAACTTTGGTTGCCTTCCCCCTTTGCCATCCTGAATGCGATCAATCCAAGGGGCAACTACAAGATTTGTGATAACAGGTACCAAGGTAAAGACTTCATAACTATAAAAGTAAGTCGTCATAACAAAAGGATCAAGGTACTACACTAGGAGGGGGCGCTAGCATAAGGACCAACAAGGGGTCAACAAATGTTAATAGGTCAACAAGAGAGATCAAAACAATGTGGGAAGACAACCCTTTCATCCACAAGCCCAAGGTGTACCATCAAGGTGGGGAAATAACCCCTTTACCCACAAGACCAAGGTGTACGATCAAGGTGAGGAAAAAACCCTCTTACCCACAAGACCAGGGTGTACCATCAAGGTGGGGAAACAACCCTTTTACCCACAAGACCAAGGTTTCAAACTTTTATCTTCTCTCTCAAGGTATATAGTCCATAGGTGTTCCATACAATAACTATAAGCTTTGTCATCACCATATAAAGAAGGTCCAAACATGATGATGTGATCCTCTAGTCCTCTAGACTGCTCGTAAAGGTCAAGTGCTAGTGGCATCATCAAGGGATGTCCAATCCCTTGAGAAACAACCTAGATTGACTATTTAGGAGAAGAGGACATGACACATCATCATCTTGGTCAATTGACCAAGATCCACTTGGTTAACTAACCAAGTATGTACCTGCAGGAACTGTTATGTCCTAGACCAAGAATCTGCTAGTTCCTAGACCATGAAGTCTCTGTCTCAACCTACAAAATATGCTTGGTCCTTGTGACCAAGAAATTGTTTGGTCCTAGACCAGAATACCGTAGAGACATATAAAGGGCCTAGCCACATGGCAGGGACTTTTCCATGGCATCAACTTGCTTAGTCCCAAACCAAGAACCCCAAGAGACTGTTGGGGGGCCTAGGGTACCTTCTATGAACTTACACTGCCTAGTTAACTAACTAGGAACCCCAGTTAACTGACTAGGGTGCCATCCTCCTTCGGAATGGTTCTTGCAACTGCATTATCTTTAACACGAAACCAAGATAGGTGTAGATTAGACTAGGAGGATTTTAAGTCATTTATTCAAAGGATGGCATTTGAAATACTAGGCATTGTTGGAGGATCTAGGGGATTGGTAACTAATAAATAAAAACTGTAGAATTCAGATATTCTTCTCTTTTAAAATCAGTTATTTCCGCATCCTTCTACTCGAATGAATTAATAAGAGGTTTTATTGCTCTTAACATTTGTGGTCCATAGCTTCCAAGAAAGTGCTAGGAAGCCTTCCTTAATGAAAATAGCTTTCAGAAGAAAGAATTGATCTATGGTGGAGACCTAAACTTTGTAACTAAGAGAAAAGAAATATGGGGAAAGGAGGGTAGAGATGGGAAAACATGACCACCTGGCAAATTACATCACTTGTAAATTGGAGAAGAAATGGCTCCTTGATGTTCAACCAATAGAAGTAGTCCCCACATGGAGAAATAATAGGAAATAACTGAAAGGAATAACCAAAATATTGGATAAGTTCTTGATTTCATAACAACTACCGGAAGAAGAGAAAAGAGTTAGATCTTGGACTAGGATTGGGGGTTCTTCAAACCATAGACCAATTATGCTTCAAATGGCCAGAGGAGAAAGGAAAACCCCCGCCCCATACAAATTCAACTTCTTTGAGCTTGCTAATGAAGAATGTCAAGATCTGATAGTTAGGGAATGGAAACATTTTATCAAGGATAGGGAATTGACTATGAAACAATTTCAAAATAACCTTGGTAAACATTATGAAATTGACTCAAGATTGGACTAAGGAGAAGTCAAATGGATACAACGAGGCCCTAGAAGATATTAAATTGAAGCTCGAAAAGACCTACAAATAAAGCAGCAGAAGCACCTTCTCGAAGAAAGAGCATAAAGAAATAGAACTAGAGGAACATAACAAAAATATCTTGAAATGGGAGGAAGAAAAGAGACGAAAGAGTAGGGTGATTTGGCTAAAATTGGGGGATGAAAACACTACTTTCTTCCATAATTATGCTCACATGAGGAAGAATATAAACACTATTTAGGAAATTAGGAATTCTAACAGAGAAATGGTGTCAGGGCACAAAAATAGTACAAATGTAGGAGTGAGGCATTTGAGAAACTATACAAAGACCCTGTCGGAGTTTAAAATGTTGAAGTTGTAGCCATTACCTTCTATCTTCTAAGTTTCATAACTGATGAACAATACATTCAACTCATGGAGGAAGTATACAAGGGAAAGCTAAAAGCCGTAGTGCACTTTTCAAAGGGATAAGAGCGCTGGCTTCGATAGTTGGCCAATTGATTTCTTAATAGGGTTCTATGAACTTATAGAGAATGATTTTTTGAGAGCAATGGAAGTACAAAGGAGAAATGGTGTTATAAGATAAGAGAAATTAATTGTATTAATGTCCACTGAAGGGTGTTATACTAGAAGCCTTCAAGGCTACCTTTTTAGTTGCCATCCCCAACATCTTTTGATGACTTTAGACCCCTATTATGCAACATGATCCATAAAATCATAGCAAAAGTTGTAGCAGGTTGTCTTAAGGATGTCTTGTCAAAATCTATCTCTAGAGAACAATTAGGTTTCTTGAGAGGAAGGAAAATACATGCTGTTGTTGTTTAGGAGGCCATGCATATCATGAAATTGAAAAACCTCCCAGACTTCATCCTCAAATTGAACCTCTGAAAGGCATATGCCAGTGTAAGCAATTTGTAATTAAGACTTGTGCTTTTGCATGTAGGTTTTAAGCTAACCTTCATTAATTTGATTGAGGCCTATCTTTCCTTAGTCTCCTTCACTATTCTAATAAATGGGTCTATTTCAAGGTTCTTCACTTCCTCTAGAGGACTGAGGCAAGGCTGCTCCCTGTCTCCCCTTCTCTTCCTCCTAGCGGCAGAAGGTCTCAACAGAAACATCGCTCACTTAAAGGGTGCAGGGGGATTAAAGGGAATTCCAATCACTAGAGCTTTATCACTTACTTGTGCTTTTGCATGTAGGTTTTAAGCTAACCTTCATTAATTTGATTGAGGCCTATCTTTCCTTAGTCTCCTTCACTATTCTAATAAATGGTTCTATTTCAAGGTTCTTCACTTCCTCTAGAGGACTGAGGCAAGGCTGCTCCCTGTCTCCCCTTCTCTTCCTCCTGGCGGCAGAAGGTCTCAACAGAAACATAGCTCACTTAAAGGGTGCAGGGGGATTAAAGTGAATTCCAATCACTTGAGATTTATCACTTACTTGTGCTTTTGCATGTAGGTTTTAAGCTAACCTTCATTAATTTGATTGAGGCCTATCTTTCCTTAGTCTCCTTCACTATTCTAATAAATGGTTCTATTTCAAGGTTCTTCGCTTCCTCTAGAGGACTGAGGCAAGGCTGCTCCCTGTCTCCCCTTCTCTTCCTCCTGGCGGCAGAAGGTCTCAACAGAAACATAGCTCACTTAAAGGGTGCAGGGGGATTAAAGGAAATTCCAATCACTAGAGATTTATCACTTACACGCCTCCTATTTGTAGATGATATAATTATGTTTGGCAATGGTATTGCAGCAGATGCAGAAGCCTATGAGCAAGCTCTCGAACTATTTGGAACTGCCCCAAGAATGGTGATTAAAGTCCATAGAAAATTAATCTCTTTCAACCAAGTAGCCCCTTGGCATGAGTAGGTCACAATGACAGTGTTACCTTTCAAGTTCATTCTCTTGATTTAGACATTAAATTCTTGGGGTTTCATCTAAAGCCTAATGCATATGGTAATAAACACTGTAATGGATTTCTCAAAAGGTGGAAGCAAGAACCAAGACCTGGTGCAATTGGTCACTGTCTCTAGGATAAGGCCTTGCCCTGGTCAAATCAGTACTAGGAGCAATCCCTGTGTACTAAATCTCTATGGCTCGCATTCTAAAATCTATCAGCAGTGGATTACAGAAAATGTGTTTCAAAAGAGCCTGTGGAGTTGTGTTGATAGTTTTAAATAGCACCAGAGACTTCATTGCAGCCTGAGTTGAATCCCATCTTCTTTCTAGCATATGCCCACATATTTGTTTGACGAGGTCTTCTTCTCTGCCAAAATGCTCATGGGTTGTTGATGTTGTAAAAAAATAGTGATTGATAAACCTATGCAAGAGAATCAATACTAACAGATTCTTAAAAAATGGTAGAAAAAACAACAGCACATACACAGTACATAGGAGATTTATCTTGGAAATCCAAAACCGGGAAAACCAGCAAAGCATCACCATGCATATTTCTCATTGTATTAACAAAACAGTTCACAATACAATATATAGGTATTCCACCACATCATTCAACCCAATCTGTTGAACGGTATTAGAATACAATGGGAATAAAACCATGGGCCAAAAACCACCCAAAAACTATTAAAAAACCCATAATGGACCCAAATTTTTTCCATTGTATCAGGGTGCACAGTCTCCCTGCATGCAAGATTACAACACATATCCAATAAAGGTCATGTTTGAGGAAGGGGCAGCAGAGCTGCTGATGCTTCTCAAACTAATTCTACATTGAACATAATTTGTAAAACAACAGGACATGGGTTTCCATGCTACCTGTCTCTTGTGATTGATACTTCTGGTTGATTGAATGAACAAAGAGAACAATACTTTTCTTCTTTTGCTCTCCATCTGTGCTGTTACAACAACTATGGTCAACAAATTTTGATAAGTTGATTCTGCAACCTATTGTTTTGCTTCTGCTGCTTCTAGGTATCCAACAACACACACTGTTGTTCCACATTTTTTTATTTCAATTTTACCAACCTAAAAAATGAGATTATAAACAATTTTGATCCAATTTTATAGCCAACTGATAGTTACTGGGAAAAAAAAAGGTCAACTATATTAAGTGGTGTGATGGGAAAATAATTGTGAAAACAATTTTTTAGCCAAAAATAATAGATCCCTACCACTATTTACCCTATTAAACCATAATTACAAATTAATTAATCATAGGCTATATTATGAGCTGAAAACATGAAGAATGACAGTATAGTGAATATACTGTTGCTTGATGAATTATAGTGAATATGCCTGCAATGGCCATGATAAAGTGAAGCCTGACCATAGGTTATGGACCCTTGCAGACATCTAAAAGAAATAAAAAGTCTCTCTGCTACCCACAATGCTTTAGGTCCAGAGTGAGAAACACCATCAGGCCCAAGACATTGAATGGTTGGGCCAACATTTTTCAAGAACAAAAGGGACACAATCACAACAAAGCCACAAGGCCTCAACCATGACACAATTTTTTTTTTTAAATAAGACTTCAGTATAATGTCACCAAAGGAAACTAATCCAACAGCAAAATGAAATATAAGAAGATTTTGACTAAGAAACTTAAGACTTAGCAGATTTTGATGGATTTACACAGGAAAAGGGGTCTGAAACTTGTTGAAACCCAAGGGTAAAAGTTTTGAAAGGGTTTCTTTATCTCTTCTTCTTCTTAACATTCATTTGTTTCTGGCCATGTCTCCCATCCAACCACAGTGATATGTGCCTCCCCAATTTGGAATAAACAGTAAACAATTAATTGATACATAAACAATCTTGCTTTCTGCCCATAATAAAGCATAATATATAGTTAAGAAATAAAGCAATAATTCAGAGAATACTAAGCAACGACAGATTCATGAGATGAGTGTCACTGACTTAGATTGTTAAATGAACAGAAAACCATACATAAGTCAGGATATGCATTGTGCAATTGAACCCTTCACAGAATAAAGGAAAAACATTTTTGTGTCAATGGCAGTGAACCTTCAGGAATACATGAAACAATGTCAATGGCAGACACGGACTTCAGGAATACAAAACCAGGGCTTATTGGTATGTAGATATTGTTCAAGCCTATTTAATACCAGTGTTCCACCAAGTTTCCGGGATGCGGGAGCATGGGAGCGGCAAAACGCACAATGGGGACGTGTAGAGACACCCCAAAATTTGGGGGTATTTTGGGGGGCGGGCGGGCGTCAGGGTCTCTAAAATTATAAAAAAATAGAAAAATAATAAAAATATGAACCCCAACATATAAACTCTTATGTTCCCGAAGAGTTTAAACTTTACTGTAATGTAAATGTAATCGTTATAGCCAAGCATATCATATCAATGTTTGTTTCTTTTTATTTGTTTCTATTTCGATTTATAATGACCATTTAGTGTAAAAGACTAAAACTTAAGATGAACCATTTTTGTTTTAAAGTAAAAAAATTTAGAAATTCGTGTTAATTTATTGTAACTTCGAAAGATATTCCAAGTAGTATTGTATTCCTCCTTAGGGAGATGAGTTTGGTCTTGTCAAAGTCATTAAAAGAAGCAATGTAAATCTCTGGATGTAAGTCGGGTCATTAGTACCCAAGTGTCATTATAATAAATGCTATTTGTAGTGTCTAGTTGGACAAGTCGGCCCTGACAGCTAGTGAAGTCGGCCCCACTAAGTTAGAGGTCAAGTCAACAGAAGAATATAAATAGGAGGCGCCTTCCTTCAATTGTAGTCATTCACTCACTCAAGTTGTTCTTAGCAAGAGAGAGAAGTGGTAGTGCACCAGAAGAAGGAGGAAGCTATTGTCTGAGTTTTACACTGCACTGGTTGAGTTCTATACTAAGGAAGTTTTGCAGGGTTTTCTCCCTTGTGGTTTCCCCGATGAAAATTTGTGTGTTCTTGTGTTCTTATGTTTTGTGCATGCTGTTTCTTCAGTGATCTTCTAGTGGCTAATTGTTTTAAAGATATCATCTAAACAATTTTAAAGAAAAATCAACATGGTATCAGAGCCACCCTAAAAGGAGACACTACACAACTAGGGTTTGTTGTTCTTAACAAACCTCTCGAGAGATCAACCAGAAAAGAGGGCTCCTCCAATTCGCCTCTGAAGGGCACATCTTTTTGTGGTGACAAAACTGAAATCCAAGAATTTTCAATTTTGGACCTGTTACTGCTGTTGGGACAAACTAGGGTTTCAGTTTTCCAGGCTTTCACCATCAATCTCAAAAAAAGGAAGATACATTCTACCTCACCTCAGGAGGGCGCATCTTTTCCACCATTCAACTCCACCTGTGATCACAGCTACAAAATTAGGGTTTTTACTCCAAACCCTAGAATTTCATAATCATATGTTGTTTTCTGCAAGTAGTCTTCTATCTTTTCCATTTGAGGTTCTCAGTTTCTTAAAGACGACAAAGAATACCAAGCTAGATGAAAAACTTGAAGGGTCTAAAAACTTCACAGCATGGAAGTACAGAATCATGCTCATCCTCCAAGAGAATGATCTAGATCAATTTGTGAAAGAGGAAGTGAAAGAACCAGAAGAAGTTGAAGCTAAAGCCAATCACAAGAAGGATATGATCATAGCTAAAAGAATCATAGCTGATTCAATCAAAGATAACCTGATCCCTCAAAAGTGTAAGAGCCCAGAAGTCAGAAACTATGCAATCTTACTTTACAAGAGTAGCTCAAATCAAGGATCAATTTGAAGCCATCAGTGACATGGTTGAAGAAGCAAAGGTTGTAATGACAACCTTGAATGGCCTTCCAAGAGATTGGGAAGCTTTCATCCGGGGAATTTGTTCAAGAAGGAAACTAACCAAATTCTGGAAGTTATGGGAAGAATGTGTCCAAGAAGAAGAGAGGATAGCAGCCAGGGAAGAAAAGCTAAATGACAATGAGGATCAAGCCTTAACTGTCCATACCAAAGGCAAAAGAAAGAGTCATGACCATCCTCCTAAGACTCAAGGGTTTAAAAGACCCAAGAGAGATTTCTCAAGATTTGAATGCTTCAACTGTCACAAGTTAGGACACATTGCAATTAACTGTCCAATGAAAGCAGAAAGAAACTCAAGAAGATGAGAAGGTTTCAAGCACATGTTGCTGAAGACAGTGATCAAGAAGAAGAAGAGGAAACAAAGAAGGATGAAGATTCCAGTGAAGAGTATGTCTTGATCTCTGCCCTAACTGGGTCAGTCTCACCAAGAAATGATACCTGGCTGATTGATAGTGGTGCCTCCAAACACATAACTGGTTTCAAGGAGTCACTCCCATGCCTTGAACAAAAGAAATCTCCACACAAAGTAATGCATGGAGATGATTCCCAATATCCAATTAAAGGGCTAGGAGAAGCATCTGATAAATTGGATTCTAGAAAGCCTATGAAGATGAAGGATGTCCTATATGTCCCAGGACTAAAGAAGAATCTTCTCTCCATTTCAGCCTTAGATAAGAAAGGCTTCAAAGTTTCCTTTATAGGTGGAAAAGTTCTCATGTGGACCAAAGAAAAAACTATCGATGATACAGTAGAGATTGGAGTTGAAGAAGGAGGTCTCTACAAACTAAAGGGACATACAGATTCTGCATTAACAATCAGTACGATCAATCCAAGTGAGCTATGGCACAGAAGGCTTGCTCATGTTCACTACAAGGCTATTCCAATTGTAAGCAAGGTGGTAACTGGTTTACCAAAAATTCAGGTAGAACATGAAGGAGTGTGCAAAGGATGTGCATAAGGGAAGAATACTAAGAATCCCTTTCCGAAAAGCAATAGTAAGGCAAACGGGATCCTAAATATTATTCACTCAGATATTTGTGGGCCAATTCAAACCACTTCATTAAGTGGGTACTCTTACTATGCCTCCTTCATTGATGACTACTCCACAAAGACTTGGATATACTTCTTGAAAAAGAAAGATGAAGTGTTCGAAAGATTCAAAGAGTTTAAAGCCCTAGTGGAAAACCTCTTAAAAAAGAAAATCATGATTCTAATATCAGACAATGGAGGAGAGTTTACTTCAAATGAATTCAATGATTTCTGTAAAGAGGCCGGAATTAAGAGGGAGCTCACCATTCCCTACAATCCACAACAAAATGGTGTGGCAGAAAGAAAGAACATATCCATCATGGAAGCTGTGAAAGCTATGATACATGATCAAGATCTTCCAATGTACCTATGGGCAGAAGCAACAAGGACAGTAGTATATGTTCAGAATTGAATCTCTCACAGTGCTCTTGGGAATAAAACTCCAAAAGAAATGTTTTTCGATGAAAGACCAGAGGTAAGTCATCTAAAGATTTTTGGTTGTCCTATATACATTCATATTCCCAAGGAGAAAAGATCAAAGTTAGATCCTTCAGGAAAGAAAGGATTGTTCGTAGGATATAGTGAAGAGTCAAAAGCCTATTGAATATATATCCCTGGGTACCGTCAAATTCAACTTAGCAGAGATGTTACATTTGATGAAGATTCAGCCTTCAAGAAATAAAGAAAAGACAAGGAAGATGAAGAGGAGCATGAAACTCCCAAAACTATTGAAAGTTCTAAAGAAGTCAAAATTGAAGAAGAAGACCCGATACCTGAAGTCCATGATATGACTGAACCTCAGCTACCTGAAGGTTTACCAAGTGAACTAATTTCTCGAAAGAGAAAACCTGCCTGGGCTTGTGAAGCAATTGAAGAAGCAAAAAGACTTGGTTCTCCCAAAGGAACCATCCGAGAAAGAAAGAAGCCAAAGTCATACCCTAGCTACATGGCTTTGATGAGTGATCTAGTCGATAAAGAACCAACTTGCTTTGAAGAAGCAATAAAACAAAAAGAGTGGACCGATGCAATGGTCGAAGAATACCAATCGATTATGAAGAATGATGTGTGGGAAATAGTACCTAGACCAAAGGACAAGTCAATGGTATCCTCTAAATGGATATTCAAAACCAAACACTCAGTAGATGGAAGTATAGAAAAACATAAGGCCATATTTGTAGCCCGGGTAATCTCTCAGAAAGAGGGAATTGATTATGAAAAGACTTTTGCCCCAATAGCGAGATACACC
Organism: Pseudotsuga menziesii; assembly: GCA_001517045.1. Taxonomy (NCBI): domain Eukaryota; kingdom Viridiplantae; phylum Streptophyta; class Pinopsida; order Pinales; family Pinaceae; genus Pseudotsuga; species Pseudotsuga menziesii. The sequence goes on along the minus strand of LPNX011090740.1, from coordinate 679,153 downwards.
TCTATAAGAACTGTTCTTGCTTTGGCCTCCAACATGAAATGGAAGCTACATCAAATGGACGTAAAGACGACATTCCTAAATGGAGTGATTGAAGAAGAAGTTTATATCGAACAACCGGAAGGATTCGAGATAAATGATCAGAATACTCACGTATGTCGATTAAAGAAAGCATTGTATGGATTAAAGCAAGCACCCAAAGCATGGTATGGAAGGATCGATGGATTCCTAATGAGCTTAGGCTTTACTAAGAGTAAAGCAGACTCCAACCTGTACTACAAGGTTGATGAAGATGGAATTTTAAATTTGTTACTATATGTAGATGATCTGTTTCTGGCGGGAGAAGATAAGTCAATTATCGAATGTAAGAAGAGGCTTGCTATAGAATTCAAAATGAAAGACCTTGGAATGATGCACTACTTTTTAGGTCTTGAAGTATGGCAACATTCAAATGAGATTTTTCCAAATCAAGGAAAGCATACTGTTGAAATCTTGAAAAGATTTGGAATGCTAGATTGTAAAGCTATGACCACTCCAATGACTACTAGTTTGAAGCTATTGAATGATGACACCTCAAAAGCTGTTGATGCCACACTATATAGACAGATCATTGGTTCTTTGATGTACCTCACCAATACTAGACCAGATATATGTTTTGCAGTAAACACCTTAAGTCAGTACATGGTGAATCCTAAACACATTCATCTAATCGGTGCAAAACATGTGATGAGGTATCTAAAGGGAACTTTAGATTATGGGCTCGGATATACATCCAATGGAGAGATCAAATTGCATGGATATGCAAACTCAGATTGGGGCGAAAGTGCCAAAGATAGGAAAAGTACATCAGGATATTGTTTTAGTTTGGGATCCGGCATGATCTCTTGGTTCAGTAGAAAGCAGACAAGTATTGCACTTAGTACAACAGAGGCAAAATACATTGCAGCATGTTCAGCCTGCAGTGAAGCAATATGGCTTCGAAATATGTTGTTAGGATTATTCAATGCAGAGGTAGATGCCATTGATATCCTTTGTGATAATCAGAGTTGTATCAAGATGACAGAGAATCCTGTATTTCATGATAAGTCAAAACACATTGAGATCAAATTTCATTTCATACAGGATATGGTGCAGAAGGGATTTGTAAAGCTCAAGTATGTTCCCACTGAGGAACAAGTAGCAGATGTGTTGACTAAGCCTCTGGCTCGTGTAAAGTTTGAATACTTTCGAGACAAGCTTGGTCTGGTCTGAAAGGACCTCTCTCGAAAGAGGGAGTGACAACAGATGTTGGATGCAATGGTGAGTAGATTAGTCTAGGGGAGGATACGTCTGGCTAGGCTTGTTTGGCCCGAAAGGGTTAGTAAGCCAGACTAAAGATATGTCGATCCTAGGGGGATTAGTATGTCTGGCTAGGCTTGTTTGGCCCAAAAGGGTTAGTAATCCAAACAAGGCTTGTTTGGTCCCCAGGGAGATCCATCTGTCTAACTAGGCTTGTTTGGCTCAAAAGAGTTAGTAAGTTAGACAAAATGCTCAAATGGATCTACCAGATAACTCACCGTGATGTTGCTCTACAGAAAATGAAGGGAAAGATGTATCCTCAATATTGTTATACTATTAACTGTTGATGAATGCTGAAAATCTTGATAGATGTTTCAGTATTGTTATACTGATTGTTGATGATTGATGAGATGCTTGATGGTTGTTACAGTATTGCTACATAGTTGATTGTTGCTGACTGCTGTAACGCTTGATAGATATTTCGATATTGCTATACTGATTGTTGATGACTGCTGAGATGCTTGATGATTGTTACAACATTGCTATATTGTTAGTTGTTGTTGATTACCGAAAGGCTTGATGATTGATGCAGTATTGACATACTACTAAGATGTTGATGATTGATGATTGTTTGATATGATAACTTTTGTCAATAAGTATACTGTTATTATTGAGATGTCTAGTTGTTTCTTGATCAATGATTGATCGAGTCCGTATCAGTAATGATACACTGATGATTCTAGTTACATACTACTTCAGTATTCATATACCGATGTTGATGTCAATGTTCCAGCATTTCTATGCTGACTATGCAGATAATGCTCTAGCATGAGTTATGGTTGAGTCTTTCGCACTAACAAAGCTGATGATGATTGTTGATGTTGTCAATATCTTTACACAGATATTGCAGATAATAGAAACAAAGAAGATTCAGTATTTACATACTGATGTGGTAGGAGATGATTCAGTATTCATATACTGATGTGACAGAAGAAGATTCAGTATTCACATACTGATGTTACAGAAGAAGGTCCAAAAGTTGATTCAAGTAGAAGACAAATAAAAGATGATCGAAGTTGTACGAAAGACAAAGACCACAAGAAGAAGATCCAAAAGATGGCAAAGACAAATAGAAGATGTTCGAGAATGCACGAAAGACAGATTACAAGAAGAAGATCCAGAAGATGGCAAAGACAAATAGAAGATGTTCGAGAATGTACGAAAGACAAAGATTACAAGAAGAAGATACAGAAGATGAAGATTACAGAAGATGTTCCAGCTGAGATCGATGATGAAGATGTTAGACAAATGTTCCAAAACTTCCTGTGACATATAGAGTCTCACCAGTCAGTTGTACAGTTGTAGTAGCAGATGTTGAATACCTTCCTAGTTAAGAGGGAGTGTTAATTTATTGTAACTTCGAAAGATATTCCAAGTAGTATTGTATTCCTCCATAGGGAGATGAGTTTGGTCTTGTCAAAGTCATTAAAAGAAGCAATGTAAATCTCCGGATGTAAGTCGGATCATTAGTACCCAAGTGTCATTATAATAAATGCTATTTGTAGTGTCCATTTGAACAAGTCAACCCTTACAGCTAGTGAAGTTGGCTCCACTAAGTTAGAGGTCAAGTCAACAGAAGAATATAAATAGGAGGCACCTTCCTTCAATTGTACTCACTCACTCAAGTTGTTCTTAGCAAGAGAGAGAAGTGGTAGCGCACCAGAAGAAGGCGGAAGTTGTTGTCTGAGTTTTACACTACACTGGTTGAGTTCTATATAGAGGAAGTTTTGCGGGGTTTCTCCCTTGTGGTTTCCCCGAGGAAAATCTGTATGTTCTTGTGTTCTTATGTTTTGTGCATGTTGTTCTTTCAGTGATCTTCTAGTGGCTAAATGTTTTAAAGATATCATCTAAACAATTTTAAAGAAAATTCAACAATTCGAGGGGGGTGGGGGCCTGTGGGGGCCTGTGGGAGCCCCCCATTTTCAGGAGGGGGCACATGGGAGCCCCCCAATCCGAGAAACTCCTAGACCTGCGTTTCCCTAGGTTTCGCAGAAAGGGGGACGCTAGGAAACGTTTCCCATGGAGCCTCGCAGCCCTCGGGGCATGGGAAGCGTAGGGGGCGCACCCTCGACCCTGGTAGACGCATCCCCGTGGAACACCGTTTAATACAGATATGAACCCTTGCTGTCAAAATAAGAGCATAAGAAGTGGCCACATTGGTTGTTTAGGTTTTAATTGGTCCTAATGAACATGGATCAAGGAACAATGATTACAAAATAGGAAAATCAGTTAATAACCCAAATTGTAATGTCCCCATCCATCATTCTGACTATAGGAGGGGGTAAATAGTAGATACAAATTTCATGTTTCGGAATTTCTACTCATGGGCCATTATTTGAATTCATAACTAATTTAAGCCACCCATGGACAATATAAACCAAGAATTGCATGTGCAAGTGCATGGACATAAAGAACAGTGGAAACAACTATCTCCACACCCATATCATGCATAAACAAATGCATTCATGACAAGAAGTAAATAAAATCATTTCACATCCATAGACAAAGGGAATACTTATCTTTAACAGAAGAAGATCCACGCAATTGGTCGTGTAAGAGCGGTTTTCCACCCAACCGTAGATATCAACTGCTGATACCACCCCCAAGTTGGGCTATGAGGCTACTAGGGTGAAGGAAACACCTACAGGCTGCACTCTCTCAAAGCCCAACCCATTTTCTCTCATACTTAGCCACCCTGCTCACCACATAGCACTACAGGGATCTAACTCAGCCATCCCAGCCATGGAACTCTCTGCCACTGCTCCACACATCACAAGGAGGGCCTACTCTTTCCCTATTCAACAATCCCTTAGAGTTTCCAACCCTTCCAATGCTCTTCAATGTGTGCAGAAAGAATCCAACATGTTGTATGCTATCAGAAGATTGCCTACAAATTCAATTCATGGCTTCTCAAGCATCCAATGAGAAGCAAATATGCAGTGGGTAAAGGTCCCTATCTAGACAAGCCTCTACGTTCACCTACACCCATCCTCTTCCCTCTAATGACTGCAATTTCCTCTTCACAATGCTAATTACTGGTTAATTTGGAGAAAACAACATGAAAGCTCTACGTAGTGTAAAAATCTGCATGCAAAATGTGTGATAGATTCCAAAGGAGATGAGAGGGTGGTGAAAAGACAATAGACATTACTTCTAACCATAGAAGGAAGGGCTCTCACAATTGTCATAGAAGTATATTCATCCCATGCTTCCATAACTACATGAGAATACTTTTCCCACCAACCTCACATAAGCATTCAATGATTGGACTTAATGAGTCTTGTTGCCGCCTTTCACACACCTCGGGGGGTTAGCGTGGCAGAAATCTTCAAGCCGCTGGGTGCGTTCTTAGGGGCAAGTCTCGAGTTGAGATACTGTCACTCAACACTCAACTCCTTCGTCTAGGCCAACTCCTAGCGAAGCCAATGGGGGTGGTCCCTATAAAAGAATCTAAGGCTTTTTAGCTAAGAAACAAAAAATGAAATCAGTCTAAGTGTTTGAAAGGAAATATTGAAACAAGACTTTGCAAAAGAAAATGAACTCAACAGCATGAAATACAAATTAATCCATCCACATAAGATTCACCTTAAGCAAAATGATTGTATGATGTTGACCAGTGCCAAATGGAGTCTGTAAAAGGAGTGTTGTTGTGACGAGTGTTTTAAAAATTTACTTGGTCAGTTTTAATTATTAAAGGATGAGTGGATTAGGGGGGGAAGGGAATTCTCGATATACTCTGAGGTATGGGGAATGTGTCCGGATTTTGACAGAAATGGCTCCTCACAAGAAGATGTGGGCTAGATGGAGTCACAGGGGTGTGTCCAACACTACACCAAACGAGGGTGTAGCCTGACGGGGCCCCGTGGTCACTTTCTAGTTGTTCCCACCTTCTCCAAAGAACTTGCTCACAAATGACAAACATCGTGTACGTTGGATTTCAGTTTGTTTTCAAGGGATTGATTTTATTAATGGTGAGTTTTTTAATAGATGTGGAAATTTAAGAAGTGCACACTTCCGCTTTGGCTATCCTAAAGATTAGGGTGAACCTGCGATGGGCAAGAGCATACATGGAAATGGCGGATGTTTATTCCAATTTGAGTTGTAGAAACAAAACCAAAGAAGTAAAACTAATTACTACAGCCAAGAGTCTCTTTCAAGCCTGAAGGTCGTACTTGGGAGAGCAAGGATGGGTTAGTATTTGTATTACTTTGCAATGAATGAAATTGAAATTTAAAATTTGAAATAACAAAGTATACTGATCTGTAAAGCAAAACTACACTAACAAAAGCAAAACCATGAAAAAAGTGCACTGACGCAAATCCCCCTAAGGGGATGGGGAGTGGGCTCTTGGGAGCCTACTCAAAATATTTTATTATGGTATTTACAATGCTTGAAGTGGATGCCAATGGCCCTTATAGATTTGGATCCAAATGTTTTACAAATTTTAGAAAGATAAGATCAAAAAAGGTGCTCTGGGAGGTCTTTGAATAGCTTAGATTTTTTATTTTCCGGCAGCACTTCTTGTCCTGTCAGTAAAAGACAAAAACCAGCCACCTATAATGTGCACCAAATGTGCCAAATACAACGTTAAAAGTATAAAATATTGAAGTACTGAATGATCGAAAAATATGCACAAGTACAACAATACTAGATCTATTCTAACAATGGTGCTTTATAATTTTAGATCTAGAAACATGCTTAAAAAGATCAGCCTTTAGATATTCTTTTGAAAGAGAAACTAAACTACTTAAGCATGTGATTAACTATAACCAAAGGGGAAAGTTTGATTTAAATTGAAGGAGAGAGAGAGAAGGAATGTTGGAAGCCGGGAATATTTGGGTCGTGGAGTCTGCAAGTGGAAAGCGGAGGGACTATGCTCTTCAAAATTTGCTTGAAAGTTGGAGGAGTCAACCAAGATCAACCATCCCTTCAAGCTAGATACATGCATCAACTTAGAAATCTTTGCACAAGAAAAGGTTACAAGCAAAGGTGTTGTCGGAAGTAGAAACTTGGAAAACATGCAATTAAACAAAATGTACATGCAAGCTAAGAGATCTACAACCATCAAACAATAAGAGCATGAATCAAACTAGAACAATCTCGTATCCTACTGGGAGATAGCTCCCCTTGTAGTCCCACAGCAAACCAAAGAAATGCACAAAGAAAAGAAGCTAATATCGGTTACGTCATAAACCATGCAATAATCATCCACACACAATGATGCTCGACACAAGAGATTTGCCTCCAAATCCTTCTATTATTCCATAAAATACTACAAGATTACAAGTATACAGCTCAATAGCCTTTCGGGCCTCTTTGACCATCCTTTACAATGAGCAAAAGCTCCTTAAATAGGAAAATGAAAGAGGGGGGAGGGGGGTAATCCATCACTGGGAGTGGAGTGTAGTTCAAGTCAAGTTAAAGGAGAGATTCATGAATCTTGTTGGAAGTTTGGTGGAGCTACCTCAGTGGTGAAAGTGCCACCTTTCTACAAGTGATGCGATAAACCTTGGAGAGATCTCCCTTCAACGATTATATGCCACATATACCACACGTGAGCTAAATGATGAGCGCACTTCTTTCTCTTTGGATGATTCGCTATCTCTTCAAACAGTCCCCACTCAAATCATAACCACTCCCATCCAATTTCAAACAAGTTGCCACCTACATGGGATAACTCGCCTTCAACCTTAGTTTGACTTTCCAACATGTCAAGCCTTTTTGTGCCATGCATGAGCCATGCGATATTATGGAGTGGCGCGTCCTCACTTTGAGTTGATTCGTTATCTTTCAAAACTCAATCAAAATTACATGCTTTAAGTTTGGGATGAGTCGCCCATCACATGAGACAAACTAGCCCCCTTCGTTGACTTTCAAAACATGTCCCCACATGACTTTTATCTTTTGTCATTTTGTGTCATCTTTAGCATTTTTTGACCATTTTGTCACATATTTAAGAAAAAATGCTTCAAGTGATAATTTAATTACCCAAAACATAGAAAAAGTGGGTTCCAAAGTCAAGGGTACGCTCTGAGTGTGAAAACGAGCACCCCCACGCCAAATCGGCCTCCATACCACACTTTATTACAAATTGAAATTTCTCATTTAAACCATTAAAAAATGGCCTAAGTTTGCAAAAAAAAAATACTTTTCTCGGAACTTAAAAAAAACCTATGGGGGGCCTAGTGCAATGTATGTTCATATGACTTAGCGAAGTGACTAGCATGATAATATGCATAGACACCTAGACTTCAATAACCTCCTAAGGCTTAACCACCAAGGCGAATACTCCAGCTTTGAAGGTTGAGTGAAAAACTCAAAAATTATAAGTCGTCTATGCAACAACCGATAATTAACAAGGAAAAAACACTCTAGAGTAGCGTGATGGTAGTTAAGTCTAAGTTGGCCAAGCCTTTAACAAAATTTCATCATGCTATGCCAACTTATTATAATATTCCCGCAGGGTATGAACATGCAACCTTTAAAAAAGGGGCCAAAATTGGCCCTGAAAAGTCTTTTGAACATCTGAGCACTAACAATGAACAAAGGACTTGCTCATAACTTCGGCGGCTCACTAGAAATCCACCTAAGTGCAACTTAGTGGATAACAAGTCCAAGGGAAGTAATTGGTTCATTTAAGGCACATGGAAGCAAATGGATGAGTTCCAAGGTTGGCACTTGGAAATAGAGGATTTAATCTCTCGTAGGCCCACCTTCCTCTTCACCTCACATGGAATCATAGCTCTAGTGCTCTTTACACAGCCATCTTGGATCATTTTATTATTTTCCAACACAATATTTACATAGCTTTTGAGTCACCATGACAAGCCAACCACATGGCTTGTATAGAAATATTTACATTATAAATGCCTAGCCATTCACTAGTCATACCTTGGCCCTGAGCTCTACACTAGGAATCCATACTAGCATATTGATATGATTTATTTAACCTAACTTAATTCATTCCAAGGGTCAAAACCCCACATTACAAACATAAAGATTCATTCACTTAACTACAAGTGTTGAAACGCGGCAGCCTTGCATGCTATTAAAAGGCCACATTTCATTATTATGATCTAGAAAAGAAGATAGAGAGGGAAAAACTAGGGAGACGATTATGAAAAGGACAGGGGATGCGTCCCCTGTAGAAGGATAACCCATCTTTGAGGCAGCTGCGTTTTTGGTAGTTTCTGTGTGGGTTTTTTTTCTATAGTGTAGTGTTAGTTTTTTCTATTGAGGAAACAAAGGACTCAACCCTGTGGAAAGAGTGTGAACAAAGATTACAATGTTGTTGGGGAATACATTGTTGAAGAAGAATACAATGTTGTCGAGCACATGGGAGCAAAAGAAGAGTAACAAATTCTTCCATTGTTGGAAGAACAAATGGTCGAGCAATGTGTAAAGATTGTGGATGAAGTTGTAGACAGGCCAACAGATTTAGATGCTAGAAAGGAAAGATGTTACTTTAAGTTAGCAGTAAGAGCAACTATAGGCACTTAAGGAGATGAAAATTTGACTTCGAGAGTGGCTAACCAGATCCAAATGTCTGCTGCTGGAAAGAAGCATGAAGGAGGGTATATGGAAGAAGACCATTACTTAGAATTATGGGTCAATGAAATCTCAATAAGTAGAATGCCAATGCAACAAAGTAAAGATGTGGGGGGCGAATTCCGTGTGCATGGAAAATTTAAAGGAAACTTGTTCCTTTAGTGAAAATGAAGTTGACAAAATTACAACAGAAGAGAAGATAGTTGATTATATGCAGCTCATGCACATAGGAATAGATGTGCCAAGGAAATGTTATCACACGAAGTGTAGCTACCCACTAAAGGTATCCTATCCGAGATGATAGAGGTGAGGTAGCTAACCGGTGACACCGTAAGGCCCTCGTCCACCACTAATGAAAGATAGTTGTCACACCGGACGAGCTCTTGTCACTTTAGATCAATTCGTAGAATGATCAAGGGGGAGACCCTACTAGCCTATGAGGGCTAGCGAACCTACTCAAGACACTATAATGAATAGACAAGTGATGTGTAAGGTGAACTAGATCTAGATCTAGATCTAGAAAACGAATGTGGTAGGTGAGGTTAAGGCTAAGTTGGGGAGGCTTAAGGTAATGGAAAATTACCCAACTTGAAGTGAGATTGTACCACAAGGAGCTTAGGCAAATAGATCTAGATAGATATATTGATGAAATTGTCATTGATGCCAACATGGACTTGCAGTGGCCCCACAGCTTGTCATTGATGCCACCAAGTCTCACTTCCAGTGCCTTGGACCCCTTACAGAGTGGGTTTGTGCCTTGAAGCACCTTGTACCCAGTTGACAAGGTCCCTGTACCCATAAGGCTAGATCTTGTAGCCACCACCATGTTGAAGATGCTGAAGACCCTACTGATGGCGCTAAAGACCCTGGAGATGGTGCTGAAGCCTTTGTAGATGATGGTGAAGCCCTAGATGGGTTGGAGAAGCATTAATGACCCATTTTGTGGTCATTCATGCTCTGATGGTGTCATGGTACCCCAGGAGAAGGCGTAGCAACCCCACAGGTGATGTCATGATGGATATTGACCCTTGGAGGTCTCCTAGTGTGGTTGAGGTGGTTGAAGAAGCCTATGAAGCCCCTTGCTTGATGAAGAACCCCTTGGACCTACATTTGATGGCTTAATGGTACTTAAAGGTGATGATGTGGTCATTAATGACTTGATGAAGATCTTGATTCCCGTGTAGCCCTTATTGGGGTCATGGAAACCTTGGAGATGGTCATTATGCATGAGAAGGTTTGGCACCCCACATAAATGGAAGCATGATGACCCTTGGACATTATATGATCATTGATGGTGCATTTGGAAATGATTTGGGTTTTGGAATCCATACATATGGTGGTTTGTAAGCCCATGATTGTTGGAGCCTTTGATATGATGGAATCTTTGGTCATGATGCCCTCGTCACTTGGCGATGGAGTCCTCTGTGATGGGTTTGAATTCCATGGAAAGTATCTTGTTTAGTTAATATATGATATCTTTGAAAGAGTCCTTGAAACCCTTGCATGTGGTGCCTTGGGTCTTGAACCCACAGACTTGGTAGCTTGTTGATGGTGATGTATGGTCCTCTTTGTGGTTATATGGCTATTGGGAAGTAGATGGAGGTAGAGCCCATGGACATGCCTTGATATGTTGAAGAAGACTTTGAAACTCTTGTAGTTGGTGGTATGGTCTTTGGCACCCTCATGTGTCAAGTCTTTGACGCCCTGAACATATTGAAGAATTTAAGGGTATTAGACCAATAATTTGCAAATAAACCTATCATAGGGAGATAGTCCTCGTTAAGCCATTTCTGTTGATAAGTGGAGCATCTTCTAACTCCTTACGGTTGAAGAGATATGAATTTTTGAAGTTGGTGCACCCCACCTTTTTGGGTCAACTGACCAAACAAAAGAGAATTTAATTATTTGTAATTTTGAATTGCATGTCGGCCCAATTTGAGGTACTAACTTTCCTCCACAACCTATATAAATAGAATATCAAAGATTTCATTTGTTCGTCATCAATTCACTCAGTGTTTTCGCAACTCTTGGAGAAAAAGTGTGAAACTAGTGGAGGAGAAATTTATGGGCATCTTCACTAAAATTGGCATAACTTTCTCATACATAATAGAAATTACAAAATTCTTGGCTCGTTGGAAAGCTTGTTACAAGGGCTATGTGGTGACATGATCTAGAGCTTATTCTGGTTTTTCTACTGTTTCTTCATCTTGTGATCTTCAAAAGGTATGGTTCATGCTTTTGGGTTTCTCTTGTGATGACACATGTCTCCCATGGATAGAGTTCATCTTTGATCTTATTAGTATGTGAGCCTCTATATTGGTATATATATTTGGAGTCATTATGTAGCCTATGATGATGATGTTGCATACCTTTATGCTATGATATGATACACTTTATGATGATAATGCATGTGATAATGATGTACACTCTATGATGTTAATGCACTCCTATACAATATGATGTACATGCATACCATAGTGTGATGATGTTCTCCTATGCACTATGATGTATACTTGATGATGATGATGCATAAACGGTGCACACTGAGATGATGATGATGTATATTTGATGACGATGATGCATACCCTATGACGATGATGCATACCTATGATAATGATGCATGACAATGCATGCCTTATGTTCTGTGAAAGCAAAGCAGAATTACTTGTCCAGTAATTGTGTATGATGAGGTGTACAATGATGTGTACATGAGCAAATTGACCAGCTTGACCAGCACTGATGAGCAGAGATTGATGTGCAGAGCAGACGTTGGTTGTGCAGTAGAGCCATATGATTGCTTGCAAGAAGAATCTTGCACTTAAGGATTGGACTCCTCAAACCCTTCTTGGTTGGAGTTAAGAAAACCAAGTTGGGTGCTATTTTCATCAGTTGGTGCTAATTGTAATCGAGAAGAAGATTGTTGTCTTCCATGTACAAATAATAAAGATCAAAATTCCTTATATTCTTGTGTCTCTTTTGATGTGATGTTTATACTTATGACTCACGGTTGATTCAACTGAAGAATATGATTATTTGATTAATGCTTGATATACTTTGATTGATTAAAAGAAGGTAAAAAAGTTTAAATTGCTCACACACTGATTCACCCCCCCTCTTAGTGTGACTATTGTGTCCAAATAGATTTAGTCCAAATGAGCAATACCCAACCTAGATCCACCTAGGGTTTATGCAATTTAGGACAAAGTGGACCCAAAAGAGTAGATCGGGATATGAAATGACTAGATCTAGATGCTTGAAGAATAGATCTATTGATTTGAAATGGGTTCAAGCATACCCAACTGATAGATCTAAAAGAATAACCAAAATCTCAAGGAGGGCGTCTCACCTATGAGGCTATGAGTGATTAGTACTAGATCCAAGGATAAATGGAGTCGAATTGCGTTTAAACTGTAGGTCTAGGGTTTAAATATTTATTCCTAAGTGGGTTTTGATGGTCGTCATCAAATAAGTACCCAGTCTCTCAGATCTAGAAAACCAGGGTTTTAACAATAAGGGTTTTAAACTTTTATGTGACAATTGGATAAAAATATGGAAAATGATACTAACCCTGTAGATCGTACATGAAAATCTAAGTTACCATGATACGGATACATATTCGGATCCAGATTTGAATCCAGATATGGATTCGCCAGATTTTTTAAAATCCAGGATTCAGATACGGTGGGGAAACGACTAGTACAAACAAATATAAAAATATTTTTATAATAAATAGAAAAATAGAATGAAGAAACAAAACTATTTAGGAAACACAAGAGTAGAACTATAAGTTATTGCCAAAAAAGAGAGTTCATGTACCATAACTGATAATTTGATAAGTTGTGATATTGATAATTTTAAAAACCATTTCAGCATGAACTTGAAGCAGATCATAATAGTATTTTTGTGTGCCACATCCACATGTCCCTATCTGTAGGGAATAAAGTAGTTTTCTTGAACGCTATGGCAAGACTACAAAACAGTGTAGGTGAAGTGAGCAACAACATAGTACATAAAGATAGATTAGCCCTTGACAACAGACCTTGACCATAAAGACATATCAAATAAAAACGTTGAGAGCAAACTTTGATATTGATATATCAGAGTTCAAAAGCATATCTTAACATAATGATAGATCAGACCTTGAGCAAGAATGGGGTTTACTCTTTTAGCCATTAGGTGTTTAGGGGTTTTTAAGTTTTTCATTAAAAAATATTTTTTTGGGGGGGTCAATGGTTCATAGAAGCACTGGAGGTTGCAGGATCCATTTAAAAAAATTTGGAATTGTTTGATTTTTCACAGGATCATTTGAAAATTTCAAGAATTCTTTTATTTTTCAAATCATCCATTTCGTGGGACCAGGATACATATCCTTCTGCAAAGGATTCGTTTACATGGTGGATCCGAGGCGAATCCAATCCGGATACGTATCAGATCCGTGGATCCTAGGATCCTACACACTGGGGTGGTGGATCCGGTAACATAGCTGAAAATACTTATGGCTACCTTGTATGTCGATGATCCTTCCACTTAGTTACAATTTCGAGTTAGATCCGACATCTACAAAGCAAAACCTCCTTGTTCAAGAAGGAAGTGCACCCTCCTCACCTGCAAAAGCAAACTACCGAAGTGAGATTTGATCCACGGATGAAATCAAAGCAATGCAAGTCATATAAAGATAAAAATCCAATGCACAAAGTACAATTGATCACTCCCTGAAGATGAAACGATCCACAAGAAGAGATGATGCAAGTCGCCTCCGTAATCTCCCCTCAAGCAAGTTGCTACCCTGCAAAAACAAGCTCGACATCCACAAAAAGTATGTTGTTTGCATGCAAGATCCACTGAAATGTCTAAGCAAGAGGCATAACAATCACATACAAGAACATTCACAAAGCTTTTAAGAAAATTTTTAACGTTTTCTTGTATTCAAATATTCTTAGAGCCAAAAGTCCTTTTACAATGAGAGCATCTCAATATATAGATTTCTCAATTCATAATACCTAGATCCAAAAAGATCAAGGGTCAAGATCATAAGATAAGATCACTCTAATCAACGATTAAGATTAGTCGGATACATCATACATGGGTCAACTCAAAAATAGAAAGGGGTGCACTCTCTCTAAGACACCCAAGGGGGACGCACCACATAAAAGATAAATCATAACATTCATGGCCCCTCCATAATGCAATAAAACGCCCCAAATGGTGAATGCTAGGACGTGTGGACCCCATGAAGAATGAAATTGATGTCGGAAGGTGTTATCAACAATACACCTCAGACCAATTCCATGCCTAATTTACCCAAATCGATTTCCTCATTAGCCATTTTCATTATTTTTATATGTCAAAACATTGCCTCGAAGAAATAAAAATGTTCATATCTCACTACTAACTGAACCTGGGCATCAACTGACTGCAAATATGGAACCGGTACCATAACAATATGGTAATATCGAATGGCTACACACTATGTGCCCCTATGGCGTCCTAGGAGAACCAAATATCCATTGAAAAGCATTTTATTTTAATTTACTAAGAGGCCAGACTGATGCAAACTGATAAATTGATCCATAAATCCAATGCAAGTGTTTGAAACGGAAAACTCAGTGCACCAATGAACTCAAAATGTCCAAATCCACTAGGAATGAGTACTCATATACCATATGTCCATAAAAAATATACATCAGATGCCCCATCCATGCAAGAACAATAATAATAATAAAGCCTATAAATGTTGATAACCACAATAATAACACAAAACGCCATAATAAATCATCATCAACCACCATAGGCCAAAACTCATCTTAGACCCTGCTATTGACTTAGTCAAATTGGGTTGACAAGGTAAAAAAGGGTCCAAACAATTACCCAAATGAGAATCTTTGACATTGCAAGGTACAAGATGGATAAAGCATACTCAATTATCTATGTTAGTAGCAAGACTAAAGTACGAGTGGCTTCTAGTGGTGATTATAAGCACAATAAATATAAATAATATATCCAAATCAAAGTAATTAGTTGCTATAAACAAGAAGCTCAAGTGTATATTCATTCATAGATTTGGCCATTTTGATGATCAAGGGTGAAGGTGAATAAAACGAGGTAAGGCCATGGGAATGACTTGATATTCAACACTGTAAGCATCTAAGCTGAAAGTAAAAGGAGATCCACACAATACATAAGCTGGACTAGGTGAACAATAGGGAATGACAGTGTCTCACAAATGGGTGGAATAATGAGAATGCTACACTAGACTCTAGACAAGCAACCTTTTTACTTGCACAGCAAAAGACACTAGTCAACCTCCAAAGGCAGGTGGTTCCCTAGAAAGCCTTATGGGCTTCCAGAAAATGACAAAGGCATAACCCTGACAAGTCAACCTCACCATGTTGCCCTATAGGGGAAACTGATCCATGCATTATACAATGAATGAGTGCTCATTCTTTGGCCATTAACTATTTTTAAAACATTTACTTTATCAATCATTTAATTAACTAACCATCCTCCAAGAGTAAGTGCCCTAAATAGCCTGGCGGGCCTCAAATAATGACTCGGTATGACCTCCATTGCCTGCGACCGTCCATAGGTGCAATGGAGTGACTACCATGTTGCCCTTTGGGGGCAAATGACCTCACATCATACAAAGGATGAGTGCTCATCTCTTGGCAACTGACTAACTTTTATATTTTATTTGCAATAGTGTTTAAAAATACTATTACTTTGCTGACTAGGCATCCATTTAGATATAGCATTTAAGTTTCGATGCCTTAGTGCCTAAAGACACTTTTGGTTAAGACTACTTGTGTTCAAGACCTAGAGAAAGAAAATCCCTATGATGAGAATCACATAAACCAACACCAAGACACATTCTAAACATGGAGACCTATTCCGATATAGAGGTGAAGGTGAACAGCAAGACACATTCTAAACATGGAGACCTATTCCAACATAGAGGTGAAGGTGGGGGAAATCCTAGATGTTACTAGTCAAGATATAAGTAAGGGTTAAACGAAATATGGCAGACAACAGATGGGTGAAGGCAGTGAAAATGGTGCCAAGGCTAGTAAGTTGTGTCCCTAAAAGGGAAATGACCAAATCCCTACTAAAAGTAGGGCATGACCAATGAGTATACAAAAGAATCTCTTGAACATAGCAACTAGATCACTTATATTTTAGACTTCCATGAAAACCAATAAGATATCGCCAACATAAAACCAGTATCAACCAAATCCAACTACTAAAATAGACAACATAGCAAACTAGAATCTACATGTACATATCCATATACCACCTAGGTCATATACCTACATCCGATCTGAACAATTTGGAGGCACTAAACACTCCTGTTGTACATCAGGGGCACTGCTATAAACTCTGCTCTGGGACATGAAAATGGTTAACTCAGTCATCAAATCCGGGGTCATGAGGCTCAATCATGGCATGGAACTAATAAAACTGAATGCTCTGGATCCACTGAATAAGAGTGATCATCAACTTGAAGCTCATCATCTACTGATCTCAAAGTAAAGGACTGGCTCAGGAATGTACTCAAGACTGCTTAGGAACAATGGAAGCCCAGCTACTATGTATGTTATAGCTAATTTTACCACACTTGGTAGATCACACTTTTATGGCCTTCCATGTCCCTCTGCAGACTCCTTGGACCCCCTTTACTCGAATTATACTTTGATGCTTCAAGAAATCCCTTAAAAAACACTTGTTTATTGCCATACGCAGGTTTTACCTTAAAAGTCATGTGTACATGCAGCTTGCTCCACTGTAGCCCGCGTACATCGGGAAATGTGCATAAAAAATAAAATATTTGGAGTTTTCCTCAATGAATCCCGAATAACTTGACTCTTGTCCTTCCATATGCATGGAAACGCTCCGACTCAACCCTTCATTGCCTATTGAAGGGCTATATATTGAGCCTCTTGGATGCATTAGAGGAGGAGAACATATGAGAGCAAGGAAACTAAAGTGGATTGTGCCCCATTCATACATGCTTGAGTCTGCATCCCTTTGTCCTTTTGAGCACACATTGCTGCTCTTCCCAAGCTTGCCATTGCCTTGTAAGTTTGTCATTGAGATGGAGGATTGAAGTGGTGGAGGCCCAAGTGGAAGACTCGGTTTCTCTGTTTCGATGAGGTGCCGACAGAGTTTGTCACTATTATCTCTGTTCATTATTAATAGAAATATCTATTTCTTGTCAATTACATGTGTATGACTATGAATATTGTTATCCATGGATATAGTTGTATTTGATTATACATGTTGGATTTATATATGCTAGAGTAGGCCTAACACTTAACATATATCATGCTTGTTTTGTTCATCGTTGTTGAGGATGAATTGTAGGCACAAGCGTGGTTGAAAAGCTCAACAAGGATCTACTACAACCGTCTGGAATAAGGTATGTTCAGTATCCCTTATTGTTAGCAGCATTTATCTCTCTTGCATATTGAAGTGGATTGATTTCTGGTGTCATTCAGTCTGTTGTAGTCTACCCCAAGCCATAGGAAGTTTCTCTCCGTAACAATGTATGTGACAACAAGAAGGACATTGAACAAGGTGTAATAGAAAAAAAGGCAGTGCTCCAATTGTTAATGAAGTTGAATACCAAAAAGCTTTGGAAGAATCACTAAATGCTTCTGAGCAGAGAACTATTGACAATCTGAAAACTCAATTTATCGAGAAAGATGGTTTAAACCAAGGCTGGTTGGTGAAGCTGAGTACATGCACAAAAGATTATATGTGGAAGCTTAATACTAACATAACGAAAACATGGTGGTTGTTGTTGTTTAAACTTTAGACTGTTATTGTTTATGGTTCTGTGGTTGTATTTTGATCGATGGAGAAAGCTGAGGAAAACAGAATTCAAGGCTATGAACAAGAGGGTTCATAATTCTTTAACGAGGGAAGTATGATGCGGAGCATCCGTAACCCTCACCTCCATTCCACCACATCATCTACATGCTATGACAAGTGTTGAAACATGGTGGCCTTGCATGCTATTAAAGGGCCGTGTTTCCTTATTATGATCTAGAAAAGAAGACAGCGGGGAAAAAGCTAGGGAGGTGATTATGAAGAGGACAGGGGCTGCATCCCCTGTAGAAAGATAACCCGTCTTTGAGGCAGCTACGTTTTTGGTAGTTTCTGTGTGGGTTATTTTCTGTAGCGTAGTGTTAGTTTTTTCTATTGAGGAAACAGGGGAGTCAACCCTGTGGAAAGAAGGTGGATCCTGAGACCTGCATGCCGGTCATGAGCCTGAATAATGAGTCGTATCTGCATTCGATTAGGCATTAGTAGGCTAGTCCTGAGTATAGAGTGCGTGTGTCTGAGGCCTACATGCCCACTGTGAGGAGACGGTGGGGCCTGCGTGTCCATCACCTGTCTGATCAATATTAGAGATTTGAAATCTGATTAATTTCTATTAATATAAACCTGAGATTTGAAGTGTGGTTTCTCTTGTTTTATTTATTTATTTAGCTAGTAGTCCTGTTTACTGTGTTTCAGGTCGTGAAGTTCCAGCAGATGGAGTAATCTGCATCAACATTGCATAAAGCAAAGCAAACGATGAAATCAGTCCAACAACATGCTACAAAAGAAACAAAAAGATAATCCTCACTGCTAAATGATTACCCTCGTGGAATGATAAGTAATCTGCCATGATAACAAACAAAAAGACAGCAAGACCTTTTACCTGCTTTGACACTACCAAATAAGATATGTTCAAACAAGCTCCCATTTCAAGGTCGACCGGCTTAAACGTTTACAATGAATAGAAGATCCTAACAAATTTCGTAGCCAATCAAACAGAACTGAGAAAGGCATCTCCATCTTTCATAAGAAACCACGAGACTCCCCCTTTACGCTTACAGATAATCTAATATTGAAAGCATGCATATGGATGCTTGTGCATACTCATGCCACCCTTTACGCTTACAGATTGTCTAATATTGAAAGCATGCATATGGATTCTTGTGCATACTCATGCCACCCTTTATTTATAAATAGCACAAATTCATCTTTGAGCAAAAGACTACACCAACTAACATGCAGGGAATAAACAAATGTTAAAAATACCATAAATCTTAAAGCTTCTAAATAAACTCTCTTGGCCAATATATATCTCTATATGTACCAAAATCCCGCATATAATAACAGCTTTCTTGATCCACGTAAACCAATGGATAGTTATAAACTTATATGTAACATTCAAAAAATAAATCTTAAGTTTCAATGCATTGTAGGCAAGATGATATTTATGCTAGCTCAAGGGGTTACTTAACAGTCTGTCACCGATGTTGCCGAGTAAATCTTAAGCTTCAATGCACTGTACGCAAGATAATATTTATGTTAGCTCAAGGGGTTAGCTTAACATTCCGTCACCGATGTTGCTGAGTATTTGGCTAGTTTCGTGCCAGCAGGTGCCTGGTGGTGGATGGCATTACTAGGAATGCCATATGGGAAGCCCCTTGGGTTTCTCCACAAGATTTTCCTTGAAAGAAAAAAGATAATATTTGAGCTATATTAACTCAATCAAATCAGTGTCTAGCAACAACTCGATTCTTCATCTCTTGGTTCACTCATTGCTTGAGATAAATAGGGCGGATGTCTTCCAAGGGAAAGAGATAGCTGACAGCAACCTACCATTTGTAAGGTTTAAATATTGCAAACCCCAAAGGATACGACTGGTTCTACTTATGCTTCATTTAATGATTGCAAGAAGCTTGTTTTCATACTTGAAACAACCACTTCACTTTATATAAGTGTGCTTACCATATCATATATTTTAGAATCGACTGATCCTACATTCCTAGTAACTAATTGATTGTCATTAATAGTAACATTGACAGCAAACACAGATCATGGATGAAACGTCAATATTTCTCTGTAGCTCTTACACATGTATGATACAACAGTGCTACAACTGGCATTTCGAATGCATTTTATTTATAATTAGCATTATCCAGCTGATAGTTGACCACGTCCATATAACATCTTCTTGCAAGTGTCTCTTAGTATCTGATCAAACATTTGATTTTAGATTAGTCTGGTTATAATCATTATCCATGCCTTCCAAGCTTGATTTATCTGCAAGCTAAATCGGCCAATCTGTTGTCCTTGATACAAGTATTAGCACCCCATTTTCAGAGTGCATGAATTTAACTATTCCCGAGACTTGCCCAAGCAGGTTCAGCCCACTGATTCATGTTGCTTAACTGGAAGTTTTTGTAAATTGGTCTGTCTATAGTAAAACTAGATGGTAGCAGCCCTTTTTCTTGTATTTCATTTAGCAGCAGCTCCGATTCATGCCTTCCGTCCTCTTTGCAAAGACCATTGATCAATTCACGGTATACAAGTAAATCAGGGGTTAGACACTTTTCCACCCTTTCTCTCTGTAGCTTGAAAGCTTCCATAATATTGCATAGTCTGAAATGTCCATCAATAAGTGTGTTGTAATAATTAGGTACCAACTCCCTCTCCAACATTTTAATAAAAAGCTCATGTGCCTCCTGAATCTTGCCTTCTGTGCAAAGCCCTTTGAACAGACCATTGTTTGTTATTTCATCAGGAAAAATATTCTTTCCTTTCATTTTTTTTTCTTTCCTTTCATTTCATCAGACAGCTCAAATGCCTTATGGAGATTACCAAACTTTGAGTACCCATGAATTGGCAAGTTATAAGCGACTACATCTGGAAACAGATTCTTCTGTAGCATTTGATTATATAATTCTTCTACTTTCTGCATTTTTTGCCTTCCCTGCACAGCCCATTCATTAATGCATGGTATGTAATGACAGTAGGCTCAAGGCCTTTCTTTTGCATCTCCTTAAAAAGCTGAAAAGCTTTCTGGGTATCACCTGAACTAGTGTACCCATCAATAATTCAGTTGTATGTAACAACATCTGGAGTCAAACCCTCATCGACTAGAGAATTCAAAAGGTCTTCTGCTCCCAGCATCTTGCTTTCCCTGCGAAGCCCATTTATAAGTGCATTGTAGCTAATAATATTTGGCGTAATGCCATTTCTCTGCATTTCATTATGCAAGCTGAATGCTTCCTTCATGTTACCTAACCTACAATGCCCATCTATCAGTGTGTTGTACACTTGTCTATTTGGTGAAATATTTCTACTCGTCATTTCCTTCAAAAGATCTTCAGCTTCATGCAACATACCTTCTTTACATAATCCATTTATCAATGCACCAAATGTTATAACAACGGGTGTAAGACCCTTTTCTTGCATCTCGTCAAGCAGTCTGAAGCATTCCTCGATATTGCCACCCTTAGCATGCCCATCAATCAATGTATTATATGTGACAATATCCGGGACCAAACCAACTGCATACATCTCTTTCAAGAGCTTCAGAGCCTCTTCAATATTATATGTCCTAGCAAGCCCCTTAATTAATGAATTGTAAGTAATGACAGTAGGCATGATGCCTCTTTTTCCCATCTCCTGATGTAACCGGAGAGCTTCGTCCATATTCCCTAGACTGGAGTGCCCATCAATAAGGGTATTATAAACAACCTCATCAGGAGCTAAGCCCCTTCTAGTCATTTCATCGAAAAGCTCTTCTGCTTCCTTCATTTTACCTCGTTTACACATTGCATTGAGCAAAACACTGTATGTAAAAATACTAATTGCAAAACCATCCCTTACCATTTGGCTGTGTATCTCCAAAGCACCATGAATGTCTCCGAGCCTCGAATGCCCATCAATCAATATACTGTAGGTGACATTGTCTGGCACCAATCTCTGCTCCTGCATTTCATTCAAGAGCCCTTTTGCTTGCTCCACCTTACCACTCTTGCAGAGCCCATTGATCAAGGAATTGTAAGTGACTAAATTGGGCACCAGGCCTTGCGCCAACAAGCGGCCCCGAATTTCAAAAGCCTCTTCTAGACTCCCAGTTTTACAATAACCATCAATCAGAGTATTATAAGTGATGAGATTAGGAACCAACCTTCTGCTTAACAACTCGTTAAACAACTTTCCTGCTTGTTCCATCCGCCTCCTTTTGCAGAGACCATTGATGATCACATTGTAAGTAAAGGAATCAGGCTTGCAACCCATTTGATCCATCCTAGACAACAATCCAATGGCTTCATCTAATCTCCCTTCCCTAGAGAAAGAATGAATTACTTTATTAAAACTAAATACATCAGGACTAACACCAATTTTTATCATCTCGGAGAAAATTTCCCAAGCCTTGTCAGTCTTCCTGGAAGCAACCAAAGCTTCAAGAAGAAAATTGCATGATAAAAGAGAGAGTACAATACCATGATCTTTCATAATATAGAAGGTTTCTGCAGCTTCTGCTATCATCTTGACCTCCACATATGCATTCATGACAAAGTTGAAAACCGCTGGTTTTGATTGGGGGCTAGCCATGAAAACCTTGAAAAGAGCCTGTGGAGTTGTATTGCAAGTTCTCAATAGCACCAGAGACCTCGTTGCAGCTTGGACTGAATCCCGTCTTCTTTGTTCCAGCTGCCAACATATTTGTTTGACCAGCTCTTCTTCTTCTCTGCCGGAATCATCATGGGTTGTTGAGGCCGCGTTTGAGGAAAGGGCAGCAGAGCTGCTGATGTTTCTCAAACCAATTCTACATTGAACCCAGTTTCTAGAACAACACGGTATGGGTTTCCATGCGAACCATCTCCTTCTGTAATTAATACTTTTGGTTGCTTGAATGAACAAACAGAACAGTATTATTCTTCTGTTGATCTCCATCTGTGATGTTTTAGCAACCTGTGGTTAAAAAATTTGACAAGTTGATCCTGCGACCTGTGGTGGAAAAAAATTTGATTGTCTGATTCCACAACCTATTGCCTTGCATCTGCTGCTCAGTGTATCCAACAAAACTAGTGTTCTACATTTTCCCATGTCAATTCGACAAGCCCTCGTCTTTCATCTTCCTTTCAATTCTATTTAAAATGCTCAAGTCTGTTTGGGACCATAAAACCCTTACAAACTCCTCTGAACTTTCTGATTCACATCTCAATTTTTACGAGCATGGATTCCATATTAACGTGGACTCAGCTTCCCAAAAAACTTAAACGAAAATAATTTATAAGCCTATACAAACATGGAGTCTTCTGTTCCAAACCTGTGAAAGACAGGAGCCCAAACCACGTTACTCGTAGTAACAGGCGTAGTACCGGGAGGCCGAACTATTTTAGAAAGTGGTTTGATGTTGGAAATAATTGTATTAAACAATTTTCGGGAAGAGTGTTCATTTTCCTTTAGATTTTATTTTATTAATTTATTAGTATACATTTCTTAAAAGTGATTTACTAAACTTTGAAAAGCATAAAATGCTTAATTTTTTTTTAAAGTGGAAAGGTGGATAAAGTGTGTAATGTAATGTTTATGGTTTTAATTTATTAGTTTTATATTTATGCAATTTTAAATATTGTAAATCAAATTTGAGCGGACATATTATTCTATATATTATATATATGACACGTGTCAGCTTTAAGATGAGCATGTGTCAGCTTTAGGATGAGCACGGAAGGACTTACACATCTCCCCACACTGGGTTGTAGAATGTGCATCTTCGATGCAATCATTGAAATCAAGAGTTGATGCTCCATTTTCTCTTAAATTTAACTAATTATGTCAAAAGTGTTACTTAAGGGGTTGGTTTTTGTGGCCGCTTTGTCATTTGTCGACAGCATATGAGGAGTTGCCTCCTATTATCAATTAACAAACATGGCACATGATTAAAGCTTGCATGTCATCACACCTATATGAAAGTGATAGTTTGTACGCCTTGGGCAAAAACAGGCGTACCAAGCCTTTTGAAACGAAATACAGAAATGTAAAATCATTTGCTAGCGTGGACGAAGTCATGACAACTTGTTTTACCTTTCCCAGTTGCAATTCTCCGACACAATCGTAATATGATGTGCCATCTTTTTCTTACACAATAAAAGATACCGGGATCAAATCGCCCAACCTCGAAACTTTGAAATTTGAATTGTGTTCAAGTTTTTCAAGTGGCAACATGATATGGCAGCTCCTGTCAAGTTTACTCATGTGTTGGGAAAGCATAAAAGAACAAGAGAGAAGAGTGGTGGTAGGCAAGAAAAATAATAATGGAATGATGGAGGTAAGTGATTGCCTTCTTCTCAAGGAGTCGTTGGACACGACCTTTGTCCTCATGTGCATTCGCCGAAGCACAATCAATATAATACTCGTAAGGAGTTATGAGTGCTTACAATCATTATATATCCACAAGTAAGTGGTGTATGTATGGATCTGTTCCCATGTTAAATGACAACTAAACTAATGTGTTTACAGGAAGTTTCTCATTACGGGTGTTTACGGGAAGTTTCTCATAATGGGCATAACCGACAACGGTTTACTCATGTAACTTCTTTCAGGAAGAATATAGTGCATGGTTGGGATACTTAATTTAATGGGTTGTCTATGAGGTTGATCTCTCATTCTTCATTAATGAGTTGTCTATGAGGTTGATGCCCATCATGTAATCTCTCCTTCTTCATTAATGAGTTTCAATACTTTGCATGTGTGGATGTTTCCCCTCTAGGATCTTACCACATGAAATGCTGGTGTTTTAATGGTTTTGATAAATTTGTAGTTGTGTAATTTGTCTCTGAGATATTTGACAAGTGGTATCAGAGCCTGCATGTGGAAGAATTGATGCTGAAGGAGACCGTTGGAGACCATGTGTGGACTGTCCGCCTGTTTTGAAGAAGCTCGGTGCTTGCACAAGCCCGCCGGAGACCAATCAACAACCAGTCATTGTTTTGTTTTTGGAAACTGTGTGTGGAGGATTCATGTGGCAGGGATGATCGCACTGCCTAGACAAAGAGACCCACGCTGGAGGTGTCACTACTTAGACGCTAGAGGTGAACACATGTTATAGTTGTTTGGAGGATTTGCGGAGGAGTCGATCTGGTTGTTGCTACAAGCAACCTGAGGTCACACGAATCGATATGACTGCTACTGCAAGCAACCTAGAGTGTTGTATCCTGGACGGCAACCTGAAGAGACCAGCGGGACAGTCGCACATGGAGGAAGAAGGTTTCAGTGTTGCCATTACTACAGGGTGCATGTTGTTGCTGCTGGGAGAAGAGTCATGAAGAAGGAAGAATCTGACTGCTGCTGCAAGTAGCCTGGACGATGGAGACCTTCCTGGATAGCGCATGGAAAATTCGAGTCCTACTGTGAGCAACCTGCACAGTGGAGACCTTGCTGGATAGCGCGTGGAGGAGAGTGTTGGTGTGCTGCTAGGAAACAGTGGTAAATAAATAAATAAATAAAACTTGTGTTATTTTTATTGGAAGTTTGGATATATATATTCAAGCCTTTCAAATTTTCAAGCCATTCAATCCAAAACTATAGTCGAGAGAATATCGTGTTGTTTATTTGGGCTGAAGAATAATAAAAAAAATTATTTTTTCAAAATGTCTATTACAAAGTTTGAAATTGAAAAATTTAATGGTAAAAAAAAATTAACTATGGAAATTAAAGATGTGGGATCTATTAGTTCAGCAGGGGTTACAGAGAGCCTTAGACGGAAAAAGAAAAAGACCTCTTACCATGACAGATGATGAATGGGAGGATTTAGATGCCAAAGCGCTAAGCACGGTTCGATTATGTCTTGCGGATGATGTGTTGTTCAACATTGTTGGAGAGACATCATCGACAAGCCTATGGAACAAGTTAGAAAGTCTGTATATGACCAAATTAGTGACAAACAGAATTTACTTGAAGCGACAGCTGTACAGTATGAGAATGAAAGAAGGTACGAAGATAGAAGATCATTTGAATGTTTTTAATACTCTTATTTTCTAGTTGAGTAGTATGGATGTTAAAATTGATGATGAAGATAAAGCACTCAATCTCTTATGTACTTTACTCGAGTCTTGAGGTCAAGTAGTTTCTTCCATTAGCCTTAGTACAACTGATACTTTAGAATTTGACAATGTGGTTGGAGCATTATTGTCTAAGGAGTTAAGGAAGAAAACCAGTCTTGAAACCTCTACGGCAGAAGCTTTGGTTGTTAGAGGTCGATCCAAATAGAAAGGAGAAAAGTGAAGAGGTACTTCCAAGTCTAAATCAAAGGGCAAAAAGAGCAAATTAAAATGTTGGTACTGTAACAAGACTGGTCATCTCAAAAAGGATTGTTGGAAGAGACAAGAATCCAAGAAGAATGACTCCAAGTCAGAGGAAAATCTAGTTAAGTCTTCTTATTCATGTATGATCGATGAGGTCTTGTTTGTTTGTAATATTTCTGAATATAATGAGGAATGGCTATTAGATTCTGGTGCTTCACACCATATCTGTCCTCATAAAGATTGGTTTTCTTCCTACCAAACAATTAATGATGAAATAGTCCTTTTAGGAGACAATCATTCATGTAAAACTGTTGGGGTTGGAAGTGTTAAAATCAAAATGTTTGATGGAGTAAAAAAAACACTTATAGATGTTAGACATGCACCTGAGTTAAAGAAAAAATTAATTTCTTTGGGAATATTGGATACTTGTTGTCATAAGTTTACAGGTTTTGATGGAACTCTAAAAGTTTCCAAGGGTGCTTTAGTGGTCATGAAGGCACATAGGACATGAAACCTTTACAAATTGGTTGGAAGGATTCAAGTTAATGGTATTGCGTTATTATCTGAAGAAGAGTTGGGATCCACTGAATTATGGCATCAACGTCTTGGTCATATGAGTGAAAAAGGACTTCAAGTATTAATGAATCGTAAATTACTTCCAAGTTAGAAAACTCCGAATTTGATGTTTTGTAAACATTGTATATTCGGAAAGTAGTGTAGAAAAAAATTTAAAGAAGGTAGTCATGTTAGTAAAGGTGTTCTTGACTACATTCATTCTGATTTGTGGGGTATGTCTCCTACCATTTCTTATGGGGGAGAAAAATATTATGTATTATTTGTAGATGATTTTTCTAGAAAGGTTGGGTCTATGTCCTAAAAATAAAAGCCGATGTGTTTAACACGTTTAAACAATTTAGAGTTATGGTGGAAAAAAGAACTGGAAGGACAATCAAGTGTTTAAGAACATATAATGGAGGTGAATTTACTTCTTTAGAGTTTGAAAAATATTGCAAAGATGAAGAGATCGTAAGACACAAAACAAATGTATACACTCCTCAGCAAAATGGCATTGTAGAACTCATGAACATGACTCTTCTAGAAAGAGCAAGGAGCATGCTTAGTAATGCTAATTTGGGGCAAGAGTTGTGGGCAAAAGAAGTTTCTACTGCTTGTTATCTAATAAATCAGTCATCATCAATGACAATAGATTGTAAAATTCTAGAAGAGGTATGGACTAGTCATTCCTGTGATTATTTGAATTTGGAAATCTTTGGTTGTGAAGCTTATGCACTTACTCCTAAAAATCAGCGTTCTAAGTAAGACCCTAGATCAAAGAAGTGCATTTTTTGTTGGATATGATGATGTAACAAAAATATATAGATTGTGGGATCCTATTTCCCACAAAATTGTCATTAGCAGAGATGTAATTTTTTATGAATCTTCTCAGATTAAATCTGAAAATGTAAGAGTTGATGTGGAACAGGAACATGTAATATCAAAACAATTAATTCAGTTGGAGAACCAATCTTCTCATGACTCAAAGAAACGAGAAGTTTTTGGTGAGAGAGAAGCCATAGAAGATGAAGAAATTTAAGAAAATGTGGAAACCCCACAGCCTACACCAAGAAGATCATTAAGGGATAGAAATCCTCCTAAGAGGTATATTGATTTTGTTTCGTTTGTTTTATTTATTGATGATGGAGAACCTTCTTGTTTTCAGGAAGCCATTGATTGTGTTGAAAATGGTAAGTGGAAGGTGGCAATGAAAGAAGAAATGGATTCTCTGGAGAAAAACAAGACATGAGAATTGGTTGAACCCCCCAAAGATAGAAAAATTATTGGATGTAAGTAGGTCTTCAAATTGAAGAAAGGAATTGATGGTAAGGTTGAAAGATACAAAGCCAGATTGGTCGCAAAAGGGTACTCTCATATGGAAGGTATAGACTATCATGAGATTTTTTCACCAGTTGTCAAGCTTGTATCTATTCGTATTGTGTTAGCATTAGTTGCATTACTTGATTTGGAGTTAGAGCAACTAAATGTTAAAACAACTTTCTTACATGGAGATTTCAATGAGGAGATTTATATGGAACAACAATAAGGTTTTGTACATGATCATAAAGTTAGATTAGTTTTCAAGCTCAAGAAATCATTGTATGGCCTGAAATAGTCGCCCATGAAATGGTACAAGAAGTTTGATTCTTTCATGGTGATCCAAGGTCATACTAGAAGTGAGTATGACCATTGTTTATACTTCAAAAAGTTGAATGATATATTCATTATCTTAGTGTTGTATGTTGATGATATGCTTATTGTGAGCAAAAGCATGGACAAGATTAACATGTTGAAGGTTCAGATGGCTAGGAATTTTGATATGAAGGATCTTGGAGCTACAACACAAATCTTGGGTATTGAGATAAACAGAGACAGAAGAAATGGTAAGCTTAGTTTTTCACAAGAGAAGTATGTTGAGAAAATACTTGAAATAATTGAAATGAATAAGGCAAATCCTATGAATGTTCCTTTGACTTCATGTTTTAAACTTTCTTCGGGTTTATGTCCTAGTAATGTTGAAGAAAAGGATTGTATGTCTCGTGTACCATATGCCAATAAAACATGATGTTTAATGTATGCAATGGTGTGTGCTAGACCTGATATTTCACATGCAGTGGGTGTTGTTAGTAAGTACATGGAAAATCCAAGAAAAGAAGATTGGAATGCAGTGAAATGGGTGCTTCCATACCTAAGAGGACAAGTGACTATTGTATCACCTTTAATAATAACAATGATTCTGTATGCAGTTTTGTTGATTTAGATTTCACAGGTGATTTGGACAAGAGAAGGTCTTCTTCAGGTTATGTCTTTACTCTTGTAGGTGGAGCTCTAAGTTGGATGTCAAAGATTTAGGAAACATTTGCTTTATCCACTACAGAGGTTGAATACATTGTTGCCTCACATGCTTGCAAAGAGGCAATTTGGCGGAGAGGTATGCTTAGAGAAATTGGAAGGTTGCATAACGGTATGCCTGTCTTCTGTGACAGTCAAAGTGCTATTCATTTGGCTACAAATCTTGTTTATCATAGTAAGACTAAAGATATTGATGTAAGATATCATTTTGTAAGACGATCCATTAGTGAAGGTGGAGTAGATTTGAAAAAGGTCCATACTCAAGAAAATTGTGCAAATATGTTCACAAAACCAGTATTGTTAGAGAAGTTACGATGGTGTGTAGCTTCTCTTGGTTTGAAAAAAGATGATAAATAGTCTTGGGTAAAGTGTTTGTAAATTTTGTTGCCAAGGTAGAGATTGTTAAATGACAACTAAACTAATGTGCTTATGGGAAGTTTCTTATTACGAGTGTTTATGGGAATTTTCTCATAACGAGCATAACTGGCAACGGTTTACTCATGTAACTTCTTTCATGAAGTATATATTGCATGGTTGGGATACGTAATTTAATGAGTTATCTGTGAGGCTAAGGCCCGTCATGTAATCTCTCCTTCTTCATTAATGAGTTTCAATACTTTGTTTGCATGGATGTTTCCCCTCTGGAGTTTTACCACATGAAATGCTGGTGTTTTAATGGTGTTGATAAATTTGTGGTTGTGTAATTTGTCTCCGAGATATTTAACATCCCATTGGGTCGAAGGTAGACCTATGAGTTAACGATATTGCTCGGGAGAGCTACGGCATCTAAATATTAAGACATGGACATATTTCCTACACTTAGAAATCCATAACACTGTTGCAACCATTTGAATGCCAAATCCATGTTATTATTTATAAATAATCATTTATAAATAACTGTCAACTTTTACATGGTTCTACCAAGAGTTGAGCATGGAGGTATCTCACTCTAGTTCCCTACACTTCTTCTTTGTGTTTAATTATTTCTAATTATTATTATTATTATATATTCAAAATTAAAATTTCTCAGTTTAGATATTTGCTCATTTATTATTTTTCCACATTAAATGCAATCACACAATTTAAGTTTTTTTGGATGATAAAATAATCAAATGTGCGTTTGTGTAACTTTTTACTTTGTTTTGATTTAGCTATTTTTAAATGTAATTTAGTTAAACAAGTCACGATATAAACGGATTTGTACTTATTTCTTGTATTATAGTATTATAAATTAGGTCACTTGGAGTGGTCATGCAAATTGTATAAACACCTTGATTTAGCCCTCCCAAGTTACCAACCTATGTTGTTGTGGCATTGATAAATACATGTTGTTGTGGCATTTATTAAATGCATTAGCCCTCCATGGGACCAATCTCAACCAAAACACATAGTGATTCTACCCATAAATTGAAGTAACAAGAAACAAATTCCCCTCAAGATGACTTGGGAATTGACTATCCATGATTCCGAAGGATTGACATTAACAAGCTCAATCATTAACATTGGTAACATTGTACGTCAAGACTTGACATTCACAACATTGTCACGCACTATAACATTATAAGGAATTTGATTGGCATCGACATTCTTCTTTTACCACTATGCAAGGATGAAAGAAACTTCATATGTCACACTTCGCAAAAAGGAAGAGGCATGCCTTCATTCTCTATCCCTTTCTCACTTAAAATTGCATTCTTAAATCCCTGCCCCCCCCATACCAAATGAAAATACCAATATTCTTGCCAATATAACTAGAGTCAAGCTTGTTAAATCTAATTATATTACATATGTATACTTTCTCTTATGACAAATTAATTGACATTTCATTTTACTTTCCACCGATTGCATTGGTTTTTATTTATTATACGGGTTCATATTTATTGTTTATTAGTATTTGCACTATAATTTCCATAGGTTCACTATATTTGCTTTCAACACATAAACTTACATTATCTACATACATACACACAACTTTCTCTCATTTTAAACATCTCGAAATTCTTTTCGGCGTTTCATTTCCCCCACTTCGAAGGCATGCTAGATTATTTTTGGAATTTATTCATTTTTAGTAAGATTAGTTGAAGTAAGGGACTGATTCCCTCAAACCCACCAAAATTTGTATTGGATATGTCACTTTGATTTTATTTTTTTTATGTAAGACGCAAGAACAATGTCCATTGAAAAAAGGAGCCACTCAATTGGTAATAATAACAATAATCTTATGAGTTGACATTATTGTAGTGTAGTTAATATGAAAATGTAATTACTTGATTTAAGTTTATCAAATAATTTGCTTGTTGTTAGAAGGATAATGATAGCAATCATTATTTATGATCTTGAAGATCTACTAACATACATATTTATTATTGATTTTGTTGTACAACAATTGTGTCATGGTGTCATATGACTTTGAAATATGAAATATAATCTATTTAAGATTACAGGTAAGCCAGACATTGATTTGGTGTATAAGGTCCTCTTGTTTATGGGAAAAGGGACTCCTCTCTACATAGTGATGTAACTGTTAAAGTCTACAGAGGTGTATATACCCTACCCCTCTAGATTTGAACCTATAACCTCCTAGAAGGAAACACATGATCTTAACCATTAATCCTACGTAAGCTATCCATATACCATGGGTATAAAAGTAACTTATATTTTTCCAAATACATGTCTTAAAAGTGATCACTCTTTTTTATCACTCTTTTCAACCATGTTGGAGCTTTATAATTTTTTTTTAAGTATTTATGGTGCTTTTGCTTTACTTTCTAAATAAAAGTTTTATTGGAGGTCTTATAATCTACACCTTCATAAAACAAGCATAGTTATACTTTAAGAGCTATCAGTAATGCTTTGGGTAGATTAATTACCATGGTTTCATAAATTAGCAATAATGTTTTCTATTTACCAGGGTTTCATAAAAATTATATTTATATATAGACATGCACGATGGAGCTCTGTGGCGGGAGCAGAATTAGAGGTGACGAAGAAAGGAGCAGTCTTTTTTCTTTTTTGGGTTGAAGATGTCTTTCAGAAATACGAAAACAAGTAAGAGGAAGGTCCAACGATGTATTCGAACGTCGTGGATTATGGAGAGGACGGGGAGGACAGCTCGATTTTCTGTTCCCAGGAAGAATTTTTGCCCACATGCACGACAGAGGTGGCGCAGGAAGAAAACATGATGGGGGATTCTAAGCTAGCCAGAATCTCGCAATTTCATAATTTGGACGACTTAATGGTTTCAAAAATGATGAGAAAGAAATAAAAAAACGACGTGGGATGAAAGCACGCAAGGAAAGCCCGAATCTAATCACTGGGAAAGACATTGAGATAGAACAAATCCCAGACTACTTAACATTGGCTCTGGTAGGTTATTTCTGCGAGAAGATAGTATCAAGAGAGTCTTTACAATAGTTGTTGGGCTTGGGGAAAGCACACAGGAAATAAGCGGAAGTGAAGAAACGCACAAGAATCAGTCTGTTGCGCAAGCACAAGAAAGGAAATTTGCGTGGACTAAGGAAATATGCGTGCACAAAGGAAACAGCGGACGAAGGAAGCTGTGCAGAAGAAGGAATAGGCGCAAAAGAGGTCACCTACGCGGAAAAGGGAAACTACACGGAAGGAAGATACCATAGGGTAAAGCAGTAGCACAAGTGCAAAATAACGACCGAAAGTGACAGGATGATCGTGGGTGTTGAAGTTGGCTTAAGTCGACGGATGCCACACGAGTGAACGCATGTTGTAAGTAAGGTCATTAGTTTCTCGTGTCAAGTCATGATCGCCACAGTTGTAGCCTGAGGGGCGGCTGATGGTGACAATTAACAGACTGCCTGTATGCAGTCGACCCTGCTTGGTCATGTAAAATAGTATAAATAGGAGGGATTCAATAGTTAGAAGGTTTCTTTTTAGATTGGTATTTTTTTTTAGCTTACTCTGTGATGGCTAGTCGGTCACTGTTAGTTGCTTTAAGTGAGTTAGTAGAAGGAAGATCTCAGAGTTAGCGGAGGAAAGCTGTGAGATCTGAGTGGTAGAGTAGTCAGAATTCTGCAGGATGCAGTCAGAGGTAGTGCAGTAGAAGAGAAGCTCTACTAGAGAGGTGCAGATGCTAGAGAGTTCGATTTAGGCGGTGTGCGGATCAATAGATGGTAGCAGTAGATTAGGAGAAATAAGACAAAGAGCATGAGAGCAAAAGAGAGTATGAGAGGAAAGCTAATCTAGGACAATCTGCAATCGAATCCAGGCTAAAGGTGCCATATATTTCTCATGCCAGATGAAGAGCGCCTTGTGGTTTTCCCAGATGGGTTTCCCCGTGAATTCTTCTGTGTGTTGATGATTGCCTGTGTATGTTGTTTATTGTCTGTGTTCATGCTTATAGTTATGACCCAAGTCTTGTCATGATTGAATGAATGTTGCACTCTCAATAGAAGTCTGAATGCATGAATAGGTTATTATGCACAGCATTTGAATATTAGTTTATGTTTACGGCGCAATCGTTGTTGCACGTCTGTTATATTGCCCATGTCTGTTAGCTTTCCTTTATATTAAGTTATGTTTCAAGTACTAAGGCCGAATCTGTGTCGTGTCGATAGTAGTTAATGAAATATATGCGCGTTGTGTGCTACAGTTCGATAGAAATGACTCCACCCTCGCCACTTGGTCGAACTCCTTGGTCGCGCTCCAAGGGACTATAATCTCTTGACAATCGTGGAAACATGGTTTCGGCGGTTACCCATTGAAGAGATTTCTCAAGTGAGATTACACCTGCTTTCCGGGCGTTGCCAACATGGCTTGCTCTGTCAGGACAGTATCTCAGGTGTTTGTTGGGTTGACGGGCTGCGCAGAACTTGGGTCGCGTGAGTTAGGAAAAGTGGCCAACAAATGGTTCTGTTTCCAAGACATTATTGATCAAAACGAGGGAAATGTTGTGGCACCTGACTAAGAGTGAAGTCGAGGAGTGGTTGGAGTCAAGGACGTTGATATTCACGCAGAAGGAAAGCGAGGGTTCACGGCTGAGCCCTGAAAACTGGTTGAAGTGATATCTATATTCATATATCCATGAAAAAAATTTCGCAAAATTCCCTGTTGTATTGCAAGAATGGTTGTCGTAGTTAGCGACCCAACATACTAACTTCCAGCAAAGAGGAGTAGTTGAATGCATCGACCTGTTGACCAAGAAGTAGCACAAGTAAGTAACCCTATTTCCAAAGCTGTTGATTTTTGGATTGATAGCATATTAGAAGGATATGTTACTGAGTTCGTTGTTGAAGCGATAACCTCGTATAGTGAGGCAGAGAGGCATTTTTTCCAAGGACCTCGGGGAAGGTACCTTACATTTATAAACCTATGGATTAAAATGCTCCTTTATGAAAAGGGTATTTTACAACTCAATGATTGAGTCGCTCAGTCCATGAAGGGGATATGTTGTGTAAATTTTTGGAGTAATATGGAAGGTAGTAAGAAGAAATGTCCTCAGGAAGCTCAGAAGACGAGTTGGAAACTGGATCCTTAAGAAGCAGAAAAACAAGATGAAGAGGAAAAGGAGGATGAACAAGACCAAGAAGAATAACAAAAAGACGAGCTGCAACAAGTAGAAGAAAAACCTACGGAAACATATTCTTAAGATAATGTTGACGAAGAAGTTGTGTAACTTCAATTTTTTCTAAATATGGGATGAGGCCGCAGTGTAGGAAACACCGCAAAAAAAAAACACAAGTGACAAATTGCGTCAGAGAAAAAGTAGGAGAAAGGTGTGCGCGAAAAAAAATTTCAAAGAAATAACCATGCATGTTGCGCCACATAATACGCCCATTACTTCGTGGCTCGAGACGAGCCACATGTGAGTGTTGGGGGCCTGTTGGGCCTAGGGAAAGCGCACAGGAAATAAGCGCAAGTGAAGAAACGCGCAAGAATCAGTTCGCAGCGCAAGCACAAGAAAGGAAATTTGCGCGTACTAAGGAAATCTGCGCAGACAAAGGAAACAGAAGACGAGGGAAGTTGCGTAGAGGAAGGAATAGGCACAAAAGAGATCACCTGCACAGAAAATGGAAACTGCATGAAAGGAAGATACCATAGAGTAAAGCAATAACATAAGTGCAGAATAACGGCCGAAAGTGACAGGACGATCATGGGTGCCAAAGTCGGCTTAAGTCGACGGATGCCATGCGAGTGAACACATGTTGTAAGTAAGGCCGTCAATGCCTTGTGTCAAGTCATGATAGCCACAGCTGTAGCCTAAGGGGCGGCTGATGGTGATAGTTAATAGACTGCCTATATGTAGTCGACCCTACGTGGCCATGTAAAATAGTATAAATAGGAGGGATTCAATAGTTAGAAGGTTTCTTTTTAGAATGGTAGTTGTTGTTAGCTTACTTTGTGATGGCTAGTCAATCACTGTTAGTTGTTAAGTGAGTTAGTAGAAGGAAGATCTCGGAGTTAGCAGAGGAAAGCTATGAGATTTGAGTGGTAGAGTAGTCAGAAGTTTGCAGGATGTAGTCAAAGGTAGTATAGTAGAAGAGAAGCTCTGCTAGAGAGGTCGATCCAGGTTGTGTGTGGATCAGTAGATGGTAGCAGTAGATTAGGAGAAATAAGATAGAGAGAATGAGAGAAAAAGACAGTCTGAGCGAAAATCTAGATCTAGGACAGTATGCAGTCAAATGCAGGCTGAAGGTGCCATATATTTCTCATGCCAGATGAAGAGCGCCTTTTGGTTTTTCCCGGATGGGTTTCCACATGAATTCTTCTGTGTGTTGATGATTTCCTATGTATGTTGTTTATTGTTTGTGTTCATGCTTATGTTTACGACCCAAGACCTATCATGATTGAATGAATGTCGCACTGTCAATAGAAGTATGAATGCATGAATAGGTTATTATGCATAACATTTGAATATTAGTTTATGTTTATGGCACAATCGTTGTTGCATGTCTATTAGCTTGCCTTTATATTTAGTTATGTTTCAAGTACTAAGGTCAAATTTGTGTCACACCGGTAATAGTTAATGAAATATATGCGCGGTGTGCACTGCATTTTGGCGGAAATGACTCCACCCTCACAACTTGGTCGAGTTCCTTGGCCGTGTGCCAAGGGACTATAATCCCTCGACAATCGCGGAAACATGGTTCCGGCGGTTACCCATCGAAGAGATATCTTGGGTGAGACTGTTCCTGCTTTGCGGGCATTGCTGACGACACTTGCTCTGTCGGGCCGATATCTCAGGTGTTTGTTGGGTTGATGGGATGCGCATAACCTGGGTCGCGCGAGTTAGGAAAAGTGGCCAACAATAATGGATTGCGTCGAATTGGGAAGCTATACTAGGATATGTCCCAATTTTTTACACATTGTCACGAGGGTGGTTTCTATTAAAACTACGAAGCATGGAAGACAATTCCAAGCTCTTAAACCAAAACTGGCAATGGGGGTTGTCCGGTTTGATATTAAAGAAGTGGATAATCGACTTCAATACTTATAAGGAACCTCACAACATTCAAAAGGTGTGGGTAATTCTACTAGGTTTAACAGTATTTTTCTAGCAGCCAAAGATTTTTGAGGCCATAGGAAACAGACTGGGGAAGTTTATAGCAATGGAGGAAAATTGGGAAAGTAAATTGGATAGGAGGTGCACTAAAATTTTGGTTGAATTAGAATTAAGAAATGGCCTCTTTGAAGAACTTAAAATAGTCATGCACGGTAGTTCCTAGTGGTGGCGTTTGGATTACTGGAAGATACCCTTCCGGTGTTTCAACTGTAGAGAGGTGGGACACATGCAGACAGATTGCCCAAAGGTTGCCACGAAAGCTCTGTTCAAGAAGACATGGGTGCGAAGAGAAAAATAGTCCAGCGGAGATAAGGTGTATAGCACAAATAATAAACAAGAGTACAGAGTCAAGACATACAGGAATCATCCCAAACTTCAATGGGCAAAGGGGAAAAACTAGTGGAAGTGGAGAAAGATGTAGAAGATACCCAGGGTGGCAAGAAGGAGGTCAAGAAGGTGTGGGTTCGAAGAGAAAAACTAGTTAGCAGTGACAAGGAGATAAGCCTTATTAAGCAACAGGAGGAACGATTCCAAGGCGATAAGGAATCACCCCAAAATTCATTTGGAAAAACGGAAAAATAACAAAAGACGTGGAGAACTCTGTAGAAGACACATAGGGTGGCAAAACAGAGAAGGTGGCAGAGTCGGTGACCTCGGAAGAATTTGATACGGCAAAGGGAAGCGAGGAAAGTCAACTATGTCTGTCTTCAAATTTAGAAGTGAGACCATCAGGTCAGGACAAAGGTACTTTTTTATCTTTAATTGAGAAGGTTTACTCTTTAAATAATACATTTGAAGAAAAACAATCCTCCTTTTCAAAACCAAAGAAAGAGGAGGTTAAGAGTGTTGAAATATTGTAACTTCGAAGAATATTCTATATGTATTTCTTTGTGGTCCCTGATGGTCCTACCGGGAGAACCACTTGTATTACTTTGTACCCCGATGCTCTTAATCGAAAGAACTGATAAGAGTCATGGGGAAGTCGCCTCTAATTATAAAGGTGGGTCATTAGCACCCCAGTGTGGTTACTTACATGTGTAACTCGAGCCTACATGACAGATGAGTTAACTTAAGTGAATGGATGAATATAAATAGAGGTGTAGTGCTCCTCATTTGTGACACACACTCTCACTTGTGTAGCGCATTAGTGGAGAAGAGAAGTAGCTGGAGAAGGAGGAGGATCAGGCTTTGATCTCCTTGCTGGTTTTATCTTTTATCTTTTATCTTTTGGGGCATCTATATTGAGGAAGCTTTTGCTGGGTTTTTCCCTTTAGGGTTTTCCCAGGATAAATCTTTGTGTTCCTTTTATATGGTTGCGCTTTTCTATCTTTCAGTGATCCTGTTTATATGCTTTTGTTATGAAAATTAAATGAAGTACCGATGTCTTAGCTAAGCATATGAAAAGTTAACAAAAAGAACATACCAGCTCATATTTCGAGCCATCTCTTCAAACTTAGATGAAGAGGTCTCAACTGGTGGTTTGGCTCTTAACTCTTCACAAAAACCCAAAATGAAGAGGAAAAATTTACTATCCAAAGCTCAAAGACAAGCAACGATAGATGTAAAACTAGACAAACAATCTACTCTCAAAAGGGCTCTTAGACTGTTGGCCCCAGTAGGGGTCTCTTAATGCTGATAGTATCCTTAAACCTTCTGTCATAATGTTATAAGAAACTATGTTGGATGGGTCCAAAGCAAAAACCATTATCAAAGAAATTCTAAAAGATTGGGAGGTGGAGAGCTTAGATGTAATGGGACTTTCGGGAGGTTTAATAACAACATCGAGCCCAACATTGCTCAAAACTTATTCGAGGAAGCTGGAGTCAGCAATAGGAACATAACTCTTTGATCAAGAGATAGGGCTAAACTTCACACTGCTCAACGTTTATAGCCCTTTTATGAAAGGAAGTCATTTTGGGAAAAGGTCAAGATAGAAGAAGCAATGAATCAACCAAATGTTATTTTAGGAGGAGATATGAATCTAAAATTAACAACTAGAGAAAGTTGGGGAGAGAACGCTAGACAAGACTCTTTGGCTTCTTACTTTCGAAACTTATTTGAAAAAGAACATTTGGTAGATGTGGCTCCCATAAAACTAGAACCAACTTGGAGAAATAAAAGGGGAGTCCAACATGCCATATCCAAAAGATTGGATCGATTCCTAATCAAAGATAGTCTTTTGAATGAGAACCTGATAATAAAATCATCAATTGAGACAGGGAGGAGCTCTGATCATAGACCAATTACTTTATTAATCTCAGCTCCTGAGAAGAAACCTCCAGCTCCCTTCAAATTCAACCCTCAATGCTGGGAAGATGAACAGTACAGAGAACAAAACACCAATTCTTGTAAACCTATACAAAGGAACCCAAATTGTAGAAAAATGCAGCAGTTTGCAGACAATTTAGAAAAGGCAAAAAAGATCTCTAAAGAATGTGGCAAAGTACATAATGCCTCAATGCAAAAAGAATTGAAGGAAACATAAGAGAAAATAGAATCCATGTACCAGGGCAATGAGGAAGGGATTTTCAGTGATAAATTAATGAAGGATTTGGAGAAAAAGAAAGAAAAACTCTTGGCCATTGAGGAAAAAAAGCTAAGGCTCAAAAGCAGAGCTCTATGGCTTGAAGCAGGAGATAAAAACTCCAAATTTTTTCATAACTATGCAACACACAGAAGAAACATAAACACCATATGTGAGATAAAAAAAACAAGAAGGAAGGCTAGCCAAAACCTTTGAGGAAAAGGCCAGTGTAGGAGTCAGTTTTTTTCAGAACATCTTTAAAGAGCCTGAAGGTTGCCCTATATAGGAAATCCTGGAAGTGTTGGGATTCTTTCCAAGAATGGTAACAAATGAAATGAATGAGGAGCTTATCAAGGAGGTAACAGAGGAAAAAATCAGACATACCTTGCACTCTTTCCAAAAAGGAAAAAGCCCAGGACCTGATGGGTTTACAATGGAAATCTACATAGGTTTTATGACTTGATAAAAAAGGACATCCTTGAGGTGGTAAGAGAATCCCAGGAATCAGGGAAAGTCTTGGGGAGTTTAAACTCTAACTTTTTAAGCTTGATACCAAAAAAACAAAAACCTTAAACCTTTGATGAGTTCAGGCCTATATCATGCTGTAACATGATATATAAAATTATAGCCAAGGTACTAGCACTAAGACTCAAACCAGTGCTAAGTGACATCATAACTGAAGAGAAATTTGGGTTTTTAAACAAATGACAGATCCATGATGTTGTATCTCTGGCTCATGAGACAATTCATACCATAAAAAAAGAAAAAAAAATCCCTAAAGCTAGATTTATCAAAGGCCTATGACAGAGTGGGCTGGAACTTTGTGAGACTGCTACTGATAAAAATTGGCATAGCTATGGAAGTGGTAGAATGGACAATGGGATGTTTACAATCCACATCATTTGCAGTATTAATTAATGGATATGCTTCCAAGTTATTCAGACCAACAAGAGGGCTAAGACATGGATGCCCTCTCTCTCCCTTCATCTTCTTATTGGTGGCAGAGGCCCCGAGCAGAATCATTCATAAAGCTAAAGCAAATGGGGTAATTAAAGGCATCAAGGTCTCAGCAACAGAGGAGGTAACTCATACCTTATTTGTAGACGATGTACTTGTTTGGAGAAGGATCTATTAGGAACTTAGAGGCTTTTTTGGCCCTAATAGACAAATATAAAAGGGCCACGGGGATGGTGGTAAATGTGGAAAAGTCCAATCTCATTCATAATGAGTTCCCTGAAGAAATGATACAAAGGACAAAGGAATTAATTCAATATCAAACCACCTCTGTTGAGGTAGGGTTTAAATACTTAGGTTTTGCTTTAAAACCTAATTGTTACTCCTTTCAGGATTGGGTGTGGCTTTACAAAAAGATTGAGAGCAGAATAAACATTTAGGAAAACCGGTCTTTATCTAGAGGGGGAATATTAATTTTGCTAAAAGCAGTGCTTCAGAGCGTCCCAGTCTACTAGGCCTCAATTGCTTACATTCCAAAGGGGATACTAACAAAAATCAGAAAGCTGTGTTTCTCCTTCTTATGGACAGCTAGTAAACAAAGAGAGCATATTGCTTTGGTAAATTGGAAGACCTTAGCTAGTCCAAAGAAACTAGGCAGATGGGGCATAAAAAATTTAGATTTGTTCACCAAAGCTCTAGCTGTAAAAATTTATGGAGACTCATACAAAACCCTGAAACACTTTGGGGCAGGGTCATCATGGCCAAATATTGCCATGACAACATCATTTCAGAGTGGATAAGAAACCCAAACAAAACCTATAAGAATGGCTCCATAGGGTGGAAGGCAATGGTACTGACTTTTCCATTAATTGGAAATTGGATAGGGTTGAAGATAGGAGATGGAAAGTAGGTCAGGGTAGGATAAGAGTAAATTTCAAATTATCAACTCCCTTAATTCAACACCTAAGTTCTTCCAAAATTTTCACTCTTGGTGATGCATGTAGAGATCCGCTTATTAGAGGACAGAGCTAGTGGAAAAACGCCCAGGATTTGGGATTAGTACGAGAACCTGCGGAGGAATGGAATAGATTCCTTAATCTACTAGTAACAAGCCATATACATTTGGGGAGCAGTTCAGACAAGCTAGTTTGGACAAAAAATACAAATACGGGGCAATACACAGCTAAGTTAGGTTATCAGGCTGTCATGGAAGAACAAGTAGCAGGCGGAGAAATACAGTGGTGGTGGAAAAAGCTTTGGCAGATTCAGAGCCCTTTAAAAACTGTAATTACAAAGTGGCTAGCTCTCCCCAACAAACTCTTGACATGGAAAATGCTCCAGAAATGTGGATTTGAAGTACCAATATTATCCCCTTTATGTAGATCTAGTGATGAAACGAGCTCACATTTATTCGCTTCATGTTCTTATGCAGGCAGCATATGGAATGGGGTGGTAGGAAAATAGAAGCAGACAGAGCACACGAAGCAATCGCTACTTTGGAAGAAAGAACCAAAGCATGGTGGAATGATAAAAGGGTAGGTCCTTTTGAAGCTTTTCCAATTCTGTTTGTATATAGTATTTGGGAAGCCAGGAACAAAGCCATTTTCAACAATACATGGATGCCTCCTGATATTGTCATTTCACTATTAATGATCAAAATCTAGGAACACAAGTGAGATAAAGTCATCTCTAGAACAAGAATTATTAGAGATCCAGTATTAAACAGAGAGATGCCATGGGATTTCTTCAATGGAGCAAGTCAGGGGGAGCTGGAGCAGTTATATTTTTTACATCAAACAGAAAAAAGATGATAAAATATGCAATGGGCCAAGCTTCTAACAACAAGGATAAACTAACAGCTTTATGGGCAACTTTAAAGGTGGCCAGAAGCTCCCATATACAGGATATTCATATTTTTGGTGACTCTAAAGTAGTAGTGGACTGGGAAAACGAGAAGAACATCATAAGAGAACCACATTTACAACACCTCTTGCAGAAATTCAGACATTGAAAACCTATTTCAAAAGGATCTCCTTTGGTCATATTTACCAATAACTGAATACAGAAGCGAATTCCCTCTCAAATCAGGCACTAGCATATCAGCCTGGATTAATGGAGATAGAAGAAATGAATGAAGGCATATCAACCTTTCATTATGAAACAATATAAAGAATACATAAGAGTTTATTTTTGTGCAAGATCAAGCGGGAACTAGTACTTGGTGAACTAGAAAAGATGATGGCATTTTGGTAAGGAGCAATCCTATGTTAAGGATTGGTTTTTTTATGTATCANCTAGGAAAGTATACATGAACTTGGGCATCATTAATCACGATAAATGGCTCACCAGCCTAATATTTCATTACATACAAGGGCTCCCAAGGAGCAAATGTCCCCGACGAGATTCAAACACGAGTGGGGAGTACAATAACCAAATATCCTAACCACCCAAGCTACACCCAATGGACATATATATATATATGTGTGTGTGTGTGTGTACTTTTTTTAATTGTTAGCTAATGGAGATAGAAGTTTGACCTAAATTTTGGACCTTTTTTTTGTTGGCAAAGTGGTGGAACCCCCCTGACTAGCAGGGTTTCCATTGGCTAAGTAACCACGAACCAGGGGCATCTAAGCTGTCAAAATCACCCAGGGATAGCACCCGGCCTAGACTGCACCAACCCTTAACATGGTTGGATTTTTTTGGTATCCGACAGGATTAGAACCGATGACCTTTCAGCTTAGGGGGCGTCTTAACCATACCCCGCCACCAACTGTTCTACATCTTGCGGATGACCTAAATTTTGGACTTAAGAAATATTGATTTTGTATATTATATTTGTTTTTAACATAATCATAAGGTAGTATATACTAAAAAAATCTTTATATATATACTTTTCCATGAAAAAAAAACCGCAACATTATTAAATAGTAAACCAAGTTATATTATTCATATGTTAAAAAACATGTCTCATATATAATTGTCTTAAAAAAAAAATTCTAAATCCATCCCTTACACAATAAAATTTTATTCATACCAAATCAAAATTCTATGAAAAAAATAACCATAAAGAGATCTAACACATTATCGTATCTCAAAAAGAGAACTTGCAGAACTTGCATAAAAACTTGTAACAACTACTCTTGAACTCTTTACAATTCATGAAAAGGAGTGTGATAATACTCCCTAGCCTCCCAACCGCTTCCTACCGTAAGAACCAATCGCCATATTGCATGGATACCCTAGCTTTTGATAATTCATCCACTTCCATATTCCTTTCTCTGTAAACATGCTTGAAGTAATCCACTCCAAATTTGATTTTTTCCTTTTGACTTCCTCCAAAATTTGCATCAAAAGTATATTCCCACACTGTTGTTATTATTTAATCCATTTGATCATGAGCATTGAATCCCCAAATACCTATAAGCACTCAATATTTGTTTCTTCCGTTGGACCTAGCAATAACCAAAGGGAACTCAACTCTACATAATTGTATGTTCCCGATCAAAGACTTGCTCTGAAATATAGCTTATGATCATTTGTCAAATCTAGTTTACCTCTCACTCCATAAGGTTTTTGATCTTCTTGTGCCACTCCATAAAAAAATGATTAGGTCACATTCCTATCAATTTCCTATGTTTGTAATCTCTGTCTTGTTGTTTTCGGCTTGCTTCATGGATGACAATGAAGATAAGCAATACTTTGTCTTACACATTGAAATGGAGAGATCAATTTATCCTCAAAAAGA
This sequence comes from Pseudotsuga menziesii, assembly GCA_001517045.1. NCBI lineage: Eukaryota > Viridiplantae > Streptophyta > Pinopsida > Pinales > Pinaceae > Pseudotsuga > Pseudotsuga menziesii. Next base: position 635,504 of record LPNX011090740.1, on the reverse strand, counting down.
CACAAGTGCCCCGCAAACCATATTTACATGCAACTATTACTGGTAATGCTTTGTAGTTACTTAAAAAAGTATTACGACATCGGAACCTTAAACATTTAGACATCGATGCACCATGCTAGTTGCAATTGATTCGAAGTAGCAAAGATATTTCTTTCCAGACTGACTAAATATGACTACATTCTATTAATATATGAAAAATCATCCCCTCATCATTCTTACAAAGATAACATCTATCAAGGCCAACCCAATTCTTTCTTTGCAACACGTCACAAGTTATATCTTTATTTCAGAGGAAAAACACATTATTATCTTTTCCTTCAAAGGACATTGAAATTTCCCTAAAGGACACCACCACCACATTGATTCCTGCTCTATGGACAAAAGTTTTATGTAACTTGCTTTGGATGTATAGTAACATTGAGGATCGGTAGACCATACAAGAGAGTCCTAACCATGTTGAAGATGGATATGACACTTGTTAAGGAAAACAACGAAATGTCTCCACTAAACAACATCCCCATCCTTGAAGCCAAGTTGAATTCCATTTAACCACCCTTGCCCCATCAAGAGGTAGCAACTCAATCTCCAAATTTATTTAGAGAGTATAATCCTTTAAGTTGCAAATGCATAACCATATAATTTAGTAATATGTTATGTCCCCTGCTTTTGATCTAGGGACCTTTTCCCACTCATAAACTATGTCCATCTCCCACTCTCCAAGCAAGACCATTCCCAATCAGATTATAAGAGAGGATTGTTGCTTTCCAAATAATCGACACATTTTGAATTGATTTGTTCGGATCCTTATCCATTCAAGAACTGAGGATGGGGAAATATATTTCTGATGTATCACATGCCCCCATAGTCCTGATCCATTCATGATACTCCAAACATTATTTAGTTCCAACACCATTGAGAATGTGAAAATGTTTTTTATGCCCCATCCTCCTTTCCTTTTTGAAATTGCTAAAATTGATACTTTATCCATGTTTTCCCCTAAAGATTTAACCTTCCATATCAAAAGAATTGAAAGCTCAATTTCCTAATTTATCCAAAACTCCTTTTGGAATCCATGATAACGACGTCCAGAACATAGAAGTTGCCTCCAATACTACTTTCACCATGACCAACCTCCCCCCTTTGGAAATCCATAAGTAGCTCTAGTTTGATATCTTCTTCTCACATTTTGCAATCAACCAATCCTAAAAAAAATTGATATAGGAGAATGATTTCAATCAAAGCCCCAAATATTTAATGCCCTCATAGAAAACAACTATTGGAAACTTGAAGATGTTCTTGAACCACATCCAATATTCTTCTTAATTCCTTCCCCTATGATCAAAGATTTCCTCTCATTTACCATCATTCCAATTTCCAAACAAAATATCTCCATAATTTCTTAAATTTTTCATAGATCTCTCATTGACACACCACTAAAGGTAAATATCATCAACAAATAAAATATGCGAAAGCCATAAATTACCACCTATATTCAAGCCTTTAAATCCAACTGAAAATTTCTGCTTCTATAAAAAATCTATTGAGTCCTTCTACTACCAATACAAATAGTTAAGGAGCTAGTGGACAACCTTTCCTTACACCTCTTGTAAGATGAAATGAATTAGAATCTTCCCCATAGATTAGCATAGAGAAAGAAACAATTGACATGCATCCCGTTACCCATATGATGAATGGAATATTGAAACCCACCTGAGTCAAAACCAATATCAAATAAACCCAAATTACCTGATCACGTGCTTTCAAAAGATCAAATTTTATGACTATTGATCTCAGTTTGTTTACTCCTATATAGTGCAAACCCTCATGTGCTACTCTGATTGCATCATGAATCTGCCTACCTAGAAAGAAACCAACCTATTCAACAAAGATATTTGTAAATGATAAGGTTTGATTCTTCTATATATGATTTTTTCCATAATATTATTGATCTGAAATTTTCAGGATCTTTTTAACCATAAATTTGCATTTGAATTTGCATGATAAATACTCATAAAACAAGCTTTAGAAATTGATTTTTTTAATGCTTTAAATCATTCACATAAGAAAATAAAAAAGAGATATGCAAATGAATACAACAACTGATAATAGAGTTCACCCCTCCTGGGATACGTCTCTGGGCCATTTCCAATGGAAAGGTCAATCTATTAAGTCTTCAAAGCTTACTAAATGAGTGTTCTAGAAACACCTCTATTTTCTGTCAGTTAGAAACAGAAATAAACCGCACCACCGAACTCCTTGCGAAATTATGAGAAAGATGATTATAAAGTTAACTGTATGTGCCTAAGGCCTCCTTTGGCATGCAAAACGAGACAATATGCCTACAAATAAGACAAAATAGTACAAATTGTACAGATTCTACCCCAAGATATATGCCCATTAATGGCCTGAGTGCCTCGATATCTATTCCTGTACCCTATCTCGGTCTTTGTGCAACCTGTGCACTATGTAGAAAACTCAGAACTTGGCCCCTGCGTGGCTGGAAATCGTTGTTTAAATAAGGGTTTTTTGGTTGTTTTTGGGTCACAGGCCATGGGCCATGCGCCTGTTTTAGCACCCCAACCTCCTCTGTAACATTTAATCAAAACTGCATGATCCCGATCACAGATCACCATGATATGGTGTTGGCTAAAATGTGGGGGCTACGGGGCAGAGGCCTCGGGATCAAACCCACGGGCCTCTCCCCTTCTCACATTTTGGAATGGTGGCGCACACATTGTTTAACACGTTATAATATGGTTTATTATATGGTTATGATATGGTATATGGTTTGTTATATAGTTTGGTGGTATGGCTCCACGTTGAAATATTTGGATAGGGTTCCACCTTTTATGGTTTATAACATGGTTAAAACATATAACTTCAAATGGGGCCTCGGTGTTGGCATGGGGTCGAGGGCTATGCACTTGGCCCCTCCCCATTTTTCTCCATAATACCTAACCTTTAATTTTAATATAATTTTTCCATAACTCTTATCAAGAACTATTAGTGGGACCTTGGCTAGCACAACATGGTGAGGGCTTGGGATATAGGGAGGTATTGGGTTCAAATCCCATAGACTCCAAACAATTTTTCCACACCATACATTTATATAATTTTTTTTTACCATAACCATTTTTTTTGCCATTTTCACCATTTTTAACCATTCTTGTCGAAACTTCAACTGCTGACAACTTCTACATCCAAAAGTTGTTTCACACAAAATAAGCATTGACAAAAAGTTGTCGACGAGATCTTTCACCTTGTAAGCTTTAATTTACATTTTAAAGACTTTTAATTTGATCGAATTTGATATGATCCACCTGGATCAATTATAAATTGTGTTGCATATAAAAATAGGTGTGAAATCTTTGAAATTGTCCAAATTATTAGATTTTAGGACAAGCGCAATGAATGTAGAATTGAATGCTACATTAATCTTTCCACTTTTCCTAGAATCCTCAACCACTTGAAGTAAATCCTTCCCCAATGCATAATAAAAACCTATATAGAAATCCAATGGAAACCCATCAGGTCCAAGACTTTTATCATTTTTCACACTATGAACAACTTCCTCAATTTATTTGCTTGTAACTCCCCCCATCAAATTCAGATTATCCTCATCATTAACAAACTATGGAAACAACTGGTAGCCAAAGCTAATGTGACAATTGTTAGAATTTAAGGTCTCAACTCTGTTCTCATGTTATGTATGGTAATACAAGAGAGTGATCCAATTAACAAAATTTCTAGTTTAGCTCATAGAACTAGGGTTTCCTCGAAGAGTTGGTGTGCGTTAGGGCTTTGTAGTTGCTAGGGATTGTCCTAGGCGGCGTGTACATGTATCATCGGCCTTCCTTCGTCCATGGATCCTCCCGATCCAGACCCCGACGATTTCGACGAGTGGTTTGTTCTCATGGTGGCATCTCTTGCTCCCCCTTCGACTTGCGTTCCACCCACCTCACGCTTTGTGAAGTGATCAGAGATACCAGAAGTCAATCTTTCCTCAGCGGCCTCAAAATGAAAAGCAGTAATGTTATCTGAGAAAGGTCTGATCGGTTTGTTCACAGGCCTCTGGCCTTCTCCCAGATCAGTGGAAGTCTGGCTTAGTAAAAACTAGAGGCCCCTCCTCCAAGGAGAAGTGCAACAATTTTTTTGTGGAAAAAGGGTATTTTGTCTTCATTTTTGAGAAAAAATAAAACCAAGATCTCATTTTTCAGAAATGGACCATACTTCATGGGTCCAAGAGGAATGTATCTCAACAAATGGGACCTTTCTTTTGACCCCAAAAAAGATATCCCTAAGGCGGTTCCAGTATGGGTTAATCTCCCCCACCTCCCCCTTCACTGCTGGAATGATGAGGATTTTCGAGCTATAAGGAACTCCCTAGGCAAATATATGGACAAATTGGAACCAAAGGCCCCCATGTTCTCTTGTGCCAAAATATGTGTCGAGGTCAATTTGGAGAAGGGGCTTCCTGAAGCTATCAATTTATCTATCAACGAATGGAACCATCTTTAGACAATGGACTATGAGCAAATACTCTTCAAATGAAAATACTGTCACGAATACAAACATTTTGCGAAATCCTGCCCTAAAAAAACAGAGAAACCCAACTTAGAAGATAATCATGAAGAAGGATGGAATGTAGCAGGCAGAAAAAAGAGTACCAAATTGAACTTTGTGCCTCAATCTCATGCCCCGATAAAGAATGCAACCAGAAACAAGTTTGAAGTTTTAGCTAATGAAGATCTGGAAACTGAGACTCTAGAAGAGGAAGAGGAGGTGGCTTCTCCTCAGGAGCAGGATCCCCCAGCTGATGTGCCCCCTCCCAAGCATATCGACCCAAGAGCTGAGGCTCCCTCGGGCCTTCCTCTCTCAATTGTAAGAGCTAAAACCTCGGAAATATCAAGAGGCTCCTTTACTCGATCAAGGGCCAAAGTAGGCACGGAAGAAACTTCATAAAATTCCAATGAAGAAGACCAGGAACCCCAATCCAAAAAGGGGAGAAGATCAAATAAGATGATTAGAGAACAGGAAGCCGCAAGAGAGAAAGCTACAGGAAAGCAATCTAATCTAGACTTTCTAGTAAAAAACCCATAAGCAAGTAAATACCTTCTCAGCACCGAAGAAGAGAAAACGGAGAGGGAAATGGTGCTTTGTCAAAATAAGAAATAATGAAGCTGGTCTCCTGGAATTATTGAAGGTTAGGAGGCTCCCAAAAAACAGAAGTGATCAAAAGAATAAAATCAATGGAAGCCAACTCCGTCCTCCTCGTCCAGGAGACAAAGAAGACTGCGAATGACAATATTTTAATTATGAAAAAGATATGGGTCAAAGGAGAAGGAAAGTGCGAATGGAGCCTCAGGTGGCCTTCTCACCAGGTGGGATAATGAGAAGTTCTCATTGGGATTAGCCATCGAAAACAAGAATTGGTTGTTTGTGAAGCTAGAAAATAAGGAAAACAAGGAAGTCTTTTGGGTCAAGAACATTTATGGACCCACAGTTCAAGTTCAGGAAGAGAATTTCTGGACCTCCTTAGAGGACCAATGCAGAGGGAAAAAACAAATTCCTTGCTTCATTGCCGATGATTTTAACGTCACCATTTCGACTAAAGAATGCAGAGGGGGAGCTAAAGTTAGGGATCCTTTTGGTGAAAGATTGGAGGATTTGGTCTCATAATGGGGACTAATTGATATAAAACCTAAAAATGGGAAATTCACTTGGAGCAATAAGAGGCTCGCCCCCGGGCATATTGCTACTAGATTGGACAGATTCCTGGTAAGCACTCATCTTCTTAATACTCCTTCCTTTCCTGAATATAAACTTTTATGCTCAGCTGTCTCGGATCATAAACTGTATTCCTACTCTTCCTCCCCATGGAGAATATGGGGCCTCTCCCCTTCCGATTTAATCATCTATGGTTGGAGTTGGAAGGAGTTCGGGACATCATTAGTAATGCTTGGCAGTGTTTCATGCTCGACTCGCCAGCCTTCATTTGGGAGAAAAAGCTCAAACTGGTCAAGAATGCTCTCAAGCAATGGGTCACACAGCACTTCCAGGAGCCTACGAGAAAGAAAATTGAAATTGTCAAGGAGATGGAAACTCTACAAGAGAACATGGAAAAAATGGAAATAACCAGAGAGCTTCTAATTAAGGAAATTGAGTTGGAAAAAAGCCTCCAAGTCATTCTCAGGCAACAAGAAGAAAGCTAGAGTCTGCGGTCTAGAGTACTCTGGCTCAAGGGGGGGATCAAAATACAAAATTCTTCCAAAATCAATGTAGAGAGCGCCAGAGAAGAAATACAATAAGGGAGCTAAAGCAGGAAGATGACACCACAATAAGAGGACAGGTGACAATTAGCTCTGAGGTAAGAAATTTCTTTGAAAATATTTATAATAATGAAGAAGATGTCTCTCAGGAGGACATGGGGGAATTGATCAGGGATATCCCCTCTTTGGTCAGTCCTAAGGATTGTCATATCCTTGAATCCCCTATCTCTAAAGAAGAAATTAAGAAGGCCATTTGGACCCCCCATCCCAACAAATCCCTAGGATCGGATGGCTTCCCTCTTCGCTTCTATAGGATGTGCTGGAATATAATAAAGAAGGATCTACTCCATCTAATTTCATGGATGTCTAAAGGGAAAAAGGGAGGATCCACCAACTCCACTTTCCTGGCCCTAATACCAAAAGAGCCCAATCCATCTTCCATTAAAAGATTCATGCCAATCTCTCTATGTAATGCTTCATACAAAATATTCTCCAAAATTCTCTCCCTCAGACTAAAGGAAATTATTCCCTCCTTAATCTCTCCCAATAAAGGAGGATTTATTTCAGGGTACCACATTAGTGATAACATTCTACTGGTCCAAGACGCTGTCCACTCTAGTTTAAAAAAGGGTGAAGCAAGTATGGACATCAAACTTGATTTATCCAATGTCTTTGATCGTTTAATGCATGACTTCATCCTCTTGGTCTTGGAAAAATTCGGTTTCCCTCCCATCTTCATCAAACAAATACAATCATGCATAAATTACCCTTGGATAGCACCTTTAATTAATGGGAGACCCACCGAATTTTTCAATGCTAAAAGAGGGATCCGGCAGGGATGCACCCTCTCTCCCTTCCTATATATTCTCGTGGCTGACTCTCTGAGCAGAAGATTTAATAGGCTCCTTGATGAGGGATATCTCCCAGGACTCTCCTTTAAAGCTGGAGTCCAACCAATCAACCATGCTCTCTTTGTTGACGATACCATCATGTTGGGTTGCACCTCGCCCCAGATTGCTAGAAACTTCCTCAGGCCCCTCGACCTTTTTCTTCGCACTTCAGGCAGCGCAGCTAACTTGGATAAATGACAGCTCTATGGATGGAATAGTAATATGCTCACCCTTAGAGAAATCTCTCAGATTCTCCAAATCCACTCTAACTTTGACTGGACTCATTTCAATTACAAAGAATACACATTGGAGTCTTTGTTATTTTTAGAAAATTTTAAAGGAGGTGTTCGTATTAAAAACAAAACCCTCCAGGAACCTCTTTCAGTCCAAGTGGACCTCAATTGGGGAATCAAGGAAGGGTTGATTTTATTATGATTACTAAAACAAATGATGATAGCAGATGAAGCATAAATAGATAAGCAAACCACAATTTTCTAATTAGACTACCACGACCATTTCTTCACCTTTCGACTCAAAAGGAGGCTCATGGGGTAAGTATTAAAATTAGTTTGAAACCACCAGATATGGAATATGACAATTATTATAATTCAAAGTATACTACACTGCATATTAGAACTACACTAGATTGAAAAAAGATAAACAAAAGGTAAAAACTGACACGGACGCAAATCCCCCCAAGGGGGATGGTGAACAGGCCCGAAAGAGCCTATTCGAAGAGGTTCTTCTTTTTATTAGCAGCAATTACAATATCAGCAAACTGAAATTAATCCACTTGGTCCTTACATGGAATGAGACCAAAGGTTTACAAATTGCAAAATTTTGAAATTTTGGGAAGATGAAGACCCCTTGGGGGGTTTCGAATGGTCCAAAAATGCTTTCCGGACAGTGCCTCCTCCTCTTTTCTATTACACCTGCTAAAAACCAGCAAGATTATCATAGTTAAATATGCCCAAAAGTACTTTTGGATGAACAAACTTTTTACCCAAAAACTCTAAGTTAAAACTAGTTTTTAAAGAAGCGGAAAAGGAACCAAAAGCTTTCCTTGGGATCTTGGCCTGCTTTGGGGGCAGCGAATATGAAGCACTTAAATTGCTGAATATAACTTCTTAGATTCTAAGGAAACAACCATGCATTCAACAAGCTTTAGATCTACTTTCACAAACTTGAAAAATGACAATTTTCCCTAAAACTAGATCTAGAATGCTTGTAAATTTTCTTTTAGAAATGAGATCTAGTTTATGAGCTTTAAGGAAACAAGATCTATGTAAAATAAACTCTGAAATTGATAGATCTAAACAATTTTAAAGCTACAAACAAGTAATCGGACTGATTTTAGAAAAATTTGAAGGAGGAAGAGGAAAAGAAGAGCATTGGTTGCTGGGAGCCTTGAAGATCAACTGTGGAGCTTTCCGGTGGAATGTCGAGGGACTATGCCTTTGAATGGTTTTGGAGAGAGTGAAGAAGCAAACTAGATCAACATCCTCTCCAAGATAGGAACCTGCAACTGAATCCAAAGACTTGCCAAAATACTTGTGAGATCCGGTTAACACATACATAGAGATTTCAAAATAACATGCATATAAACTTATAAAACATGCTAAATCTAGATCTCTAAACATGCATCAAAAATGAAAGAGATGACCAATAAAATTATTAACAAACTCCTTTCCTATCAAGATTATAATAAACTTATTATCAATCTTAGCAATGAATCCACAAACAATCAACAAATTATGAACATAGATACAGGTTACCTCAGTAAAACATGGCAATGCTCATCCACACATACAATGACATGACAAGATCTTGCCTCCAAAGCTTCACCTTATTCTAATAGGAAAAGATATTACACAGTATTACAACAACAATAGCTCCTCAATGCAACTCTTACTAACTCAGAAAGGAGGCATCCATGCTTTATTTATACACAAAATTGAAACCCCAGCCTAGAGGGGGTGCAAATCCCAAGGAGATAGACCACTGCAGATGAAGGAGAGTCCATCAATGCCTGATCTGAAGCTGAACTGAGCTTCTACTGAGTCTGAATGTCAATCGGGGGGCTGATTGAGCTAACACATCGACCTGCTGAGTGAATAATCAACCACAAAGCTCCCAGAAGAGCCCACACGTGTGGAGGAGAGAGAGAGGGTGCAATTCCCCATAAAGAAGGCTGAAGTTCAACTCTGGATCTGCCCTGATCACCTCCTTCAGTCAAGGATTTGTCAGATCCAGTAAATCTGGTGCCGATGAGACTGATTTCAATCAAATCGGTTGAGAATCCATTGATCTAGGATTTTGGATTTGCTCCATTATTCATCAATTTATTAATTAAAATAATCAATAATAGATTTTTTGGGGCTTTCTGACCTGAGTGATGGAAAATCACTCAAAACTAGGGAATAGTGGTCTATAGATTTACTGGGTGCTCTTAGCTTGAAAATGAGCACCTACATGATTGAATCTGACTTTCGAGCCCACTTTTATTACAAAACCAAATTTTCCAATTAAACTATTAAAAAATAGCCTAAGTTTTGTGGAAAAAAAATAAAATAAAATAAAATTAAAAACCTAGGGGGACTTAGACATGTTCATATGACTCGACCATGATGCCTAGCATGTTTATACATTGACACATAGACTCTAATAACCTCAATAGGCCTAAATGCCAAGCCGACCACCCCAACTTTTGAGGTATTGAGTGAAAAACTCAAAAATTATTAGTTGTTTATTCAACAACCAATAATAACCAAGGAAAAAAAACACCCTAGGCTGATCAGATTGACAAATAAAGTCTAAGAGACCAAGTCTTTTACAGACACTATCATGCTAGAACATTTATTACAATTCCCCCATGGGGTATGAACATGTGATATAGTACAACAAGCACTTCCCAAAAGCACTTCCGAAGGTCTTCTGAAGTCCGAACAAGTTATCATTGTCTGGTTCACCAGGCTCACTTGATAAAAAACCACTAGGTACAACTTATGTGGTAACATATGGCTCCAACTGTGGGACGTGTTCTCGATCTAGTCTTTAAGGAAAGGAGAGGATACAGGAACACTAGAATCTATGGTTTATATACCCTGTAAAAACATCTCAACTTGACAAGAAAACCCAGTAGCACAAGTTTTATAAAAAACCAAATGTACCATTAAGCTGATTTATTTAAACAAAATAAATGTAACTAAATTTATTTATTTATTATAGCTAGGGACAAAACATAAATGCAGAAAGTAAAAGCTCTCTTTTAAGGAGCTTATTTTCCTACTCTAAGCATGATATAAAAAGGGTTAAGTGTAATCAGAAATCCAATGTAACCACCTATGCATTTTATTAACATAAAAAAAATTTCCTTGTCTTTGGTTACCAGCCAAAGTAAGGATACTTTATTTAGAAAATGCAAACCTGTGTGATGTTTCAGAATGGGTGGGATGGATGGGAAATCATAGGCATGAATAAAGTCATTAAAATTCTTCCCAAACTGGTATGTGCTCACGCAGGCTACTTCTATCCATGACAGGATAGGACTGATATACCAATCAGCATGATGAGGCAGACTGACTACATCATCATACTGATCACCGAGGCTTATCAAATGATAACTCGTTGCACAAACCCCGAGTAGCTCCAAATCATAAGGAACCTCTATATGTGAAAAAGATGGCTGAGACTGATATTCCATTGATTGCATCACATCTGACTTTTCACAACACTGCTTCTCAATGTCTTCATTATTGATACCTTTGTGCGGCTTTGCATGATATGACTCTGAATGATCATGTGAAGGTTCTGAATGCTCCTCTTCCATACTAAGATTTTCCCAGGTATCCAGATCTGTGCTCCCCTCTATGAGCGTATTGTAGGTTGGACTTCCACAATTTTTTGAATAGACACTCCCCTGGCTGGACATACCATGGATGGAATTCTTAATAAGATTTTCACAAGTTGGATTATCTATGAAATTCCAATAGTCATCACTCCCATCCATGTCATATGTGATGGATTCCCCAATGCTGATATCAAGTTGTCTTTGTCCTCATTACTGATACTGATATATGGCTCAGACTAATAATATGGATAAAATGCATGCTCCTTTTCCATATCAAAGTTTCCCAAGGCCACAAGGTCCATGCTCTCTCCTTTAGATATGCCATAGACATGAGAATCAACAAAACCATCAAAAGTTTCTGGTTCATTATTTTCCTCTTTATTCATGTCATAGACTGGATTTTCCATGAATGTCTAGGACTCCTCATCAATATCTTTGTCAGAGATAAGGGAGTCTTTGTCACTTGTGTCATGCTCCAAGTTATATTGTCCTCATTTTCATATTCATCTTCTTCAGAAAAAATGTCATAAGGCAGTAAACCTTCCAGATTGTCATCATTATATGGAGAACAAGATCTAGTGTCATCACACACCATACTAATCTTATCATAAGTTTTTTATAGGATTCTGTTATGATATCATGAAAAGGATCTTCAATACTATCTTCAATCAAGGAAACTTTTTGAACATGCTCAATGGGATTACTTAGGATGTGTTGCTCAGTGGGTTCCTCTAGAGGGCTTTCTGGAAAAATATCAGATTTGCAACACACTTGAGAATACCTCAAATATTCAATGTTTTCAGCTATGGTGACATGAGGAGAGTCTTCAACAATGTGTTCAATCATGGGCTCCTCCTGAAGCTCTTCAATAGGATCATCATGAGTGTCCTCATCTACAATGGAAGTCATGGGCTCCTTTATCTCATTTAGGTAGGTGAGGGTCCTTTCTACAACCGTCATCATATCTCCCTCACCATCATGCCACCTCTCAAAAAAAAAAGCACACAAATCTCCATGGGAGGTAATGCAATTATCAGGAAGACCACAAAGCCATGTCCAAGCCTTATTTTTCAAAGAATGAGCAAAGATTCGCATCACATTATCCCTATGAAGTATGTTGAGTTTTGTCACAAATGCAAAAACAAATATGATGTGACAAACACCTGAATCACCATTTCCATAAAAATTCAGAGCCTGAGAATATCTTTCATCCTGTAGATAAGGTTCATGGTTAGGAAATCTCTGGATGCCCGAGAAATCGATGGCAGGATATGCACTAGAAATTAGAGCACCATAATCTTCATCATCCATAACAGCTTATTAGTAGCATATATCAACCATGTATTTTATACTAAACCGGAGCAGCCAAATAATGAGCATTTAAAGTTTTACTATGTCGTATGAGCTCATCTAACCGCAACAAGTCTCAACAAAATTATGAGCAAGCAAGGTTTTATCCCTTCAATGGAGTTGCCATGTGAAAAAGAAAAATAAGCATTTATAAATCTTTCCACTAAAATTATTTTTTTCTTTTCTTTGTAAAAATAAAAACTGAAAAAATTCAGTGGAGTTGTCAGATGAAAATTAAAGATCTACTCTAAGCATTCATAAAAAAAAAAGGAAGAAAACAAAATTTGTACTCTGGGAATAAAAATATTTATCCCCGGCAATGGCGCCAAAAAGTGTTGCCGCCTTTCACACACCTGGGTTACGTGGCAGAAATATCCAAGCCACTTGGTGTGTCCTTGGGGGCAAGTCTCGAGTCAAGGCTGTCACCTTGTTCTTGACTCCTTCGTTCAGCCTAACTCCTAACGAAGCCAAGGGGGGTTAGACCCTATTAAATTACTAAGGCTAATTACTTAGTGTGATCGTNATTTTAAATTAATGTGGAATGTGAATGAATTAAATTAGGCAAAAAGGGGACTCCAGATATACCCGAGGGGTACTTGGAGTATGTCCAAAAGTGAACTTTCAAGGCTACCCGCAAGGTGGTTTGTGGGCTGGAATGGAGTCTCAAAGACTATTGTTCATAGCGCACCCGTCAGGATGTGACAGAGATCAGCGCCTCGAGGTCACTTTCCAGTTGTTCCCACTCCCTTGGGTATTTTGCCACCACTTACAGTTCGTTGGAGGTGTTGGATTTTTGCCTGATGGTTTGTTAATTTGGGAGGTGAAGACTAATCAATCTAGTCACTCAAGTGCTTTTGATGCAGCTTGAATGATCAGACGAACCGTATCCAAATACAGAGCATACACACTGGAGTCTTTGTTATTTTTAGAAAATTTTAAAGGAGGTGTTCTTATTAAAAACAAAACCCTCCAGGAACCTCTTTCGGTCCAAGTGGACCTCAATCGGAGAATCAAGGAGGGGTTGATTTTATTATGATTACTAAAACAAATGATGATAGCAGATGAAGCATAAACAGATAAGCAAACCACAATTTTATAATTAGACTACCACGACCCTTTCTTCACCTTTCAGCTCAAAAGGAGGCTCGTGGGGTAAGTATTAAAATTACTTTGAAACCACCAGATATGGAATATGACAATGATTATAAGTCAAATTATACTACCCTGCAGATTAGAACTACACTAGATTGAAAAAAGATAAACAAAAGGTAAAAAATGACACAGATGCAAATCCCCCCAGGGGGGATGGTGAACAGGCCCGAAAGAGCCTATTCGAAGAGGTTCTTCCTTTTATTAGCAGCAATTACAATATCAGTAAACTGAAATTAATCCACTTGGTCCTTATATGGAATGAGACCAAAGGTTTACAAATTGCAAAAAATTGAAATTTTGGGAAGACGGAGACCCCCTAGGGGGTATTGAATGGTCCAAAAATGCTTTTCGGACAGCGCCACCTCCTCTTTTCTGTTACACTTGCTAAAAACCAACAGGCTTATCACAGTTAAATATGCCCAAAATTACTTTTGGATGAACAAACTTTTTACCCAAAAATTCTAAGTTAAAACTAGTTTTTAAAGAAGCGGAAAATGAACCAAAAGCTTTCCTTGGGATCTTGGCCTGCTTTGGGGGCAGCCAATATGAAGCACTTAAATTGCTGAATATAACTTCTTAGATTCTAAGGAAACGACCATGCATTCAACAAGCTTTAGATCTACTTTCACAACCTTGAAAAATGACAATTTTCCCTAAAACTAGATCTAGAATGCTTGTAAATTTTCTTTTAGGAATGAGATCTAGTTTATGAGATTTAAGGTAGCAAGATCTATGTAAAATAAACTCTGAAATTGATATATCTAAACAATTTTAAAGCTGCAAACAAGTAACCAGACTAATTTTAGAAAAAATTGAAGGAGGAAGAGGAAAAGAAGAGCATTGGTTGCTTAGAGCCTTGAAGATCAACCGTGGAGCTTTTCGGTGGAATGTCGAGGGACTATGCCTTTGAATGGTGTTGGAGAGAGTGAAGAAGCAAACTAGATCAGTATCCTCTCCAAGCTAGGAACCTGCAACTGAATCCAAAGACTTGCCAAAATACTTGTGAGATCCGATTAACACATACATAGAGATTTCAGAATAACACGCATATAAACTTATAAAACATGTTGAATCTAGATCTCTAAACATGCATCAAAAAGGAAAGAGATGGCCAATAAAATTATTAACAAACTACTTTCCTATCAAGATTATAATAAACTTATTATCAATCTTAGCAATGAATCCATAAACAATCAGCAAATTATGAACATAGATACAGGTTACCTCAGTAGAACATGGCAATGCTCATCCACACATACAATGACATGACACCATCTTGCCTCCAAAGCTTCACCTTATTCCAATAGCAAAAGATATTACATAGTATTACAACAGCAATAGCTCCTCAGTCCAACTCTTACTAACTCGGAAAGGAGGCAGCCATGCTTTATTTATACACAAAATTGAAACACCAATCCAGAGGGGGCTCAAATCCCAAGGAGATAGACCACTGCAGCTGAAGGAAAGTCCATCAATGCCTGATCTAAAGCTGAACTAAGCTTCTACTGAGTCTGAATGTCAATCGGGGGGTTGATTGAGCTGACACGTCAACCTGCTGAGTGAATCATCAACCACAGAGCTCCCAGAAGAGCCCACACGTGTGGAGGAGAGAGAGAGGGCGTAATTCCCCATAAAGGAGGTTGAAGTTCAACTCTGGATTTTCCTTGATCACCTCCTTCAGTCAAGGATTTGTTAGATCCAGTCAATCTGGTGCCGATGAGACTAATTTCAATAAAATCGGTTAAGAATCCACTGATCTAGGATTTTGGATTTGCTCCATTATTCATCAATTTATTAATTAAAATAATCAATAATTGATTTTTTGGAGATTTCTGACCTGAGTGATGGAAAATCACTGAAAGCTAGGGAATAGTGGATCTATAGGTTTACTGGGTGCTCTTAGCTTGAAAATGAGCACCTACATGACTGAATCTGACTTCCGAGCCCACTTTTATTACAAAACCAATTTTTCTAATTAAACTATTAAAAAATAGCCTAAGTTTTGTGGAAAAATTAAAATTAAAAAAAAAACTTCAAAAATTTAAAATTTAAAAAAAATTAAAAACCTAGGGGGACTTAGACATGTTCATATGACTCAACCATGATGCCTAGCATGTTTATACATTGACACATAGACTCTAATAACCTCAATAGGCCTAGATGCCAAGCCGACCACCCCAACTTTGGAGGTATTGAGTGAAAAACTCATAAATTATCAATCGTTTATTCAACAACCAATAATAACCAAGGAAAAAAACACCGTGGGCTGATCGGATTTACAAATAAAGTCTAAGAGACTGAGTCTTTTACATACACTATCATGCTAGAACATTTATTACAATCCCCCCATGGGGTATGAACATGTGATATAGTACAACAAGCACTTCCCAAGGTCTTTTGAAGTCCGAACAAGTTATCCTTGTCCGGTTCACCAAGCTCACTTGATAAAAAAACCACTAAGTACAACTTAGGTGGTAACAACCCCCAAAAAGCATTAGTAACTCATCTCATAAATGAGATGACTGAAATTATTCAAAAAGTTCCACAAACCCCAATAGGGTTATAACCACAATAACAGAAGATCAATTTCCAGAATTACTTAAAAAATACCCGATTAGGGCTTTTCACTCTCCTTCCCAATAATTACAGGCTGCTCGAAATTCTGTCTACTTCCCAGATTTGCCGTCTGCCCGTCCGTACACCTGCCCGGATTCATGACTGTCTGCTTGATCTTCCCGCTTCCCTTTTCTCTTCCTGATGCCCGTCCTTTTCATCCTAGATCTATTTAGCTTGGCACCCCAACTACCTTATGCGGCAACTATGCTGCTGCCCGAGGGCTAACAGCCCTTAGGGCCTGCCCGTGAAATTCCCTGAGGGTCTGTACAGACCCGATAGCTCTCACGGGCTCCGGGCTGCTACCCGAGACCCTCAAAGGTCTGCCTGAGGATGCCCGAGGGTTCAGGGCAGCAGTAACACCCACCCGGGTATGCCCTTTGGGCTGCCTGTGGGTCTACAACAAGCCCTAGCCCTTACATGTTGCTGCTGCTAGCTGCCTGAGGGAAGAGAAGGTAGGGTCGAGCCCTTAGAATGTTGCCGGAGAGAAAGTGTGGGCAACCCGTGAAGAAGATAGGGCTTCCTGAGGAGATTTGCCAACTGCCCAGTGGAGAAGAGCTGCCCAAATGGAGTTTGCTGCTTAAGAGGAGGGTTTGTAAAAACCCTTAAGAGAGAAAAGATAAAAACCCTAGCTTAGGGTTTTCCTTCAACGAATGATGATGTTTCCCTAGCTAGACTCATCCATGCTAGGGTACAATCACAAAATATTCTTCTTCAAACTTGAGCAGATGTACCTGTGAGAGCAAGTGTGTGTGTAATAATGAATTGGATTGATATTCTTTTATATCCTTGAGTCACCTATAAGTGGACCAAAATTAGAAAGAACAAAGTAATATTATTTTATTATTTTCTAATTTTCACTTCTACCTTTAGCCTTTCTGTGGTCCAAAAAGTCTCTTATGTATTTTTTACTTTTGTCTGTGGTCCAAAAGTCCTTATGTATTTTTTACTTTTGTTTTTAGCCTTTCTTCAAGTGCCCCTGTTGTCATCACTTGTGGTTTTTTATTTCCATTCAAAGTACATCATCATAAACCAAGAGAGTTACTAATGCTTGTATCTCACACTTTGTGTGACACCAAGATTAGGTACTAGGGTATCTTAACCAAGGGTAGCTAAGCCTTAGAGAAGAACACAAATCCCATTAATCAAGGGTCAAAGTGTCACACATGCCTAGACCCAGTCTAGGGCTTATAGTGCCTTCCTGGTAACAAACTAGGTGCCTCAGCCATGGGCTTCATAATTTGACCCTAGGTCAAATACTTGGTAACAGACCAAGCGCCTCCATTCTCCAAGAGAATGGATACTCAGAACTAAGCAGAGTCTACCAGTACTAGACTAGTCCATATCATGGTCTCGTACCAGATGTCTACCATTCAACATAATGGTCACTCAACACAGGGTTGAGTCCCCCCAGAGTAGAGCTGGGTCCATATCATAGTCAAGGACTAGATATCATCTTTCAACAGAATGATCACTCAACACTAGGTTGAGTCCACACCATGGTCCCGGACCAGGTGTCCTCATTCTCCTAAGAGAATGGCTCTTGATGCTACTCAAAAAAATCAACAAGGAACTCTAGACCCTGACCCACCAGATATTGTTGAAGATCCATAAAAGATTCTCAGAAAAGGAAAAGGAAAAATCCAAGTAGGTACTTATTAAATTGAAAGATCTTTATCTTTACCAAAAGAAGAAGTTACTGGCATTGAAAATATTTCCTTTGATTTGAAATTTGAACAGTCATTATTGAAATCAAAATTTGAAACAAACTTAGTTGAAACTGTCATTGATGAGGAAAAGTTTCGATCCTATCTGTTAGAGTCTCTTTTGAAAAACCTACAAAGTTTAGGAGAAAAATATCCTTTTACCATCTTTAGAGAAAATCTTGTTGACAATAAGAACAAGGGATCTAGAATACCACAAGTTAAAAGTCTTCCTCAAATACCTCCTTTTACTTCACTAGTCCAAAACCCTCCTCAAGCACCCCCTAGAGTTATGGCTGCTAGGTTTTTTCCCCTTGCCTTGTTGTATTACATGATCTTCCTCAAAATTATGCTCAAAGAATTGTATTAAATGGTGAGGAAGGAATCATTATTGCACATCAACATTTGAATAGGTTTAGTGACTTTATAGACTTAGAATAATTTGATCATGATGATGTTAAAATGAGGTTATTGACAGAAAGTTTTTCTGGAGAAGTTAAAAAATGGTTCAAAAGACTTGAAGCAAAGAGTATACACAATTATAATGACTTTGAGACAACTTTTCTTGGAAGGTGGGAAGACAAGAAAAACCCTTTGCAAATTTTGACCTAGTACAATAATCTAAAAACCAATAATGTAGAGTCAGTCCAAGAGTTTTATACTAGATTCATGAAGGTTTATAACTCAACCCCAGCTGATATCAAACCTCTTGTTGGAGCTACCAAGTTACATTATGTTGATGCCTTTGATAGTGATTTTGTATTGCTTTTAAGGGAAAGGAAGTTTGCAACTCTTCCTGACATGTTGAAGGATGTTGTAGAAGTAGAGGCAAATCTTATGGCATTAGGAAAAGAAACAAAAGTTGGAAGATGAAAGAAAGAAGGTAAAGGAGGAGAGCCAACCTTCTACTTCCTAATTTGTAGATGCAAAGTTTGATGTGGTGATGAGAACAATGGAAATATTGGTAGACAGACTCTTCCTCAAAAACAGGTCTGTTGTTAGAGAACAACCAGAACCTCAAATAAGAAATCCTAATTTTAGAAGACCTCTTGTTCCTCAAATAAGACAGACATATCGAAGAAATCCATCTGATCAGAGAAGTCTAGTTGATCAACAAATCAGCCCCCCTTTCCCTAAGAATTTTGTTGCAGAATAAGATGTAGAATTACATGATGACCAAATCCATTTGTTTGACCATTCTAAACCTCATTTATATTTGACAAAGGAAGAATATAATAGGTTTGTTCAAGAACCATATTATGATATAATGTCCATGGAGTTAGAGTCATAATAGTACCAAAAAGGGTATCAAAATGCAGTGATTGATTCTCAAAGGAAATACAATCATAGATACAAAAATGTTGGTGTGAATGCAAACAAACCCCCTGTTGATCAACCCACAACTATTCAGTAAATACAAGAGGACCCAAAGAAAGATGATCCAAAGAGTGATGCCCCCAAGAAAGCCCTATAAGGGAAGAAAGATGCCAATGTAAAGGAAGCAAAAAAACCATAGTCATCCTTTAGTCTTGAAAATGAAATCTCTAAAATTAAGATCTCACTCCCTTTTAATGAACTCTTGAAGAACACTGAGTACAAGAATCAAATTTTCAAAATGGTGAAAGGAGAAGAGGAACAACAACCTAAGACTTTACATCTTCATGATGATAGTCCTACTTTGTTGTTTGGTCTTCGTGTTGAGAATACTGAAGATGATGATGTGCCTCCTTTCTATATCAGTTTGAATATTCATGATATGATACTCCATAATGCTATGTTATATTCAAGACTATTGCATAATCTTATGCCAAAAGATGTTGTGGAAAGTCTGGGGTTGGTTATTACGAGACCTTACAAAGACCTGTTCTCCTTTGATTCAAGGAAAGTGAGATATTTGGGCTTGATTAAAGATTTGGTTATGACACTAACCCAAATTCCTGCCGAAAGAATTGTCATGAATGTGGTAGTTGCATACATTCCACCAAAATTTGGAATGTTATTATCTAGATCTCGGGCATCTGGTATTTTCAAAGGAACTTTTACAAATGGACATGTCAGATGCAACCATCCCACTTTTTGGTGATCAGAGAAGGTTGTTTAGGGAAATTTAGTTGGCATATGTGGTCAGCAATCAAGATAAACCACAAAATCATCCTATATTTGTTGTTGATACACATATTGGCTCATCTTTCTTTTGTTGTAAAATCTGTCCTGAGGAGGAAGGCCCAAGCAATCCTGAAATTTTTGAACAAAACAGTTATCATAAGTCTGAAAAAAGAGCAAAAATTGAAAAATAAACTTGATGTTGAAGGTTTCTTGAATATGGACTTTGATGGAGCTATCAGTGAAGGAGGGGTTGGTGCTGGTATATGGATAATGTCTCCAAGTAATGATTCTAAACTGCACTCCTTTAAATTGTCTTTTGAATGTACGAATAATCATGTTGAGAATGAAGCCTTAATCTCGGGATTGAATATTTTGAAATATTTGAAGGAAAAAAGAATAGTTATACATGGAGATTATGAGTCAGTGGTTAACCGAGTTAATTGCACTTATCAGGCCAAACATCCAAGAATGAGGGCATACATGAATGAAGAATGGGATTTATTTGGAAATTTCTTCAAAGAGCATCAAATTTCTTTGATTCCAAGAGAACAAAACAATATAGTTGATACTTTGGTTACTGCTGCTAGTGCTTTCCAAATCCCAATCCCAACAGGAAGTATGAGATTGAGGTTAGGCATAGGCCCTCAATATCAATTAATGTTAAGCATTGGTAGGTTTTTGAACATGATCAATATATTAAGAGGTTTTTGGAACTAACTTATGAGTTTGCTAATACTAGAATTAATGAAGAGAACCAAGATGACGAAAATGATAGAAAATTAGATAACGTTGAAGATTGGGACCCTGATCCATAAGAGCTACTGAATACTATTAGAGGTAAAGCAATTATTCAATTAAAAAATAATTGCATTTCCAAAGGATTAGTTCCCATAGAAAAGTTGTTTGACAGTAATGATGTCGCCAAGAACCCTAAAGTCACCCTAGATAACAATGACGTGCAAGATTGCAATATTGGAACAGAACATGATGGTGAAATTATCCAAATCCTTGTCCCAATAAGAGAGAGATAAGTATGTTGAATTTATGAAAGAGTTTTCATATGTATTTACTTGGAGTTATGAGGATATGAAACAGTGCAATACAACTATTATTCAACATACTATGCCCATCAAACTTAATGAAAATCCATTCAAACAGAAGCTTAGTAGGATAAATCCTAAATTGATGGGCCTCTCATAGAGAAAGAAGCCAAAAGGCTCTGTAATGCAAAAATCATTGTTTCTCTCTGATTCACTAGATGGGTAGCTAATTTATTCCCAATAAGGAAGAAAAATGAGGAAATCAAGCTATGTGTAGACTTTAGAAATCTGAACAAGGTGTCTTTGGAAGATAATTATCCTTTACCAAAAATGGATCATATTCTGCAAAAGGTTGTTGACGCTGAAAGAATATCAATGCGGATGGTTTTTCAGGCTATACCATATCAAAGTTCACCTAGAACTGTTAGGATT